>CAOLHI010002063.1:192500-220000 GCA_948474755.1 Ctenosaura bakeri
CTAGCGTGGAAATGGCCTAAGACAGTTGATATGATTTGACCCCTATAAAGTGTTGAGTGTTTGTCTAGTTCACTTGTCTCTGCTGTTTCAAAGACCACTGTTCTTTTTGTCTTTAGTGTGCCAGCCCTACCATTGGGCCCAAGGAAGCAATTGTTTTAGGATAGCTTCTTCCACCCACAACTGACAACTGGCTCTCCCTTCCCACCACTGGAAATAGCTCTCCCTTCCCAACAGTGGCATCTGTTGGCTTCCATGTCAGTGGGCTGATAAATCTGCTCCATGTTTTAATCTGGTGTTTGAAGAAGCTATTCAAGTGATTAAACCTATTTTGGTTGATAGCATTCAAAATTTTGGATAACTCCTTTAAAATTCAGATTAAAGTTTCTGGAGTAGATTTATCCAACTAACATGGGAGTTAACAGCCTCTTGAGTCACTTGGCCATTCACTTCACCTGGAGACACAGCTGTGTGTCACACAACTTCCCTTGTACACATTCAACTTGCTTGATGACTTTAGGGAAAGAAGAGGACTGCCTCATTGTTAGCACTGAATTAAAATCTTGCTTGTCCCCATCACTTTCTCCACACCATGCCAAATTTATTTAATTATTTTATTTTATTCTATTTTATTTTATTCTATTTATACCCTGCCTTTCTCTCAATATGGGACTCAGTTTTGTACATTTCTGTCAAGTCTTTCCTTAATCTCCTCCCCTCTATAAGGGTAGCCATCTTCATTTTCCAGTTAGGGAGAGTTCACAAGGTCAATGTTGAAATAAATATCAGTTTAACTTTTTGATGGGTTTTCCAAGGTTGACCCTTCTATAAGGAAGAGATAAGAAACTCTCCCAGGCCACAGATGCTAAAAAGTGGGAGTAGAAAAAACCATGGGTGTCGCATGTCCTTCCCTACAACCTGTGATCTAGACTGTCACACTCAAGAGCTGTTGAGGGATGTTATATTATTACCAGTGTTCCAACTTGCTTCAACAATCAGTCTACTTCACTTTTCTACATATAAATGGGAGATGTTCTTTAACACAGGTAGAAAATGTTATGAGATGGCTGTGGTGTTTGGAAGTGCTGAATTGTTATTTGTGAATGTGTGCAGATGTTTCAAGATGGTGACCCACTCCTTCAATCATGGTTCAGTCTCCTGTTTTAATTAGATTCCTGTCGTTGTTGTGTGTCTTCAAGTCATTTCCAGCTTACAGTGACCCTGAGGTGAACCTGCCACAGTTTTCTGTGGCTGAGAGTGTGTGATGCACCCAAGGACGCCTAGTTAATTTTTATGACCAAGCAGGGAATTGAACTCTTGTCTCCAGAGTCATGGGCAAACGCTCCTACCACTGCACCATACTAGATTGCTACATCTCCTCTTCTTGCAAGCCATCATAGAGTTGTGGTCCAACCCACCAGAAGCCATGTCGGAGAATCTGCATGTTCTCCAGACATTCCAAGTGTGTTGAAAAACCAAGGAATGCAAAGAACGGAAAGCACCAATGAAATTGTGAAATTCCATATCTATTTGTTTGTTTTGAATAGTTCTGTAACCTTTTTCTTAGCAACAATCAAAGTCCTCAGAATGGTTTACATACCACAAGGTTGCTCACAGATATGTTTCTATAAAGTTGTTTACAGTCTCAGCAGGGGAGCATGCCTATTTCAAGAGAGTCATCTGCCTGATTTGGGCATAATGTTAAATCACAGCTTAATGTTACATTTCATGAGCATGCTCTCTCTTTCTCTCCTTTGGTATGCCTGCAAAGCAATCAGAAGCATTTGTATCCTTTCTCAATGAGCATCAGCTTAATTTTTCAGCCCAAACTTGGAAAGTTACTTTTAAGGGGGGGGAAATCTAACAGCCATGTCACAGCCATCTGTAACTGAACAGTGGTAGAGAGTCACTGCCTCATCCTTCCAATGTTCTTTTATGGGTGGTTTCAGCAGGCTACTGGACACCATTGAATCCCATTACTTCTTGAAAGTAACTTTCCAGATGTTAGTTTCACATGAATTAGGAACTGCAATTAGTCTGAATTGTGGCCGAGAAGAAGAAGCATAGACTCAAGGTATGATTCTAAGTTGGCATGTTTGGGGTAGAGTGGGAAGAAACTCTGGTTTTAATTCTGCATCAGAGGCTGCAATCTGTAACTTCATGATGATGGAGCTTTGTTGCTGACATAATATGCAACTATGTTAGAAAATTGGGATGAGGTACAATGGGGCACCACACAAGTTGTCCCACAGAACAACAGGGGTCCCATTGCACAACATGTTCCAATGCACAATGTGTCCCGATGTGATGTGCAACATATCCCATTGTGAACTGAGACATGTGCACTGGGATTATTATGCAATGACTATGCTGCTGGCTCCATTTGCACAACGGTTTGAGAGATGCAGCTATGCCTCTGCTCACCTCCAGAGAATATGAATGGTCTTCAGCACTGCAGTTCACCTTTTCATGATCATATATCAGATCAGAATGGCATAATAATACCTAATAGGATACCGGACACTAGATTTAAAACTAACTACAGTTTGCCAAGTATGCAAGAAGGGAAACTGATGGCTAGCTAAAAAGGGGATGAAAGAAGATGTTTTGCCTTTACTTGTGTTTGAGCCAAATGAAGGAAGGGGAAGGGAAGCAAATGTACCCCAGGCAAAATCATATGGCATTTAACAATGCCTTAGTGCAAAGTGTGGGCTGGGTCCAGAGACCAAATTTATGCCCCTCAGACTCTCCAGGGTCTTCCCCCCGCCACACACAGAAAGTATAAAATGCTCGTAAGTGTCTGGTTTTGAAAAGTGGGGGAGGGCTGAAATCTATCTAAAAAGTGGGATGGAAATGTAATAAATAAAATATGTGTTTAAGGACAGAAAAATTCTTGAAAGATATTACGTAAATGGTATTATGTTCCTCTTAAGATGAATAAATTGTGTACAGTTACTGTAGACATATGCTGGAGTTGCGTGAGCCCATATGCTGACAACATGCATATCTGGTGGGCATGCATGAAGATTCAGAAATGCTAACAGGAAGAAAAGAAGGCATTGTAGGAATGTAAAGACAGATCCAAACAATGTGCCCATTAAGATTTCCCTTCAGGGAAGGAAAAGTGTTTTTAGGGAGTATCAGAGAGCGGTGCCATGTCTATAATTTAAATTTGGTCTCTCTCTTTTGTTCTATACAAATCTACATCTTGATCATAGGGTCACAAAATCAGATGTGTTACCAAATGAAACCAAAACAAAGATTATATTGAGGTTTTGCTGATCTGTCCACTACTTCATATGCCTCCTGAACAAACATTTTACTATTTTGTACTGTAAAATGCACATTTAGAGATCAATTTCAACCAAACCTGATATTTACACATATCAAATTTAGTCTCTTTCTCTCTCTGTGTGTGTATGTATGTGTGTGTGTATATGTGTGTGTGTGTGTGTGTGTGTGTACATATATGCGTGCATGTGTGCTCAGGTTCAGCACTGATAAAGAACTTCAACTCTTTTTTCATTTTTGGAAAAGTGCCATCTTTGGAACTTTGAAAGCATTTTGCCATGAAAAAATATTTTAATAATTGCAGGTGCTATCAATCACATGTTAACAAATTAATGATGATACACAATTGTTTCATTCAAATCATAAGCAAAATCGTCAACATTAATGCAAACTATGGGTGGGCAAATTTCCAAGACTATACTATAATTTAAAGTGTTTGCCTATCTGTTTGGCTATCAAGCTGTAGAACAGCAGCTACACAATTCTAAATGCTTGATCACAGAGCTGTCAAGCTTGGACTGAGATCTTATATCATCTCAGTGTAGTGTAAATATCTGTTGGGAGTTCTGTTATACAAGGAGTATCCAGCCCCTATATGAAATATCATAGTAATGTGGCATATGAGAAACAGTGAGTGTGCATAACTGTCACCCCATTGCATAATGTGCAATGCAGAGAAGCAGGGTGCAATAGGAAACACATATTCATACACTACTCTTGGTGCATTATGGAACATCTGTAATGGTTCCTTTTGCACAGCTCTGTTCCCATGACTGTTAGACAGATGTCTCCATCCTGTATTGTCCAGAAAAGTCCCTGGGTAGTACAACTTACATATGTATATGTCATCAGCAGGATTCTGTCCTTGATATATTATCTAATATGATCAAAATGCTGTCTTTGGTCTTTTTTTTCATTTTGCATGAATTGTGAAACAGGATTTAAAGAATATCACTTTCATTTCATTGAAGTGGTATGTAGAAATCACCAATATCAAGCCAAACAACACAGGCTAAATTGCCTAGAAAGATAATAATTATACAAGTGGAGTGGCGACAAGATTCAGTTCAAATCCCATCCAGCTATTTAGAAAATAGTCTGATTTGGCTCAAACTGACTCAGAGGCACCCCAATTTAGTTTAGCTCCAAATCCAAGTCTCAGTTTGGACAGCCAAGTCTTTATACCTCCTGTAGGCTAACAATGGAAAGAAAGAAATGGCTATACTTTTAAAAAAAATGTTTGTAGGAAGCTCATGTGCTAATTCTTCTCCAAATCCATTCCTATACATCCACTGAACCGCTGCACCAAAAGATATATAAAGCATAGGGCAGAGTTCTGTGGGGTTGATGTCATTGACAGACTGCCCCTTGGGGAGGGACAAATGTGAATTCACCAGGTGCCTTCTTGGGAACAACCCACAATGGTGATACCCTCTGAGAAGATATGGAGGAAAGGTAAAAGAGCCTTCAGACTTTGTGTATCAACTACTGAACAAAGATTCTTGGAATAAAATGGGAGCTGGATTCCTTGAAATGGAATCTGAAAGCCTTCTCTAAACCTTTACCTCAAATAATGGGCCACAACTTGATCTGGGTAACACTGCACAAGAAGATCCATTGTTTCAGAACTGGGTCTCTTTTGGAAGTGGGGGGCACCTTGTGATCCCCACCTACCTGATTGTTGATCTTTAGGTCAGCCAGCTCCTTTTCCTTTCCAGCAGTTCCAAAAGGAATGTGAACCCCTACAAGCTAAACACTCATGTTGGAATCTGCAAGTTTGAGCCCCAAATTCCCAACATAACCACCTATACTGAAGATTTGTCACTGTAGAATTCATCCCAGCTTGGGTCTTCCGGACAATTTGACCACTGGGTGTCCTCTCACTTTGAGTTGGTTGTGCGGGTGTTACAATTTGCATTCACAACTATGATTGCATTTGGTCCCAACTGAGGATGGGGTTAATGGTCTGAGGTCCCATCTGAGGATGGGGTTAATGCTCACCCTCATACGAAAAGCCTCATTGTAAAGAAGCCAGTTTGGCTCTGAAACGTCTACATAGAATTTACATATGTGTTGAATTGCTAAGTTTCCAGTGATTTATTGGGTCTACTGTCATTTGTAACAACTGGATGTAGGCATATATCTACATGAATTTCAAATACTAATGGTGTAGCTATCTTATACTAGCCTTGTTTTTGCTTGTTTTTTTCATGATTGAATTCTTTCTGCTTTGTTCATGGGCTGCTTTAAGTTTGTATTTTAAATGAGGGGGAATAACTTGTAAAATAGACCAGTATCCTCCCTATGAGAATAAGTATGGCTAATACCATATTCCATTTGTTTAGGAATCTGTAGCACACTTTACAGTTTTCATGCTATCCATTTTTACACTCAGTAAAAGTCCTCCCCGTCTTGCAGTCCAAACGATGGAAATGCACTTGTTTGTGTGTGTGTGTATCTATATCCTCAAAAGACACCCAATTAAGATGGTACAGTATTTGACAAAGGAAGAAAATGGTGGCATCAAGTAGCCTCCGTGTAGAGGGTGTTCCACAAGTGAGTTGCCACAACCCAAAGATCCTGTTCTAGCTGAACCAGACCTTAGAAAATGGGATGCGAATGTGGAATAGGGTCTCCAGTCTGAGTGTATAGATAACCAGTTTGATATTTCATTTACATTGATTCCAAGTGTCCACAACAATGTCATTGGACAATTTAAACTGTCTTCACAAAGGAGTAAGTTGTCACTTAGGCCCATAATGCTTACTTTCTCCTTCACAAACTTGCAGAGTTATATGATTACTCTCAGAGTATGACTACCATGTGGGATGAGGGAGATGAGGCATGGCTGCTGCTGGCTTCTATCTCCTCCAGTGGCTTTGCAGGACTCACATAACACCTGCAAAGACACAGAACCCTCTCTCTTGCGGTGGCAAAACTTGGCCAAGAAGACAGGGA
Source organism: Ctenosaura bakeri (assembly GCA_948474755.1). NCBI lineage: Eukaryota > Metazoa > Chordata > Lepidosauria > Squamata > Iguanidae > Ctenosaura > Ctenosaura bakeri. Next base: position 198,747 of record CAOLHI010002063.1, read on the forward strand.
TTGGGATGGGAATCTGTGGGTATATGCCACATTAATGCAATATTTGCTCTAGTTCACCTAAGGATCACAAGAATTTCCCCCAGCCAAGCACTTTTGGGTGTTGGAAAATATATATCATAATAGTGAAAAAGCTTTATTAAGGACATTTCCACATTACACTGTTATAGAGCTATTATTCCACTTTCAACCTCCTATGGAATCCTGGGGTTTGCAGTTTAGGGAGGGACATTTAGAATTCTCAGTCAGAGAGCTCTTGGGACTCAAGAAACTGCAAATCCCAGAATTCCACAGGAGGTTGAAAGTGGAGTAATAGCACTATAACAGTGTAGGGCAGAAATAGTCTTATTTCAATGACAGTTCTTTCTATAAGCAGATCTTTTCTCTCTCCTTCTTCTTATTTTACCATGGAAGAGACACCCACCAACAAAGAACGCCCCCATAAAAAAATCAATGAAATCTACTGTGTGCTTATACAAGTGCCATATTAATAATAAATTTGCAAACCGTCCGTCTTAACCTGATTTCTGACTCATTTCTCTACCTCAGCTGTAAGGGGCATGCAATGCTAAGGCCGACAGTGGCCTTTTCTTTCTTTCTTTCTTTCTTTCTTTCTTTCTTTCTTTCTTTCTTTCTTTCTTTCTTTCTTTCTTTCTGGAACAAAGTGTCTCTACTCCTACCTTCTCCACCTCCTCCCCCATTCAAATCTCATCTGAGAAGAGCTGGAATGAAGCTGTCACTCAGACCTGCTCAGGGACCTGTCAGCAAAACACTGAGTCTTTTCATTTTGATGGGTCAACCCTCAATCCCCATGAAAGAGAAGTCCGTGCCATCATGTTTTTCCCCCTTTTCTTTCCGTAGGAATCCTGAATTCTAATGAAACTCCAAATCGCTCAATAAAGGCAGGGACACAGGGAAGTAATGCACCATAGATCGGAGTGAAATTTGTATTTTATCTGTGTCTGTGTTTTCCCATCCCATCCCCAATCCTATTATTCTAATAGTTCAGGTGGTTCACAAAAGGTCGATCCCGTTATTATTATTATTATTTCACCCCTTTCTTTCTGGTATGTGTTCCCCCACCAAACCCCCCCCCCACAAAACCAGCAAAATCAGGCCTATCTCTAGCAGAATTAAGATCTCCTTTGTTTTGACAGTGAGATTAAGTAGCGTAGCAAAATAAAAGGCTATGGAAAAAATTTTCCTGGGGAAACATTCATTTTTATTCCTATTCCTCACCCTCAGGTATTGGAATTTTCACCCATGATGCTACCTCAGGGTCTAATAGGCCTGAATGCAGCAATAAACAGAAATATTCACATTAGCATGCTAGAAGATCAACCCTTTCATTAAGACTGCATAAACCCAAAGACTCACTCCCTTCCTCCTCAACTTTTACACCCAAGATTAGCTGCTGCTTATGGGTGATTTAAGGCAGACTGATGGTAGAAATGGCTGCGGAAGCAACACAATTTATAGGCAAACCTGATGTATTCTCTTTAAAGTGAATTTATGAACACATGTGCATTCTGTGTTTAAAATATGTATGAATTCACAAGGCCTTTTATGTTGCCTGTCACTGAACACTTTGTTTATTTTAACAAGAGGATAATTGTATTTTGCAAACTGTTTTTTTTTTCCTCTCCCCTTCTAGTTGGAATCATTAAAAGAGATAGGAGTCAGTTGGAATCTAGAGAGAACCATTCTGCCATGAAACGGGGACTGGATATATGTATTTTATTTAGAAGTTGTGGGTTAACTACAAAGCAACCCTAATAATTCTATTTTAGATCATCTCCTTCCTCTTTCCAACAATTAAAAAAAAATCACACAACCCTTTTGTAATAAAATTAACATATGTTCGATATGCTTACATGCACACATACACACATGCGTAGTTGATTAAAAAGCAAACCAACAGCACTTCTCCCACATTTGCTCTGGATCCCAGAAGGATGCAGTTAATTTGTGTGTGTGTGTCTACATCAGCAAACATTATTAGGAACACATAACTTGTCAGCAACTTGAGGGACCATTGCATACGGAGAAATTTTCAACAGAAACGAGTGCAAACTTTGTAGACACTGAATATATTGATTCAAGTGAAATAAAACTGAATTTTCTTTTGAATCCATGTGCTATATGTGCAATTGTTCTAGCTGATTATCATATATTGATCCCTCTTTCCTTAACTGTGAGAACACTCCCATTTCCCTAATTCCATATATCGGTTACTCAATAAAACTATATTAATGTTGCCATAGCCTATGCTACCCAACTGTTACTTATTTTCAAGGTAATGTGTGATGTGCCTTGTTTTTGATGCTCCAACAGTTCTCCACATTTCCTTTTCACCCTACAATTATATGGATGCTATTCAATCTTGCAGAAAATGCATCTTCAAAACTCTCATTCTCCCCGTGTGTATTGGGATACTCTACAGCTCATCTTCCCTGGCTCCCTTCACCTAACGTAGACCTCTTCACTTTTTCTTAAAATCTCGTTGTCCACTTTTGGATTTGGATGAAACCTATGCATACTCTCCCCAGGAAAAAAAACTGCACAGACATATATACACATATAGAGAGAATTCTGTGTCCCATTTATTTTATTACACTGGAAACTGATTTTATTCACATAGACTAGTCTAGAATGGAAAAAAAAAATATGCTGGACACTTGAAATAACTAAAACAGCAACAACAACATGAACAATTAAAGGTAACAGAAAGACAATTCAATGGCTTTTATTCCACTTTCAACCTCCTGTGGAATTCTGGGGCTTGTAGTTTCTTGAGTTTAGAACCCTGGTGGCACAGTGGTTAAATGCCAGTACTGCAGCCACAAGGTTGTGAGTTCGATCCTGCCGGGCTCCAGGTTGACTCAGCCTTCCATCCTTCTGCAGGTCGGTAAAACGAGTACCCAGCTTGTTGGGGGCAATTAGCTAAAAACACATTGTAAACCATACATGCTATTTGTAATGTATAATGTATTTCATGTTGTTCGCCGCCTCGATCCATGTGGAGAGGCGGGATACAAATAAATAAATATTATTATTATATTGAGACCCATGAGCTCTCTGGGTGAGAATTCTAAAGGCCACTCCTTAAACTGCGAACCCCAGGATTCCATAGGAGGTTGAAAGGGAAATAATAGCACTATAACAGTGCAGAGCAGAAATGACCAATGTAACAGAAAGAAAATCAAAGAAAAAATTGTGTTAGCATCGAAGCCATAAATCACTTGAAGACCACCCATTGATTCCACTTTCCCAAACCAGGCTAAGATTGCTGGTTACATGACAACTACTATAACCCTAATTGGTAGAAAACCCAGGTATCATAAGAGCAGAATCCAGTGTCATCTATAGTAACCTCCTCCTCTTCCTCCTCAGTGATGAGAATTAACATCTATATCATTGTAAACTTGTACTATTTTTAAATGCTGAAGTCAAACCTCAAAAGCAAAAGCCTTTTAGGGGGTTCTCCACTGAAAACCTATCTCAGAAGACATAATTAGTGTCACACCATGGTTTACTCACAATCCACAAACTTCGCTCTGAGGTAGACAGTGGTGCTCATTTGTTGCAAAGAAAGCAACACATCACACTTCTTTCAAAGTTGCTGAGACTAAAGTATGCATGGAGTCCTCAGATTTTATACCCACACAGCAAAGCTGTACTTGGAGAGGATCATAAATTTAATGTCACCTCACATCTTTAGAAAGTCCCCACTCCTGCTTTCTTTTCTCTCATTTCATCGTTGGGGCAAGAACATTTTTACTACCTCTTCTTTAGTCCCTTCAAGTTCCCAGAACATGTCTTCACGTTTTCATTTTTGTCCGTTCCGATTTTCTCCCCTCACTGATACATTGTAGCAACAGGGAACAAAAAATAACATTTTGCTACTTTGCAATATGCAGGCAAACTCCAAATAGATATATTTTTTGCAACAATCAGTTAACACTCAATACTTTGTAGCTTACTAGCTTACACTATGGAGATCTACAGCATAGCATCTACATCGACGACAATGCATATTTCAATATATACCCAGCAGATCAACATAGGGCAGGAGCTCTGCAGCCTGACAATCAGTTTCTTATCAATCGTGAGCATCCATCACCAAGCTAAAATGCCTTGCTTATGGTGACTGACACTTTGATCCTATAGACAGGAGTGAGTGCCATGGCCCAAGGTCATACTGAGGGAGCTACAAGAGATGCACCTACTTTGCTTTCAATATATATTTGCTACTTTCTCACTTGGCAACCTGATAAAAAACATTTGTTGGCTGACAATAATAACATTTCCAACACAAAATATCATGAAATAATTTGGAGTGAAACCCAGTCTTATTAGTTCAATTTGTATGTAGTCACTAGAACTGCTGAGTTAATAGTTAGGACTGCTCAACTGAGAAAACAATTTATAGAACATATTGAGGTCCTGAACCTGAGACCTCTATGTGCAAGACAATGATGGTCACCCCAGAACCTGCCACCAAAATTGGGGAAGCCTGTCCCACAGTCATGAAAGGCAAAATGCTAACACCTGCAGCATGCCATAAAGAGCTCCTGGAAGGAAGACTAAATTTCAAGTTTTAGGTCAGGACTCTGTTTAAAAGTCTTCCCACTTTATGAGAGTCTGTGTGGTCTTGGACCAGAAGTATAAAGGGCGTCAATTAAGCATCAGATCTTGCTGGTTCAAGATGTCCGTTTCCACTTGGAAATCTCCTTGGTGTTGTTGCTTTTTGCTGCTCTGTGTAGTCTCATTACTATCTTGAGCATACCAGCAGTTGTTATTGTGATTGCTAATTCTTTCCTACTGTTTAGCATAAATCACTCAATTTCAGCTTTTAACATCAACATAAAAGTCATAAAGTTATATGGAATAACACTTTTCTGAACCTATTGGTTGAATCACAGAGTTGAGATGGAATTCAAGTCTTGCCAATGCAACAAATCCACTGCTATGGTTTCTCTAACAGGGTCTCCTTCAAATCCTCTAAAAAAGGAGAGTCCATCGCATCCCACGTCCATCTGTTCTACTGTTGAACTGTCAAGAATTTCTTGCTAACAATACATCAAAACCATTTTTCTTACCATTTGAACATTTTGGAACAAAACAAAACAAATTTGCTTTGTTGGCTATGTGAGCCCTTCAAGTGTTTGAAGGTGACATATCACTTCTTTATGATAAATTCTTATCCAGGCTGAAGGTTCCCATCTTGTCTCTTCAGAAGGACTGGTCTCTATGCCAAAGAACCTTCCACATTATAGAATTATAGCATAATGATTCCATTTTAACTGGTGCACTTCTGCCCTATAGAATCCTGGGACTTGGAGTTTATGGAGAGTTTTTGCAGGGATATTTAGAATTTTCCAACAGATATCTTGAGTGCCTCATCAGACTACAAGCCCTCAGATTCCACAGGATGGAAGAATATCGGTTAAAGAGGACTCATAATGCTATAATTCTATAGTGTGAAAGGGTTCCATCTTTGTTGCCTTCCTCTGGATACAGAGCCTAGTCTTCCACAGTTGGCCACCCGGCCCTAGGGGGTGTTTGGGGTTATTTAGGAGTTTAGCATATTGAATACCAATTAGGCTTAATTCCATAAGCAACTTCATTTCCCATTGTACTTTCTGCACTCCCCATAGCAATTCAAAAACTCTATCAGTTGAAGGATGGATTCTCGTCTATTTTTCAATGGGATATTTATACGCTTGTAAAATAAGGCATCCAATTACCGGCATTGTGCTTTCTCCTAGCTCTATGAACCTAATCACAGACAACCAGTACATTCTAGCTATTTTGAAATGAACTTAAACAGGAAATATAGTACCTTAATTGTGGAGGGAAGATGTGTCATCACAATCCTGATGTATTGTGGTCAAAATATTTCAGACCAAAACATTTTCTTCTTCTTCGTCATGCACTGAGTGAATGCTAGTTGAAAACAATGAAATTGAGACTATAACAAAGCTTTTTGCTCTGTTTGTTTTGTTTTGTAGTGGATCATTCTTCCTTTTTAGGAGGATCAGAACATATTTACATTTCTATGGAAGAATAATGTGACCATTGGCTTTGGAAAAGTATGCTGAGATCAGTTGCATTATGGTTAGGCAGTTGTTTTTGCAAGCTGTAAGTCTAGACATCAATTTATTTCAGATACGGGAAGGAAAAATTAAATATATAGGCCAAGATCCTGCATCAGAACCCACAATGCATAATTTTGCAAATGATAGAGCTGTGTCATGGAGCTGATGCTAGCGGATTGTGGTGAGTTCTGCACTATTGCTATCCACCAGTGAATCAGCGTTGCACAGCTGCCACAGAACTACTAAATGGAAAGTTCCTCCCTGTCTCTTTGATGTACAATCTCAGAAAAGAGGGGGAGGAGATATATATATGAAGAAAGCTTCAGAATTTTCAGCTTCTGCCTTTTTTGGTGATGACAGTTAGAATGGATGTGATAACAGTGTTCAGTGGCAGTTGTGGAATTCCCAGGATCTAAGCATGGAATTCAAAGGATGGTGCTGCAGGTAACAGCAGCATTATCCTTTAAAGTAAACTCATAGAGTGTCAAGCTTCTGTATCTGTACATCTAGATGTTCTCCCCACCCCGCCCCCGAAATCATTGTTGAATCATGGAGTTTCTCTATAGAAAAAATGACCATGTTGGAAAATCATGAACTCCTTCAGAATTAAAATCATTTGCCTCAAGTTACTCCAACTTCTTGGTGTAAGTTGCTGATTTATGAGTCCCGAATCTTGCCTGAAAATCAGTGTTTTTTCCCTACATATCAAATGTTGCATCCAACGTGTTGGCATCCAGTCATGTTTTCTTTTAATTTAATAGTTTTTACTAGTGTCAAATATTGTAGTTTCATGAAGATAAGTACAAGTGATGTCACCCTTGGAGGTACACTGATGTGATCCAGGATGTTCAGGTGTCAATTTTATTTCAACTTATGGTAACATATAGGTAAGTCATATAGATGTGTGTATTTGTGTATGTGTGCTCATCTGTGTACAGGTGGCTTTCCATGTTCCTTATTGAAACATGACATCACACTACAAACCTTGCAAATTTCTGACGCAGTGTGTAGTTCAGCTTGCTGCGAATCTCAGAAAGTTTGAACTAGGTGCAGCAGAACTTTTCCCCCTGCTTCTATCCATGGTTATTTCCACACTACACTGTTATGGTGCTATAATTCCACTTTCAATGGAATTCTGGGGTTTGTAGTTTCCTGAGGCCAAAGAGCTCTCTGGCTGAGAATTCTAAAGGGCCCTCCCTAAAGTGCAAACCCATGGATTCCATAGGATGTTGAAAGTGGAATAATAGCTCTATCAAAAGGTGGTATAGAAATTGCCCACCTCTGATCCCTCCCACTAATGTTCTTGCTCAGCTAATTCTATCTCCACTTACCATTCCATTCTGTACTCTGCTATCAATCATTCCGGTACTCATTTCTCTGTATAGCCATGATCCTGAATGCCACTGGGAGTACTGCCATATTGTGGTCACCATCATATTGTGGTTAATATTCATCATCTAAGAACTCATTGGCATAGCTGGACTTAGAAGTCGTCCTGCAACAACTACTTAGATAAATAAATAATTTCCATTGAACAATCACAAGAAAACATTATCCTTCTTAAGTATTCCCCAGAATATATCGAGAAACAATAATTCCCATTCTAATGGTTTAATTAAGCAATTAAAAAGTATGGCAGATAATCGACTAAAAACATTTAATCATTTGACACCCTGAGGCATCAGTGTTCTGGTCTGTACAAGCATATTTTTTTTTTCCCTTGAAGACCCTTTTCAAATTGAAATCAGACTGAAGGTCTTAAGAGACCAAATCGATGGCTGCAGATTTTAATTAAGGTGGGAAGAATAAGATGGTATTAAGGAAGAGAGATTTGGTGCACTGCATGATTGATTGAACAAATGAATCTCAAACCTTTCACAAGGCAGCCTGACTTCAAATATCATATGCCTCCCCTCCCATTGCTTTCATCCATGGACTGCTAATGTCCAGGTACTTGAATCCATATAGAATTCTATGCATTCTTAGTCAGTTCAATGGCATAAGCCCTCTCTTCAATGCATTCTTTTGACACACACAGGTCACTTCCTTCCTCTGAAATCATTTTTTAAAAAAGAATCTCATCAATATCCACAGACGTTTCTTGTGCGCATTGAAGCATGATACATGTTCTGCATTGGTGTATGCAGATGCTATTCTTCTAGGTTTTAGGTGAGGAAATTCTGAATACCCACATACCTGTCAAAATTCTAGATCTGCTCCACTGAAGGTCTGGCCCTATGCCTTTAGCTCCTTCCTTCTCCAAGCTAGAAAAGAAAAGTTCTGATATCATTATTCATTTGTTGGAGATGTACGAATCTCTCTCAGTGAGTTCCATGATGACAGACCTTAAGCTCCTTTGTTTTTTCTCCTCATAGGGAAGACTGAAGCCTGCTTCCTAGCAGAATCAGTAGAAAATCAGTGAAAAAGTGCAAAAGTTGTTCATAGCCTATGAAATTGCCTGATGCTTGGAGGGCTGTAGGAACCCAGCCCACAGAAACTGCCCTTAACTTATTCTTCTTACCTTCCCAATCTAGAACAAAACCTTCTAGCTATCAGATATTGCCTTCATTCTAACATTGTATCTTGTATCTGTTATTTTGTATTGCTGAAAGAATGCATATTGCTCAGTGATGAGAGACTTTTGGAACTGGAAGGTCATGATTTAAGATTGGGTGGCATGGTTATTTCTGGTATGATTACTTTAAGGTCCCTGCTGAGTTTAAAAATCATTGTATTAGGTTCTTCTATGAGCTTGGTGTAAGAAGAGACAAGCAGAAATAATGCTAACCAACTCACCATAGGAAGCCCTTTTTTTAAAGGAAAGAACCATAGGAAGCCCTTTTTTTAAAGGAAAGAATTTATCCACAATAAAAATTGGAGATGGTTGCTTTATGATGTAGTTGGGGGTTTAAATCAAGAGAGATACTTCCTAAGGAAGACAAAGATCTTACTGGTTTTCTTATATGTAGCCACCAGAGCCATTTCTGCACTAGACTGTTATAGTGCTATTATTCTACTTTCAACATCCTATGGAATCCTGCGGTTTGCAGTTTAGAGAGGGGCCTTTAAGGCCTTTGAGGCCTCTCCCTAAACTCCCCAAGTGGGGAGCTGGGAATCTGGAGTCAGGAGTCCAGGAAGACACTCAGAACCAGAGTCCAAGCCATGAGCCAGAGCTCTCCTGGATTTCCAACATGGAGAACATGTTCCTCCACCCTGCAGCTTGCCTTGGCAATTTGAAATTGATGGATGTGGAACTCGGGGTGTGAAGCTTCAAGGAAAGGGAGGGCTTCCTTGGATAAAATTTGATTGCTATAGTTCGAATTAGGGGTTGACGATAACTTTCCCTTGATCTACAGCAATAACATCTGTCTGGTCAGCTACCATGTCTAACTGTCTGCCAGTTTTAAATGTCCATGAATGGCACTCAGATGTATTTTAATGTTTCATAGCTCACTCCAGTTCCCAGGAATTTTCTGCCTGACCTGGAGATGGTCTCTGGCACGATACTAAAACCTGGGATCTTGATGGACTTGTGCAAGCAGGAGAGGGTGTCTTTAATAGACACATGGAAGCTGCTTGTCTGGAACAGTCCTTGTCTTTGATTAGGCAACTTTCTTTTGAGGAGTGAATTCTAATTCTAATTTGCAATGTTCCTAAATCAACTATTATATGCACTTCCTACACACCACTGAATTTTAAGTGGGACCTTGTGAGTGCAAATGAGCCAACATTTGTAATATCAGCAAGGCATTGAGATTGAAATTCTAAGACCAGTTAGCAGTCATAAGTACTTCCTGCACATCACTGAGTTTCAAACATGATCTTGCAAGCACAAATTGGTAAAAATCTGTAATGCACTTGGATCGCATTACAAAGCCATGTTGCACAAATATATGTCATAAAGTATATTGGCCAAAATCAGTCAATAAATCAATGTTGTTGTTATTGTTTCTTTAAAAAATGTCTGGCATGTTTAAGCTGGAGGTGTCCAGCTTTTAATAGCTGACTCTGTACGAGTGCTGACAGGTGACATTTAATATGTTAGAACAAAATGGTGAATCTGATTTTTTTTTTTCTGGGAAGTTAGAGGAAGAAAAGAGATCTTGCTAACTCAATTTACGCATGTCCCAGTATCCAGCTTTTCCTTCTCAAAGTATTGCAAGATTTCTGAAATAATTATATGTAAAGTAAAAGGTTAAAGTTAAAGCTATACACCCAGCCTTGTTTCATGAGCAACATCCTCCAACAGAAATGTTCCGTCTCTTTCTCAGCATCACCCCAGTGTTGTAAATGAGCCATTGTCAGGAAATGCAAACATTTTCCTCAATAGGGGCAATCCTTCTGCTGAATCCCCCCTCCGCCGCCCTCCCTTATAATTGGTTATGATGACATTCGATCAGCAGGATAAACGAGCACCCCTCTTCCGTCTCCTCACAGTAGGCTCTGGAGCCCTGAAAGGGTTAATTGGCATCTTAAGAAAAAAAGGTAATTGTAAGGAAGAACGGTTGGGGTTACCCCCGGAACTGTGGGGGCTGGCGAGCAGGTCTCCCACCCTCCGGAGCCTCTCACATCTTGAAGAGCAAGCTGAAGACAAAAGGAAAGACCACTGCTGTGTCTTGATTTTCACATTCAGTGAAATGGCTAACCTCCCTCCTAGTTCTTCTCATCCATGCGCACTCTATGCTCTCTTTTGAATACACCCCATCAACCTGGCTCTTACCATCAAGCACATGTGCCCCGACTGTGAAATTGCATCTGTGTTGCATATCTATAAGTGTCTCAGTGTGTGTGTGTGTGAGTCTGTGTCTTTGTGTGTATTTGCGTATGGGATTTTGCAGAATTTGCGTTCAGAAAAACGCACACATGCACACAAGCCCACCCGAGTGTGCTCTCCTTAATCTTGACTAGTGTTGCGTAATAACAAAGGCCGCCTGCACAACAAGGAACAAAATTAGTGTCATGTCTGGAATCAGAAGACTCATAGGAGAAAGGGCTTCATCTACTGGGATGGCAATGAATTGGTTTCCACCTCTTTGCCCTCATTTTTTTTTAAGTTTTAAGTGAGGAGAGAAACCTCATTCGGTGAAAAATAGAGGAAAGGTGATGATAGCGTGAGAAGTAAAAATGGAACATGCCTGGCTGTAGCAATGGGGGGAATGAGAGATTCTGATTCTGATTAACCTTTATTAGGCATACTACAACATATACATTTACAATAAAAATTCAACAATCATTTTTAGAAAATTTAAGCCATAAGTTTGTTGCCTCCACCAGAAAGTTGGCCATTAGCCTAGTAATATGCGGATTCCGATCTTCCAATAAGTATTCCACTGATAACCTATCCAAACATATTCCTTTCCAATAACCTCCTTAACAACTTTTTCCTTGTAATTATATACAATGGGCAGAACAATACAATATGATGGAGAACGTCAGGAGCTTGAGCACAATGACATATACGATTCAGAAAAGGGGTCTGTAGATATCTACCCTTAGTCACATTTGAGGGATGTACATTCAACCTTGCAAGTAGAAAGGCCTTCCTTGACACCAACAATGAGAGAGTTTGAAAATAATCCGGAATCCTATCCTGCAAAGGGGGAATGAGAGTGTTTTCTCCCTAATGAGAATGGTACCCCCAATGAAATTGTTTTAAAGTTCCCAAATTTCTAGCATTACAGTTGAACATTTAGAAGCATTGTTGGCACATCCTTCCCACAGGAAGGATATGGTTGAATCCCGCAAAACCCAAACACTAACTTTTCATGAGCTTTCTCAAACATTGTACACATGCATGGAAACCTTCCTGCACATATACAGTTGTACACCACAGCATAGCAGAAGTGGGCAACCCAGCATAAGATCACTGAAGGCATTTACAACCATTTGAAACCACTCCCAAGTTCAGATTTGGATGCAACCAATTAGGCCACAAAAGTTTTAGTAAAAAGCCTTCACCACCGAGGCCTCAAAGGGGAGGATATTCCAAGCTGGGGTGCTGCAGCCGAGAAGGCCCTCTCCCAAGTCTTCCACACCACATTGCTCCCATTGGTGGGACACAGAAGATTTAATCCACAGCGTGATGGAATGCTGAGACATACAATGTGTTTTATACACATTCAGATGGATATAATTCTATTTAACAGCCCCCACTTAAGACTTGGCCATTATACTCCCGCTCTTCAGCTCAGGAAGCCATGGTAATTTTCTTTGTCATAGAGACAAAGAATTTCACAAGAAAAGTATTTGCAGGAGGTTCCCAGCAATAATAATAATAATAATAATAATAATAATAATAATAATAATAATAATAATAATAATATCATCTTCAATCGCTACAGAAGTTGCCCTCTTCAGAATCCTTTCCCCTTTGACTCAAGCAGCTTCCTTTCCCTCTGAGGATGGCTTAATACATTATAACTGAGACAATTTTATTGTCTAAAGCTGTGCGTCCTAATGTTGCGATGACAGAAAAAGTACTGGTCAATTTGACAACTTAATGCGACATTTGTGGTCATTTGAACTCCGTCATACCATTGGGTGCTGCTACATTTGCTCTTCACTCCAGCTTCCCCTCTCCTCTCCTCTCCTCTCCACAAATGGTTGTGAGTAAATAGGAGTATAAGAAGAGGGGGAAAATGTGTGTGTGTGTGTGTGTGTGAGCGAGAGAGAGAGAGAGCATTTGTGTCTATATTTAAATATTTTCTTTATGGGTGAATGAAGCCAAGTGAGACTAACTGATGGAATGAATGAGGAAACCTCAGTGGGAGGGAAGAATTAAATAACCATAGCCAACCTCGTTGTCAGATGCACATGCAAGGTTCAGGTTAAAAGCGAGTGTAAAATTATAACTGAAAGTGCGATCTGGGAATCCCAGGATGAACTTTGCCATCTCATCTATGAATTTACTAGATTGCCTCAGGGAAACCACAATGGTCTCTGTGGCTTCCATGTTACAGGGAGCAGCGAATCTGCTCCATGTTTTAGGGGAAACTTTAAAGGAGTTATCCATGGTGCCAACCTATTTTGAAGGCAGCATCTTGGACAGAACCTTAGTAGTTTGGTCTAAATCCCAGAGAGGACTCTGTTCCACTGACATTGGAAACCACCAACCTTCCCTGCTCAGTCAACATTTGCAAAATGATGGACCTGAATCTCAGTCTGCCATTTGCAATAAGACAGACCTATCTCTGAGTCCACCATTTAAAATAACACAGATTTAGTTCACCATTTGCCATAAGATGGACCTGCTTCTCAGTTCACCATCTGCAATAACATGGCTCTGCCTCTCAGACTTTCATTTGCAGTGTCGTTGGTCTTTTTCTCAATTCACCATTTGTAATAGATGGACCTGCCTCACAATCCATTGCCTCCTTAAAAAAGAATTTTACCCCCTTCTGTGAGATTTTCCTTCAGTCCTCAAACATCTAGCATTGTACGCAAAGGGATCTTGTACCACCTTTGAGACTAACTGAGAAACTGGTAGAATGAGCTTTAATGGACTAAATCTACTTCATCAGATACATGGAGTGAAGTACCTATAGACAGACCTTTATGGCCATGAATGAGCAGAAATGTGCGTGTGAATAGCAAAAGAAATGCAGAAGTAACGAGTGTGGTGATGAGGTGACCAGTTCAGCTTTATCAATGGTTGTTGTGGAACAAAGGTAGGAGGAAAGGTATTGTCTAAAGCCAACATGAATAGATAACTATATGAATAGTGGAGGGAGTTACTGGAATGTAGTATCAGGCTGGCTGGACATCAGAATGGAGATGTGATAAAATGGGCCAGACAGACCCGTATGAGGCTGGAGTGTTAACTAATAATATAATAATATGTGTAGTGTGCTAGGAAAGCATTGTCTCTGTTCAATCCACTATTGATGGACTGAAGTTTGTGGATATATCCCAGTTCTATTGTTTAAGGGTGGCCTATTTGTCTATTTCTTCCAGGTCATACAGCTTTATTAGCCAATCTTCTTGAGATAATTTTTGAACTTTTTTTTCCCAGAAGAGTTCTTTAAAGCACTTCTCTTTTTTCTGTTACACTTTGAAGACGCAAATCGATATTAGTAGATTCATGATTGTAAGATTTACAACAGATCTGTTGATACCTCAGTCTTTGTGAGAACAAGATAAGGATCCACTTGAGTGGACATGCCAAGTTTGTATTTGGTTGGAATCACGGCACCAGTATAACATCTGCTCCAAGAACCTGTGCAGTTAGCTTGTCATTTACACTGTGGATAAAATGTGTCACAGAGTTTCAGTGGCTCTTTTCACATATTAAGAAAAACTGTTGCTTGCCAGGCCGCAAATCCAGGAGGGGAGATCCCTATGTACCCTTAAAAAAACCCTTATCCTAAAACCCATTGTGATAGGATTTGGGCACCTTGCAATGGACTCCAGCAAGGGGAAGAAAGCTCTACTAGTTCTGGATCGTTGTTGTTATTTCTAAAAAATCTTTTATTAAACAGGAAAATTTTTAGCAATTCTTAAACATTGGTAGTAACATATCCATATCCATTTTTCATATCCAAAAATGTAATATGGTAGAAAGTCATAAAGTGAATATATACAAAAAAGAGGAATAAAAATAAAAAGAGGTCTATGTAATTAAATATACGCACATATGCTATATCAAATTGATACAAAATCAAAGCAAACAATTTTTTTTTGTTTTTTGTTTTGTCATTCATCTAACGAAGATGAGGATGATACATTACCTATTGTTTACCAATATATAAAAATGATAAAGTAGAATTTTAATTTCCATAGAACTCTACCACTTTGAAATCCACTTTCAAAGTAGAGGTGTTGTTATCATAGCTGCTGTTCTGTATCTTCAAATTATTTCTGACTTATGACTACACTCAGCTGACTCTATCACAGGAATTTCATAACACAATTCCTTCAGAGGAGTTTTGTCACAGCCTTTCTTTGTAGCTGAGAGAATGGGACTTGGTCAAGCTCACCAAGTGGGTTTCCATGCCCAAGTGGAGATTTGAACCTTGGTCTTCCAGAGTCCTGGTTGAAAACTCAACCACTACATCACTCTGGCTGTCCTTGGATACCAAAGTCTTAGATGCCACAGTACATGGCAAGAACACAACATTAGGGATGTTACAAATTTTCAAAAATATTTTAAAAAATGCTTGAGGAATATATTTCCTGAGTATTGGGAAACTCTGATGAAAAGAAAACTGAAATGATAAGAACCACTGCAGTTTGAGATTAATTCTGCACAAATTTACTGAATTCTTTTGTGCAGGAAATGGTATTTTCTGCACAGAAAATGCTGCATCTTGTAGAGAAAATCCTTTTTTTTTTCCACTGCAAGAAAATCATGTGAATTTTGTGAATTTATGCAGCATTTTCTGCATACAAGACATAGGAAAATGCCATTCCTTGTACAAAAAAATGAGCAATAATTGCACAGTAGTTTTAATCCCTGAAGAATCCTCCCTAGGCAATGCTTTTCTCACACAGTGGGAAGAAAATGTCTAAAATCACTGTTTGCATCCTTTGAGAACAAAACAAGTGAACTTACATCACCATAATGCGTATGGTAATGCTTTTCTAGACTGTTTGCTCTCCTTCTTGCATATCGTACCATATCATACAATTTTTTTGCAATTTGTAATTTGTAATTTGCAATTTGCAATTTTGCAATTTGTATGCCATTTCAGAAATGTCAGAGAGACGGTTGAATACTGGGCAGAACCAAACACTCCAAGAAAGGACTGTTGTTGGCCCATCATGTCCAGGCTACGTGAGGAACTGTTTACATGAGATGGTACTAAATGCCTTCTTAAAAATTATAAGCTTTATTGTAATCTAGAACTACTCCACCACAATTCTTCAGCAAGACTTTGGCCTAGGAAGTTAGATCTTTGGACAGTTTGGGAATCAAGGTGCTATACTTCTAGGACTTTTATCTGACCTAGAAGGAAAATGAAAAACAAACAAAAACTCTCTTGTTTTTATCATTTATGCAATATTAATCTACAGAGGCATGTTCCTTCCTGGTTTGTGTGTCAAGAAGCCATTACGGAGGGAGATGATCTCATGCCCTTCTCGGGGGGTGAAACTGCGAGGTGTCCCATAGGCAATCCAGGGTAAAGTAGCTCTTTGTGGCCACGACTTCCACCATTGCTTCTATTCCCTCCTTTGTGGATAGAATCTTACCTTGCATGCTAGTAAAGGAAGAAAGGGAGGTGGATGAGGGATATCAGTTCCACCAGCATATGCCAGATAGATTATGCAAGGAGAAAATTCTTCTTCTTCTTCTTCTTCTTCTTCTTTTTTCTTCTTCTTCTTCTTCTTCTTCTTCTTCTTCTTCTTCTTCTTTATTTTAAAGACTGCCCTCCAATTCCTGACCGAAATATTGGTTAATGCTAGGTCGAGATCAAAAGAAAACACTCACGTCATGTCATTTATGGCCCGCTCTGTGATGTTTTGGCCTCGTCTTCATGGAAATCAAAGGATCCAAGTCGGAGAGGCAGCAGGACTGGGGGAGGTGAGAGAAGGGATGAAGGATCCAGCGGGGGGCGGGGGGGGGTGTTGTTACCTTGTCTCTTTAAAATGAGCTCATCTCTTTCATTAATATGCAGCAGGGGTTGCCAATTGACCAGGCAACAAATGTACATCTTCACATCTTCAACTTCAGTTCCCTCTATGAATATTTCAAAACCGTATGTGTGTATGTGTGTGCGTGTGTGTGCACACGCAAGAGTGCATGCATGTTTGGCCATTTGGGTTTTTAGCAAGGGCTTATCACCGCATTAGCCTCCTCCCTCTCCGTCTTCCCCCTTTCGCTGGGGGCTTTCCCCTCCCCACCCCACCCCGTAGCCTCTCCCTGCCTCTCTCTTCTTCTCTTTTCCAGGGTGTCATTAAAAATCTGATGCCAAGAGTAGGAACTTGGCAAGGCTTGTGATATAATTTGCAATCTGCAGTGTTTGCTGGCTAGGCCTCACCCTCCCTTCCGTCTCCCCATGCACAGCACATGCTTCCCCCCCCCCGCTTCTCTCTCTCCCTCTCTCTCTTTCTTTTAACCAGCCTGCCTTCTGGAGTCAATAGGGGGCATTCCTCAACTGTCTAAAAGAAAAATAGGAGAATACTAATTAGAATTCTATTGCTAGTAGTCTCCCAGTTGCTGTGCTTATAGATTTCAAGCTTCTTTTGTTTGAATTAAATTGCCAACTTTCTATCCTACTCCTTCAGGGCCCCCCCACACCTTCAGAACCCTCTCCTTTGCAATGAGAGAGAGAGAGGGAGAGAGAAGGAGTGCTTTATTTGATTGAAAGAGAGAGGGAGTGGGGGAGAAGCCATAGCTCTGGAAAGAAAAAAAATTAAGGAAATGTTGGGATTGTGTTTAAAAATTCCTGGTATGTTTTTCAGGGTTTGACTCCTGTCTTTCTGGCAAGGGATGGGGGGGAAAGGGGGAAGGAGAGATTGGCATTAAGCGAAGACACGTCGCCCTCTTGCCCTGACACCGAAATTCTGGGGAATCGCCGGCATGCTTTTCTCCAGCGCTGAGCCAGATGGTTCAAGCTTGTCTAAAACCTTGGGATGAGATCACAGGGCTTGTTCATAGGAGAACACACAACAACTACTGTTATTCTGTTAATACCTCCTTTTGTGTGGCATTGTGGGAGGCAGAGAGGGATGGCAGGAACAGGAGGAGGGGGCTGGAAAGCTGATGGAGATGTCATAAATGCAAAAGAGGGGGGAGATATCGTATTGAACATTAATTTGTTTTCATAACCAAGGTTTTTTTTAAAAAAAATGAAATTGTCTTGGATTAAAATGTCACAGCAAACTGTAAAGTTTGGCCATGAATATGCTTTTCGCGTGGGTACACATTTTGTGAGTTGCCAAGTGAAAATATATACCGGAAAGCTCTACCGTGTGTAGAATGTTTTATTCCCCCCCCCCAAGAATATAGCAAGAATATTTCTCTAGGTTTTCTATTTAAAAAATTTTTAAAAAATGTTACATAATCTTGATGAGGATCAAGAAAAAAACTCCACCGGTTGTACCACCGTTGCTACCAGTGGGGTAAATGGGAAAAATTCACTGTAGATTTTGTTTGGATACTATTTCTTTACCCTGTGAACAATGGTTATAACTACCTTTGCATTTGTTATCTAAAATTACAAGACCTTTAATTATTTTGTCTGTCTTTTCTATTGCTTTGCAAAGCTTCAGTCTGCTGCCAAATAATGTCTAATTGTATTTCTAAACATTCAATTTTCTCCCTTCAAATTTGCTTTCTTTTATTTTCTTTCCTTTTTTAAAAAAATATATATTGTATGACTGGTTTGTTTCCCTTCAGCATGGAGAGTTGGCTGAATTATTTTTTATATTGCTCTCCACTCATATTAAAGAAGTTGTAGCTTCTTTAACTCACAGAAAGACGTAAAAATGGAAATGAACCAAAAGAACTGGATTATGGGCAGAAATCAAGCCAAAATGAGATTCATCAAAATGCAAGATTCCTTAATTGTATCCCTGCATGACAATGCAAAATTTTGAACTGGATTACACTGAATTATACAAATATTCTTATTAGCAATGAGAGTAAACTGTGTTGAATTATTTTATTTTAATGGTACATCTGATGATAGACAGAAACTTTGGGCCAATAAAAGCCAATCTCAAGATCCCATCCTTTCCTCGTCTACTGTGACATTTTCCTTTCCTTATAACAAGGAAATGCACTATTTTTTTAATGCCATTTTGATTTTTACCCCTATAGAATATGTCTGGGCTACAGCTGGGATCGATGAACTAAAAATACACACACAGGTCCACAGATCTTATCTGACATGCATACTCTTCTAAAACACTTGCTAATCTGATTTTACACATATGTGCATCAGGGTGCGTACATATATGCAGAAGCACACACGAATGATGAGATCTAAAAGCCAAGAAATGGGGGATACAGGGGCTGGGGAGGAATACATAAGACATTTTCCACTGTCTGCTCTTGGGGCTGCTATATTTTTAATTAACTGTATGTAACACTGTAACCTTTCCCTGCCCCTGTGCTGCATGAATATTTTATTTGCACCACTATAAAGTCCACAAATAATTTGATTATCATTTGTCGTATTTACAAATGTGCGTCGGAGACATGAGTTTGAGGCGCCGCTTCTTAAGTCCTTAAGTACCATATAGAACTCCGACATGGCATGCCTTGATGTTTACAGTATCATGGAAACCCCGGAGCCAAGCTTGCTTGCATCTCTTTGAATTACTTTCCCAGTTCCGAGCCCCACAAATCCAGCCCTCCTTTATCTGTTCTTGTTATAAAAAGTGGCAGGAGGCAGAGCGGCAGAATGACCCACAAGATGGCACCTGTCACCAATCTGATTTCTCCTGCCTTAAGCAGGCCAAATTTTGTTTGAACCCGCGGTGGCCTCTGTCATATCCTCATTTTCCCTTCCACTCTTGGCTCTTCTCCTTAATCCCGTTTGTGCAGACTGTGACTGCGTTTATCCACCCACCAAACCTTTATTTTCCCGCTTTCATTTTCCTCTCTCCTCCAAGAAGCCAAAGTAAAACTAATTTGAGATCTGCGTCTAGAATTTAAACAGAAGGAGGAAGGCGAAGAGGAGGAAGTTTCCCAGAAATTAGCTCTGGAAAGCTGCATATCTCTCTCTCCCCTGCCCCCTAGTTCATCTACTTAAGGTGAGATTTACTTATTCTTCCTATAGCAGAATCAACCTGGTTTGGAGAGAAATGCAAGATTAATTTAGGTCCCAAAGGTGAAGGAGTTTATTAGTGTTCTAATGAAGCCCCTTTTGTTCTCCCTTAAAGCCAAGGTAAAATCATAAGCCAATGAAATGTACAGTAAGCAAGCCTGCTAAAGCCTGCCTGTTGTCTTTTTAATCCTGACCTCACAGAATGAAGTGAGTTAGATTCCGTGTATATTAATTGATGTTTTCCAATAGCGATAGAATCCCCTCACCCCAGCTTCTATTTTTATTCTCATACAATGTGGAAAAGGGAAACCAAGGGTCTCCAACACTCTAGGAAATAAGGGTGGGGGAGAGATTATATAGCTCATGAACACCAAAAAAGGAGAGGGTAAACTGGACATTGGCCTGAGAGTTCTGGGTTCTAATCCTACCTTGAGTATGAATTTGAGGGGGAAGAAAGAGGGAAATGATTCCCTGTGTTAATCATCCTCAAAACTGAAATGATGATGACCTTACCAACATTACTTTGAGGATTACAACATCAAGATTGTAAAGAAGGAAAACAGATGCTGAGTCTGTAAACAGCAACAACTACCATTTTCTGTAAAGAAAACAGTTCTGTTTAAAAAGTTGTTTTAATTATTGCATGAAATAAACCAGAGAAATATATATATATATATTCTCTATCTAGAATATCTAGATTGTTATTGTTGTTGTGCATCCAAGTAATTTCCAAATTACGGCAACCCTAAGACAAACCTGTCATGGGATTTTCTGGGGTTGAGAGTGTGTAACACACCCATGGCTGAGCAGGGAACTGAACCCTGGTCTCCAGAGTCATAGACCAACTCTCAGACTAGTACACCATGCTGAGTCTCATGCCTAGATATAGGTAGATATACTACACACTTTAAAAAAATATATAAAAGGAACCCTTTTAGTGCAGTGAAATATATTTTTGATCAGGACCATATAGTTTGCAATCAGTAGTAGCCAATGACTACCATGTCACTGGAACTATGAATTCACTCTGTGTTTTAACCTGAAGTCTGAAGGAAATATCCAAGTTTTTGAAACTGTTTTGGACATAAGAATCAGCACTTTGGATAGATTCCTGAAAGTTAAGACTAAAGTGTAGAGCAGATTCTCTACCTCACAGACATGGAAGCCACCAACCTTTGGGGCTCCCAACTCAACAAATTAAAGATTATTCTGAATGCTTCTTTTATCTCTAATTGTAGGAGAACTCTGATTTCCTGTCCATAATAAAGGCAAGATTTGATTCTTAGGGTGGCTGATGTGTTAGTCCTTCATCTATTGGCTTTTCCTCTGATATCTACATGCCATCTCTCCAGTCTCTCACTGGCACCCACAAATTCACTGGAATGGCAGAACGCAAAACCTGGGCATCACCCTAAAAGAGGTATGACCTTAAAAAAGGGAAACT
>CAOLHI010002063.1:222500-295009 GCA_948474755.1 Ctenosaura bakeri
TCATCTTTGCAAGTGGACTTATATCTGCAGGAGATAAAATTGGGCAGTTTTGTAACAGCCACATTCAGCAAAGAGCTGCTGTTCTATTAGTATAGAGAAGAGCCAGTTGAGTGAGCAGTGCTGGTCCACCACTGGACCAATGCTCATTGGGACACTAGCTAGGGAGTGCCGATGTGCACTTTCCAATGTGCATGGAGACATTCTTGTTGGTGTTCCATCATGCATCTTCACAATTCACAAACAGGGCTTCTTAGCACCTCTGCTACATAGCTAAGCATACACAGGGTTATGTAGCATAGGCTGTAATAGAGAATCCTGGCCAACATCTTTAAGCTGGACTTGGGCCATTTCCACATTAGATTGTTACAGTGGTATTATTCCACTTTCAACATCCTATGGAATCCTGAGACTTGCAATTTAGCAGCTAAATTGCAAACCCCAGGATTCCATAGGATGTTGAAAGTGGAATAATAGAACTATAACACTCCAGTGTGGAAATCACCAAGCTTACTTCACATGGTTGTTGTAAAGACGAATGAAGAAAAGTTTTTTCATATTCAAGACCTAGTTTAGGATTATTACTATTACTATTCCAGTGTGAACCAGCTGGCAAGCCTGTTTATTTATGTATACATTCATTTCTTTCATTCCTGCTCCCCCATATCTTCTCATCATGGACCCCAAGCTGATTGCGTATTCAGTAAACCACCCCAGCCATTAACGCTGCCACACACACATACACGTGCACACACAGATGCAGCCATCATGACACACATTGTTTCAGCTCATTTCAGCAAGGCTGTTCCGAGGATAAAAACCTGCCTTGGCTTCCTTAGGTTCATCATGAAAGGAAACGGTTGGGAGAGGAGGTTTTGGATTACTTTTTGCTGGATCAGGGCCAGAGTCCTCACAGTCAGCTGCTAACCCACTATTTCTGGCCCAACAGGGCCTCCTTGGGGTGTGCCAATGGCCTCCAAGGTGTCCTCACAAGTCTAAACATGGCCCTGTTTGAGCAAGAGCCCATCTGGAGGCCTAAAAAAATATGCATACAGCCGCCCTTCTCCATTTTGGCTCTGGATTAGGCCTCCGCAGACAGATCGCCACTTCCCACCAAGTGCCCACCAGCAGGCTGGAAACAAGCATTTCATCCCATCTGCTTCACAGGGGATGTGTCGGAGAAAGAGAGAGGGGGAGAGAGAAAAAGAGAACCCTCTACATGTGATACGTTTAACTGAGTAGCAGCAGCCGTTCGCCCCTTTTCTTCTTTTTTTTCTTTTCCTGGAAATGACTCCAAAATATGGGGTACCTTGGGGAGAAAGGAAAGAGAAACCAAATGTTTTGGTCTGGAAGCTCTGTAATGAAGCCCCTCTACAGATGCTGTCATGAAACAGCTAGCAGAAAGATTTCTTGCATGTCAAGGACAGCCAGTGTTTCCGCTTTCCCTTCCCTTTTTGTTTTGCCCCCCCCCCATATATATTATCACTGTTCTCACACAGCATTTTCTTCTGCAAGCTCCATTACTTTTGCTACTTTTAACTACCATCCTGCACACTTGGGAGTTGTGCTTAAGGTCAGCCAGTATACATTAATGCTGCCTGAAGTTTTTGTTTTTAAAGTATATTTTTTCCTTCCTTACATTGGAAATGACAAGCTTCCGAGGCAGCGCATGAGCAAGAGAAAAATCATTCATTATTTATTAAAGGAGAAAAAAAATCCAAGGGTCTGCTTTTCCCCTACGTTTCACAGTGGCTGCCTACGAAAACTTCCGAGCTAAATCAAAACGTTTGTTTCTTTGTAAGAAAGACACAAACTCTCCCGTTTTCCCAAGGAGAATAAATAGGGATGTTATTTATTTAACCGGGTCCTTATTAAAGCAAGACTGGGACACCTCAGCCTTGGAGAATCTCCTTCTATCTTCCTCCTCCTCCTCCTTCTCTTCCTCTTCTTCCTCTTCCTTCTTTTCTTCTTCTTCCTCTTCCTCCTTTCCTTTCCTCTCCTCCTCCTCCTCAAACTCCCAACAGGTGATATGTGCAAAGCACATATATTTAAGCTGAAATAATACTGGATGACTTACATGTGTATAACTTCCCATGTGGAAGCAACTGGTCATTTTTGTGCTGTGAGGAATGCTTGCATTCAGTTCAAACTTGTGGAAGTGGAGTTGTGCACATGAGTCCATTGTGAATACAAATATAGAGATCCATCCAGGTGTATATATAAATGTGTGTGTAGATGCACATTCTCTTGCATGTTTGAATGTGTGCTCCCTAGTGCAACACTGCAATCTAGCACAAGGGTTGCCTCATGCAATTGTGTATGGAGAGTGATGCTGTGTAGCTTGAGTGTAGGATCTCAACACATTATCTAACTAGTTCACTCTGTTGCCAGTGCGTTTTTGGTCAGGTGGAGCATAAGCCAGTGGTAGCTACTGACAGTGCAGATTTAGAGTGAAATTTAAAAATCTCCCATTGTGTTAAAACAGCTCCTTCAGAGTAAAATTCAAGTCAAAATTCACTTACCTCTCCTTCATGTTACTGGCAAAAAAAAAAAAAAAATCCAGTAAATATATAGACATGCAAAATGGAACTATTCCAGTCTTAGTAACATCAAGACACTCAATCAGTTCTGTGCCAGTCTTGAGCCTAGTGGTTGCTGCAGTACAGAGAACATTGAGAAGTCAAAACCAAGTGTCTTAGTGCTTTCTTTTTGGCTATGACTATATATACTTTTCCCTGTGTGTGGGGGGGAGGTATGTTCTATTTTTTATTGGAAGGATATACTTAAAATTTGGGGGATCACAACAAGATGATTAGATGACATTGGAATAGGTTGCCTTGGAAGCAAGACTCTTCATCTCCATCTCTCCATCTTAAGTTGGAATAGCATCTTTCAGGGGTTGGAGTAGATGGCCCTTGTGGTCCATTCCAACTTTAAGATTCTCTGGATAGAAGCAAGCAAAAAGGGAAGGAAGTAGGAGAGTTGGGGAAAAGAGCAAGGGGAAAGAGGCTGAGAACAGCCACTAAGAACCCTGTCTTCTGTATCTATTGAAAATGTGCATGTGAGGGTGTTAGAACTGAGAAAAAATTCTCTCACAAATCTTAAAACTCAGAGTGGCTCATAAAAGAAGATTCAGTCTTTCTGATCTTTTCGACCAAACCAAGTAGGGCCTTGAAAGTCCTAACCACCATTTTGTGTTCTGTCCTGGAAACAAGCGGATAGTCATTGAACCAATGTGAAATTATTTGTTTCCTGTAACCAGCCTTTGTCAGCAGTCTAGACACGGTAATTCGGACTCTCTGAAGTTTCCAAGCTGTTTCCAAATGCAACCCCATGCAGAGAATGTGATAATAAGCCAAACAGGATGTAAACAAATTTTCCTCCCATTCAAACTGGTGATGCCATTCCTGGTTGCCATTTTGAGAGAGATAGCAGAGGAAAATGGAGGTATTTGGGCTTTCTGTGGTACGGGAAATACTCTTTTAGAACAAACTTTAAAGACACTGTCCAAGGTGCTGATAACCTTTTAGAGAAATACAGGTTCAACACTTGGGATAACTCTGCGAAAGCTCAAGCTAAAAATGGGAACAGATTCATCATCTCACTCACACAAGAGCCACTATCCATCCTTGCATCTGGTCTTTAAGGTGGAGTCCAATGGCCAGAAACTGATGTGTGTTTGGACTATTCACCATGAGGCTTAATTCAGAGAGGTTGGCAGTCACTTGAAAGGATACTATAAGAGTCACTATAAGGGTAACTCCTGCATATGAGAAGCCAGTGTGGTGTAATGGTTAGAGGAGAAGTCGGCAAAGTACAGCCTTTGAGCACATGTAGCTTGTCATGGCTCTTAATGTGCCTTCCAAGTCCTCTAACCATGTTCTCACACATCCAATTCCCCTGCCATGCCAAAAAGAAAGTGCACAGTTCCCTGATGAGGAGGAGAAGGTCTTGTGCCTTCCCCAGGTCTATGCCAGGCCAACGATACCATTATGTAGAAAAGCATGACTTACTGGCAGTTTTGCTTGTTGTGAGGATAGCGTATACATAGAGGACAGCCCTGCTGGTTGCCTTCAGCTCAATCGGCCAAATGTGGAATTAGCAATATGACACACAGTTGCAGAAGGTCCTCCACTTTTGTGGCTTCAGCACTCACAGATTTGATTATTTGCAAGTTATTTCATTTTATTTTATTTCAAACAAATCTTACTCTATTTGCCCCTGCCATGGAAAAAATACGTTCTCTATAGGAATCTCTAGGTCCTCCAGTGTGATTCTGTGGTCCACCTTCACTGGAGTTGCACTGAAGGACCTAGAGATTCCTAGAGAGAACATCTCTCTAGAAATTGCTTTGTCCTCCAGCATGACTCTATGGCCCACTTCTACTGAAAGTTGACCATAGGATCATGCTGAAAGACCTAGAGATTCCTAGAAGAAGTGTTTCAGTTTAAAAAGCAACAACTAGTGTTTGTGATTTTGATTTACACTTTCTCCACTTTTGTCAGGATCTGGTTTCCCAATCCACTTTGAGAGTGGGGTGCTTAGTGTAGTATGTCTACAAGAGTGTTTGCATTATAAAAAGTTCTGTTACATACAAGATGAAGAAGATGATGGTGGTGGTGGTGGTGGTGATGATGATGATGATGATAACTATTCTCCACCCCCTACCCTGGCAAGTTGGAACAATGATCCTCTTAAGTTTGAGAAATTCTGCTTCAGGAGCCCAACATGATAGAATTAGATGGAAATGCTTTAAATAGACCTGGATCTGGTTTTTCACAGACCTGAGCTTAGATGGCTGCGCCTTTCTGGGTTTATTGGCAGTCGTGTTTTAGCAGATTTCTGAGCTGCACATGGAAACTGATTTGTGTCACTGTTTCAATGCTTCTTCCTCCAGT
Source organism: Ctenosaura bakeri (assembly GCA_948474755.1). NCBI lineage: Eukaryota > Metazoa > Chordata > Lepidosauria > Squamata > Iguanidae > Ctenosaura > Ctenosaura bakeri. The sequence continues at coordinate 227,396 of CAOLHI010002063.1, forward strand.
ATGGCATCATTGAGGGATGGAGCTAACAGCATGAAGACAGGAGAGTCAACCTGTTCAGGTGTGTTTTCCTGAGCTCAGCTGTAGACACACAAGTAGTGATAGCAGTAGCAGCAATAAGCAAGTTACAGATCATGCCAGGGTCAGTGGACCTCTGGGACTACCCACCGCATGTTGGTACCACTTCTGATTGCAAACTGCAGTCAGCACTCATTTGACAGTTTATGAACTGATGGAACTTACTGATGCAAGTGGCTAACAGCTTGAATGGCTTTTTAAAAAGAGAAAAAGGAGTGAGTATATTCATAAGACAGCAGGAGGTTCTGAGGTTTTTCAACAGAGGCTGGATGGCCATCTGTCAGGAGTGCTTTGATTGTGTATTCCTGCATGGCAGGGGGTTGGACTGGATGGCCCTTGTGGTTTCTTCCAACTCTGTGATTCTATGACTCTATGCCTTTAGGACCATAGACACTATTAGACTGCTGGGAACACTGGTCCTCAACTTCCAGCCAATGAGAGCTGCCTCTGCCACTTCCAACCCAGAGTCTGACAGACAAGATGGCAGCAATTGTCCTTGGGCTCTTTTTCTCTTTTATGCCCTTGGGCTGCCAGGCTTGAAGTGATGTCCTAGAAATGGCTCTTAGCCATGATTCTTTGCTGAGAAGAAGAAGTGTGCTATCATGTGAATAGAAAAACCTAGAAACAAATAACAGCAGATGCCATCAACCATACTCTGCTTCCCAGGCCACTGAAGAAAATAGAATAGAGTAGGTGGATTTTTATTTATTTATTTACCCATCAAGGTAATCCTTAGATTTTCAACAAGCATACATTTTGGCTGAGATCCTACATCAGGATTATATGGCATCTGCATGTGGAGTTGCACATTAACTGTGCTAAGCCATCCTTCTGTTGATTGGCAATGGGATTCAGGACTCCAAATGTGCAACTGGACGCACATCTAAATGTACTTGCCTGTGCGTGGGTAATACTCAGTGGGTAGATGTGTCTAATGGCATTGCATGCATAACTGTGGTTTTGCAACTTTGAACTGCTTGTGGATGTTCTCCATCAGACAAAAATATCCAACCACTTCTGTATAAGAACTTAGAATCAAAGAATCATAAAGTCATAGAATCATTAAGCTGGAAGTGACTGCAAATGTCATCGAGTCCAATCCCCTGCCATGGAGGAATGCATAACTAAAGAAAGCACTCCTGGGAGATGTTTGGCCAACCTCTATTTAAAGTATCCTCAATGAAGGAGAATCCACCATTCACCAAGGTTATTATTCCACAGTCAACAGAGCTCTAACAGTACAGAAGTTCTTCCTATGGTTTAGGTGGAATCTGTTCTGTTGTAAGTTGGATCAGCTTGTGTTCTACTCTGTGAAGCAGCAGAAAATAAACTGGCTCCATCTTCCACATGGCATCCCTTCAGGTAACCAAAGATGGCTATCATATCATCTCACAGCCTTCTCTTCTCCAAATTGAACATACCCAACTCCCTAAGCCATTCCTTATACATGTGTAAGAGATCAAGAGGATTCTGGCTGAGTGTAAAATGTATAGGCTGCTCATAATTTGGTTCTCTGCCTTCCTTCTGCCTGTACTCCATTACTCAGATGCACAAATGACATTTTCTAAACTGTCCTAAGTTCTTGTTTAGCTGTTGCATGTATGCCCATCAGAGCCTGAGTGCCTTTTAATTTTAGTGCTTTAATCCTCTCCTCCCCAAACCCTAAATGAAGTTTTCAGTCCTTTCAAAAAATATTCCCATCCTTTTTTCCCCCTTTCTCTTCATCTTCTTTTCCGATATGGGAAGGAGAACACATAACCTGATTTGAGCTTTCAGGAAAGAGGGGGCACGCCGTCTGAATAAATTGCATCTAAAAGGTTGGCGATTAACTCCATCTCTGAGAAGCAAGATCACACAGCTATTTCTCCTCCTGCCAAGGAATAAATCCATGGGTCCAATTCTCTCCTCCCCTTTTCTTTTCCTCCCCCTCCCTCCATAAGGCTGTCCTAGTTGGAGAATTAGGAAGGCGAGATCAAATGCTCAGCGGAGTAAGGAAACAGAGAGAGCACAAACTTTGCCCATTGCTCAGGGACAATGATGCCGAAAGATTAACCCACCCTCTCAATTAACACCTCACATGAAAATCCCAGCAAGGTCATGGGATCCGTGCCGCTGCTTGGTCAATCAACGCTTGCCTGCTTCCATACAAACCCAGATCGAATGCAGAATTAACACCGTTCCCCAAGCCCTCACTCACAGCCGCGCCTCAAATTAAGCCCTTGCATGGAAGAGATACGAAAAGCATTTCTAATTAGGGTCTGAGGTTACCGGTTAAAATGCGGTGAGCCGTCTCCCAGTCATTCTTTGCTGGCTTTTTTTTTTCCATATATCATTTTAATTAAACTCAGATACTATTTAATTCCTACCTGCATATATTTAGTGCTACTTGAATGCAGACCTGATAAAGTATATTGCTGATCCCCACTTAGCTGCCACAAGGACTTATTAAAGGGAGGGCGACAGGCTTCCAGATCTTTGTGGGTCTCCTTGCAATAATTACTTCCCCTATCAAAATGAAAAGCATAATATATTTTTTTCTCTCCTCCTGCAAATAGATTTCTCTCCCCCCCGCTACAAAACCTTGGCTTCACCACTCTCTTCATAAAAATTATAATTAGAACACCATGGTTGCTTGTCAACCATCCTGTTAAAATTCATTTCACATACTTGTTACTTTCTTAAAATCTCGGGTCTTTTCTGGAACTCTACGTGTCAACTCTGGAGAGGCTCTTCTACCCACTTACTCTACATGTACAAACTTCCTTGTCTGTCCACACACACACACATACACACACACATACCACTCATGGAAAAAACATGGAATTCTTTTGCATGAAGGAAGAAATAGGTGTCTTTTGCCAGTTTCTGATTGTTTATTAGGGATTCAAGCACATTGCCGATTGGATCTGCTAGGGTATGATTAGCAATCTGGATCCTTGCCACTCATTTTTAATATCTTCTGTGATCTCTTTAAGACCCCAAGCCATGCCTGCTGCATACTAAAGGCTCATTCGGTCATTCTCACACTGTGCACTGAAGCCTTTTGGAGAATAGCAGGACTACTTTAAAAATGAATTAAATGCATCATTCTGTCCAGACTTTCCCCATCCATAAAGGTGTCTGCATGAAGCAGTTTCCAAGATCCATGTCTGAGATCTGGGCACTTTTTTGTGATTCCTACAGCAGATGAGAAATTCTCACATGTGTACTTTTTAATGGAAGGATGGGCAACGAACGGCCATTTCTGGAAGGGATGGCAATTGTAGTATCTTTTTCTTTTTGAAACACATATTCCAGGAGGGAGCACTTTAGTCATGTTTGGTTTGCTTTATCTACATAGAAATAGGCCTATAGAATATACAGACCAGAACAATTGGTCAATTTTCTGCCTAGAAATGTCACGGCAGCCCCTTGCAGAATACAGACATTGCAAAGGTGTTCAATCCTGTCTCCCTCAGATGCAACTCCACTTACAAAGATGTAAACTCTACTGAATTCTTTCCATGACTCTTTACCAATTTTCTTCTTGAAGAAACCAATGAGTAATTTTTGGCACTTGCAATCCTACTATGGGAAAGCTTTTCTTTAAAAAAAAGTGTTCAAAGCCCATGGTTTTCTGCACCAAAAATGCTGGTTTGTTGTGCAAATCAGCCATGTGTGAATTTTGCACAGACTAAATCCTAATTATGACATTTTCTGTGCAGGAAACACCTTATTCTGCACATAAAATGATATTTCTGCATAGGCACATTTTCTCTATGGCACAGAAAATGCTGTTTTCTGTTGTATCTCCAGGATGAAGCTATCATTATTAAGTTATCCTCACATGTCCATCTTATCCCATGTGCTCTCAGGAATGGTTGAGAAAGTCTGAAGGAAAATATTAATCATTTGTTTAGCAGCAAGAGTTTTCAGTTTTCATAGATCACAGGCCCAAGCTCCATGAACAGTTAATCAAACTCTAACATTGTTCCTGCACTGTAGCACTTCAAACAGTTGAGCATAGAAATTATTTATACGAATTATATGAATGAAATGAATTGCATATTATGTATGTATGACGTTATATGCCAGGCTATAATGAAATATCCTCAGGTCAACTCAAATAATAAACAGGTTTAAGGTGACAATAAATCATGCAATCAAGATTTCAGGAGGTGATCCTATCAGGCTGCTGGAGAAGTGGAAAATTCAGCGAGTGACCTCATGCTGGTGGTTCAGGGATGAATGATGTTCCATCTTCTTGAGCCTTGCAATAACAGCCACAGAGGCACATGAGCTCAGGCACATGATTTATCAGAACCAAAGAACTGACCTGCTCTCAGGAGCTATCCAACTGCCATTGTGCAGCTGAGAGAAAGAAGTTGCATCAGAAGAGGCTAAATACCTCCTTGTACAACTATCAAAAAAATACTTACACTGGTCTATCTGGGGGCTACACCATCCAATGGAATCCCGATCAGAAAGACATATGACAATTGAAATGATTGTAATAATAATTGCGTGATAAAGCCATTACTCAACCACATCATGGTTGTATAAATACCTGAACTGCCAAATCAAAAATAAAATAAATAAAATAAAATAAATTCTACAAATTAGGTAGAAGATTCTCAGTGGCCACCAGCATAGACCCATGGATTGAACTGATGAATGATAGGCCAACAGTCAGATAAATCTCATTGATTCAATAGCCATTTTTGCACTAAACTGTTATAGTGCTATTATTACACTTTCAACATCCTGTGGAATCCTGGGGTTTGCAGTTTACAGAAGGGCATTTAGAATTCTCAGCCAGAGAGCTCTTTGGCCTCAGGAAACTACAAACCCCAGAATTCCACAGGAGGTTGAAAGTGGAATAATAACACTGTAACAGTGTCGTGCAGAAATAGCCAGTGATTCTACTTTAGATAGGACTAGCAGGATTCAGGCTTATATGTAAGAATTGTATGTGAGGGGGAGAGATGATATAGAACACAGGAAGCTATCTTGCATGGACCTCCCGTATGCAACACATATACCCTGAAACTGAGACATAGTCTTTCCCTGCTGAAGATGAAAAGCTGCATTCCACCGGACAAGACCTTCAATCAATCTCATTTAGTATTGTCTACAGGGGCTGGTAGTGTCTTCTTAGGTTTTCTGGTAGAGGTCCTTCTCAGTCCTGTTGCAAGATCATAGGAGTGGACCTGAGATCTTTGGTATGCAAACCTTTGGATCTACTACAGCCCTTCCCACATTCTGTGATGGTGTTGTCTACCAGCATTTTCAACTTGGATAGTCTACAATGCACAATTTGCAGTTTGTGTAGACAAAGTAAACTGGGTGGGTCCAAGGCCAGTATCTCCAAATGTTCAGTGGATGGTTTTTATTGAGCCCAATGTGTTTTGGGCTATGTATATCCTTCAATGGCCTTCTTCAGGGGCAATATGCTATCTAGCAGCAGTGATTTCTGGAGCTGAAATCTCATTCCGTTTGAGAATACCCCTCTCTTTCTTTAACAATTGCTTTATTCATCACTCACCTTGCCTCCTTCAAATGGGAACTTTCCTAGAACAGGAGAAAATTCTGCCTTCTGACATTTGCCCCATGTTTGCATGTGTCCTCTATGGGGCAACACTGCTTGCCAAGCATCCAGGCAGTAGTATATAAATCTTTCTTTGGCTGCCCCCTCCCAATCATCTGCCATCACCACTGCTACCACCCTGTATCTCTGGCTTCTTAAATGATCTGTGTTTTACTTCCTCTTTCATGTTCAAAGTAGAGCCAACGTATTTGATATGTTCTGAATGCTGAAACCCGCCGATGACATCAATCAAAACCAAGCAAAACAGGATAAGCAATTCAAGAGTAATCAACATTATTAGAAGACCACTGTCTCATGATCCCTTTTTTTTTAGTGGGGTTGGGGAAAGAGAGGGGCGCCTTGCTATGCAAACTTTGATCATTAACAAGGAGAAAATGGCATTTGGTTATAATGGGATGTTGAGCATGCAACTGGGGGTGGGCAAGCAGGGGGAATGGTCACCCTGCTGCCATAGCTATCATTTGGGGCTTGCATTTAGGACATTCATTAATACACTGTATACACCTATATTATTGCAAGGGAATGACATTCCTTCTTAAAAAATGTAATTTTTATCAGTGGCAGATCTAATAGCTGCATAAGGACACTTATGAAACAGAAAAGAAGAAAACGGTGAGGATAACCTGGGGTGGATTTTATGCTATTCAGTGCATGACTTGGAAACAATGTCTATGAACAGCAAGATGCACTCTTTACACAGGTATTTATTTCATTGAATGGGGGAGGTATACCCTATCCTATCAGCTTTGCTCTTAGTGTTACTCGCAATGAAGCAATCTAAAAATAGGTTTATAAACGTCTTCCTTCCTCTTCTTTCTTTTCCAACTCCTCCTCTGCTCTGGTCTCATCTTCCTCTTGTCTTTCCCATTCCTCTTTTTCTTTTTTTCATTGCCATACAACGTTTTTAATGCCACATTACATAGTTAAAATATGTGAAAGCTCTCTATGATGACACCAATAACTGACAACGTTAATGAGCAGGAAAAATTCCACAATATACATCACAAAAACACCAGACATTGGGGAGCTACCTAAATTTAATGACAAGTTCATTCCATGGCATTGGCGCTACAAAAATGTAGGCACATCAATGTGTGGAGAAGATAGTCCTCCATAGACCTCCTCCTGAGCTTCACAGATGGATTCATATTTGTGTGAAAAATCTAAGTGACACACAAATTATACATTTAAGGGTGTTGCGACTACAAAATATCATAGTGAAGTTGGAGGAATGTGCCACCATGCCATGGGTTCTAGGAGCCAGAAGCAAGGGGTGAATCTGGGAACTGCTGCCCCAGTTCAGTGAACTGTGAGAGATTTCTAAGCTACAAGGTAGGCCCTTGAAGTTCTTGTTCAGTCTTATTTTCTCCCTTACAAAATTTACCGAGCATTGAAATGAACAAAAGAAATATTTGACAGACAGTACCTGAAATTTGTTTCTCAAGTACCATGCAAAATAGACCTAAAACAACAATTTTCTTTCATTTGAAAAAAGGAAAATATTTTGGTCCCCAAGTTTGCACAAAAAGATGTTTATGATGTCAGCCCAAGTGTAAATATGTGAAAATATTGGGATTACTCTATAAATGTGGATTCTAAAACAACTACGCAACCACCACCACTACCCCAAAAAAACCCACCCTGAAATCTGAAATGTTTCATTCAGGAGTTGTCCAAAGTAGTTGATGATCTTTATTTTGGTCCTGTGGACATTGTCAGGTTTGCTGGTTCTGTGATCAAGTATATGGATTTACAGAACATGACAGACACACAGTTTTCAGTGATAAGTATGCACTAGATACATTTTTATCCCACCATTCCTTTAACACTCAAAGAATTGTACATGGCTGTTCTTCTTCTGAAGGACCATGGTCTCCCATAGGAATGTGCCCACGCTTTAAGACCATCTGTGGAGGGCCTTCTCTCTGTGCCACAAACCTCACAGGTACCTCTGGTAGGAAGACAGGAGAGGGCCTTATTGGTGGCTTCTCCCAGGTTCTGGAATTTCCGCCTTAAAGAGGTTAGACTGACACCCTCCTTGCTATCCTTCTGCAGAAAGGTTAAGATCATGACGATGACGATGATGATGATTTTGTCAGGAATTTGAAGACTGACTATTCAAGGAGACCCACAGGATTCTGTTGTACTGCCCTTCCTTGTTTTATTTGTTGTAGCTATCTTTTTATCTGATTTTAGTGTTATGTGGAGGTTAATGTTATTTTTAATATATTTATATTAGGAATATTTTTTAGCTACCTTTAAGTGTTATAAGCCTCTTTGAGTCCCAGAAGGTAGAAATTAACAACAACAACAACAACAACTAGGGAGCCCTGGTGGCTCAGTGGTTAAATGCCAGTACTGCAAGCCACAAGGTTGTGAGTTCAATCCTGCCGGGCTCCAAGGTTGACTCAGCCTTCCATCCCTTCGCAGGTCGGCAAAATGAGTACCCAGCTTGTTGGGGGCATGTATAGAAATGTTTTGAGATACATGCTATTTGTAAGTTGTTCGCCGCCACGATCCATATGGAGAGGCGGGATACAAATAAATAATAAAAAACCTATTATTATTATTATTATTATTATTATTATTATTATTATTATTATTACTACTACTACTACTACTACTACTACCTCCTTTATCCTCACATCAGCTCTTGATGTAGGTCAGTCTGTTGAAAGAGACAGACTGATACAAACGAATCAGGTAAGTGCATTGGCCTAGTGAGAGGAATTTAAAAAAAAGAAACCTCAACCTTTACCACACTGTACTGATTCTTTTATTTTTGGCCTGCTGTCTGATTCTAGCAGGTGCCTTTGAGTTCCAAGTCCTTGCTCGATGGCTGCCTGCACCTCACTGTGGTCCTTATCTCCCACTGGTTGCACTTTTGCTTAGAAAAAGAGTTGAGTAGAACTGGAGCAACAGGTCAAAGCTTCATGGCTCAGCGAGGATTTGAACCTGAAATTCTCTCCACTCTGCCCCACAGGTTTCCTGCAGCCTGAAATGCCTTGGTTCAGCTTTGGCCAGCCTGCAATGAGCAAGCGCAGTCCGAGCGTTGATGCTACGTCAAGACTGTCTGCGCTCTGGAGACAGACAGGACAATCAGTAGTACATAAATGGGAATTCTCTCTCTCTCCCTCTTTCCCTCCCTCCCTCTCAGAGCAGCAGATGGCCCCCAGCTCATTTTTATTCTTTCCACTCTCAAACGGAGGCTGTCATGTCAATGCCAACTTCGACAAGTTTCTAATGTGTCTTATGTACCTTAGAACTTAGTGGTCACTAAATCCACTCAATTTAACTGTGTTACTTTGAAAAGACAATTTGTTCCTCGACTCAGACTGGGGAGGGGGGAGAATATGCCTGACCAGTGCGCACAGAACAAATCAGCACCTCTCCATCTGTCATGGCAAAAAGAGGTAAATGAGATTAATCATGAAGGGTTCGCTGATGTATGCCCCCTCCCAAGATATACATCCTAGGCTGAGGAGAACACTCACAAAGCAATCTGGAAACAAATGATTTCCTCTTGGAGAGATTGATGGGAAATTAATAGACATCTCTTTTGGGCTGGAGAAAGGAAAAGGCAGTTTCTCACAACTGTTCTGATGCAATGGTCAGTACAAGTTTGTTGTAAGGGAAGCATCCAGTAGATCTGGTCTCATTAAACAAGACTGGAGAATGGTTTGACATGGCATCTGGAATGTCCATCCTACAGGTTCTGGGGGGGGAAATGAAAAGTAGGTTGGCAACAAGGAAGGTTAAATGTAAAAGCTTAACCATATGTTTCCAGTATTTTATAATGTTGGTTTCACTTTCTCCTATGGGTTTTATAGATTTATGCGGATGAGACATTAATCAAGTAGACCAAGGGCCTTTCCGCACTATACGGTTATAATGCTATTATTCCACTGTCAACATTCTTCGGAATGCTGAGGTTTGTAAGTTTACTGAGACAAAAGAGCTCTCTGGCTGAGAACTCTAAATTGCAAACCCCAAGATTCCATAGGATGCTGAAAGTGGAATAATAGCACTATAAGTCTAGTGTGGAAAGGCCCTAATGTGAGTGATGGTGGCCAATGATTAGATATTTCCTAGTGCCAAAAAAAAGATTCCTATTCATCTCTCATCCTTATCCCCTGGAATCAGGAGCACAAGATATACTTGACAGTAGGTATCCACTAAGAGATACAGGGCCTTTCCTCACTATACTGTTATAGTACTATTATTCCACTCTCAGCATCCTATGGAATCCTGGAGTTTGCAGTTGGAGAAGGGACATTTAGAGTTCTCAGCCAGAGAGTTCTTTGGCCTCAATAAACTACAAACCCAAGAATTCCACAGGATGTTGAAAATGGAATAATAACACCATAACAGTGTAGTGCAGAAAGGCCTGCAGTGTAACATAGTGGTTTGAGTATTGGACTCCAGTTCTGGGTTCAATTGGCTCTTGGCCTGGAAAGCCACTGGGTGACCTTGGGAAAGTCACACTCTTTCATTCTCAGAGGAAGGCAATATCAAATCCCATCAGAACAAATCTTGCAAAGAAAATCTCATGATAGGATTGCTGTAGATTCGGTGTAAGTCAAAATCAATTCGAAGTCACATAACAAACAAGATATCCACTGGATTTTTCCTTTCCCCAAAGGTAGTGTTGCAGTTATTGGCAATTCAAAATCACCAAGATACATCTTAAAATACATATTAAAATGTGCATTTAAATAGCAAAAGACCAATGTGTCAATTTTACTTTCTTCATAAATCTCAAATTCTTTCTGTCCTATCAATACAGACACGTGTGGTTTTTTGTTTTGTTTTTCTTATTCCAAGGGAATCAAGAGAAATGCTCACCTATTTTCACCATCCAGGTTCAATAGGTATAGTCACTGCCAACATGGAGATGACCGTGCTGTCATTTTGTAGCTGCCTGCCACAAAGCTGTTAGATGCAAAACCTGGAAGGTGAGAAAGAGAGAGATTGTTTCTGTGTATATGTGTGCATGTGTATGTGAGAGAGAAATTCTGCGCCTGTGTGCATGTATGAGAGAGAGAGACGGACACCCTATTTCATTATTTGACTGAATACAGGAGGTTTACAAGGCACAATATCAGGAGCTAAGTACCCAGAACTCTCTTTCTTGGATAGATAATCTGACAGTTCTGATTTCTCCCATACTGTATTTAAAAAAAAAAAAAAATCTTTCCATTCTGTCTAGAAGAAATGTGCAAATATTGGGAATTTGTATTTAAAAAAAAATGAGCAAAACAAAATCCTCACCAAATCCTACTGATACCTTTGTCTTCTAAGGTCATGTACGTGGATACAGGGAGAGGGGGCTTTGTAGATGCTGCTTTCTGTTAGTAGAATGTTCTTTTCACCAAATTTGGATTTTTGAATATGTTTGAATATTTTTATTAATATATATATATTAATATTTATATATCAATATATCTACATCTATAGATATAGATATATTAATATATAAATATTAATATATAGCTCATGGCAAAGACTCTTCATTTGTCCACCCCTCCAATAACATTTAACTAATATATAGCCAAGCTACCTACAATTCAGAGCCCTGGTGGCGCAGTGGTTAAATGCCAGTACTGCAAGCCACAAGGTTGTGAGTTCGATCCTGCCCGGCTCCAAGGTTGACTCAGCCTTCCATCTTTCCGCAGGTCAGTAAAATGAGTACCCAGCTTGTTGGGGACACGTATAGCAATGTTTTGAAATACATGCTATTTGTAAGTTGTTTGCCGCCTCGATCCATATGGAGAGGCGGGATACAAATAAATAAATAAAAAATAAATAAATAAATAAATAAAAATAATAGCATTGCCTGAGTTTCTTGTTTTACTATAATTTTGTGCTGATTGTTTTGATCATTTTGGCTATATTAACTATATTATTGGATCTATTATTATTATTTTTATTACTATTATCATTATCATAATCATCAACATGATGATGATGATGATGATGATGATGATGATGACGATTTCTTCTGCTACTATGGACCTCCAGAGGTCCTCAGATCCCAGGATAAGAACCACTGGCTTAGGGAACTGGTGCGTGTTTTGCTTGGAGATGAGAAGACAGAGAGATGTCATGATAGCCGTCTCTAAATATCTGATGGAATATCTTGTAGAAGAAGAAGTGAGCTTTTTTTCTGTTGGTCCAGAGACTGGAATATGAATCATCTAACCATTAAAAAGAGCTTCATGCTTGTAGGAACTGTCAAACAGGGTGGTAAACTGCTTTGAAAGATGGTCAAACTCTCCTTCTTTGGAAGCCTCTAGACAGCAGTTGGTTGGGCATCTCTGAGGAGCACTTTAGTTGTGCATTTTTGCATGGCAGGGGTTGCACTAGATTCTGTGATTTTATGAAATTATGAGCATGACTCCCCTTCTCCTTTTGGCTGCTGACACATTTGCGTTCACAACTGGAAGTAGGGATAAATGGCATAAATATAACTGTATGTGGAATGCGAACCCCTTTTTCTATTCAGCAAGCCTGAATGTTCTGCAAAATAGTAGAGTCCCTTTTTGGGGTGCTGTTTGGCTGGCAAACATAGAAATTGAAAAGACCTGAAGATTACCCAATGGGAAACAAAAAAATAAATGGAATTACTCTAAAGGAATGAGAGAATGGATCACAAAACGAGTATTTTTTTTAACAAATTGCATACCCCAAGATGTACTCTCTCAGGTCCCAAGATATTTGGATGAGTCATTTTTGTCCCAGATCTAAACATTGTCGGCGGTCATAAGGAATGCTGTGGATGACTAAGGCATTACAGGCTTACCTGAGTGGTTTTTTCCCCTCTGTATAAGCTGTGAGAACGGCTGATAAAAGAGTTTTGCATTTCCATTAAACCTTTCCCCTTTCGGCTTAGGCTGCCAAGAAGATTGACCACTAATGTCAGTTGTGGTAACAGCAGTTCATAGGATGTCAGATGCTGAAAACTGTGAAGTGGAAACATTTTGAAAAAGAGGAAACATGTCAACGAAGAGAAGCTATAATGCTGCCCTTGGTTATTAAGTTGTTTGTGGAAATAGAAAAGACCACTTGAATGACAAATATTGACAAAACTAAGCCATTTTCCATCACACTGTTTGCATATTTACCATATATTTTCACAAAACTCTGATTGGAGGCAAGGGGAAATGATACATTTAAAAGAATAATTACTTCCCCTCAGCAACCAAGACAGGAGACAGACAAGAGAGGTTTAGTTTGGGTGGTTTTTTAGAGAAAGAGTTGAATAAGTTATGAAAAAGAAGTTTTTTGTGGATGTGAGCAGTTGTTTCTTTTGTCCTAGTGTCGTCCCTGTGGAAACAGGCATTGTTGGCTTTTGATTTCCTGGAAAGCATTTGAAACCTGTTAACAATATTTTTCATATATATGCATAAAAGCTTACATGTACATTTTTATCTACTGTTTATTTATAGGTACCTAAGGTAGCACCTATTTGCTCTATGCAGAGAATGGGCTCCAGACATTACGGAATGCAAAGATAACTTTAAGAACTCTTTCTCCAGCCAACTTTCCTGCCAGAAAAGCACAACTCAGTTCCATATGTCAGCTTTCCTGTCTGCAAAGCACAGCCGAATTCTATGCAAGATTTATTTGCTTCTAACTAGAGTGGACTCATTTGAATCCATTCTAGTGTCAGGTCGCAAGGTATCCCTGCCATGGAAGAAAAGATAGGGGAATGACTAAATTAAGGCACCCACAGACTGAATGTATATTCGAATGTGTATTTTTTGCAAACTGTCTAGAATGTATTTAACTGATGTCAAAGGCTACTAGGTGTCTCATAGGAAAGCAACTGCTAATTAATAATCACTTGCCATTACTTTGTATCTGATGGATGGAGGAAAGCCATAAAGGCTGGAAAGTGAGAAATACTTGGTGCAAGGATGTTATGTGTATGGGGTGATTTGGACATAGCTGGGAAAGGCATCTAGACAGGTCAACTGCTGTTCAAGGACAAGTCAGCTAGAAGCTGGTAACCGCCTGGGAAAGTAACAAGAGGGAATAGACCAATGAAAGCTTTGCATGCTCGGATTTGTACTGATAACCTATAAAATAGGTATGCTTCCTATGCTAATCAGTTTCAGTTACTTCTGTGGAAATGTACCACTGTTGCTCATGTTAATCTCATGAATAAACTACTGCTGCTATCAGAGTGTGTTCCTGGTCTGTGAGGTCTTTAGTATATAATATTTAGAGAGTCAACACACAGATAAATTCCCTTGATTCAATAAGCCTACCCTAAGTGGGAGTTCCAATCAGATACAGGTCTGCATATTTGAGCAAACTTGGGACTGAGATCCAGTATCGCTGACTCTATGTTAAGTTCTTTATCCCATGTTCTGCAATAGCCCAGTGTTTGTTCTGACTTGTTCTTCCTGAAGACAACAATGGGATGGGCGCTCATATTATGGGCTCAGTGTTTAAAAATCAGCCAAAATGGCACTTGCAAAAGACATGCCTGTCCTGTTGAGGAAGACAAGGCTCCCAGTCCTTAAACAGAGACTAGAGTAGCAGCCACAGTCGTACTTGTTTCAGCAGACCAAGTCAGCAATAAATTCAGAGTGTCAGCTCAAGAGAGTATCTAGCAGCACAGTCAGCTCACAAAGCAAGGGTCAAGGTTTTTCAGGAACATGAGCCAAGGATCAAAAGAACATGTTGCTTCCATCGGAAATATCACTTATCTGCAACGGACTTCCCCCATCTCATCTTTGGTATTTATTGGTCTATAGCCTCCCCCAGCTGCTTTCCCGACTAATGAGTCTTCCCTATATAAATGCTCTGAGCCTTGTGGGCTCTCTCTTTCTGGTCTATGTTGGGCTGCAGTAACTATTGTCCTGTTCATGTCTCTGTGTTGTAGCCATTGGGGAAGATCCCGTCTGTGTTTGCACCCGGGTCCTGGGCCTGGGACATGACAATACCATCACCTCTGGTTGTCTAAATCTGGTGGTGTAGCCCACAGAGAGATGCAGGGGTGCAAGCTGGACTACATTCTGTGTGCAATTGCCCAGCTCTCCTTTAAACGCAATTAACAAAGTTACACAATTCTCAGTAAGCTATTTTATAAGTCTCTCTCTCTCTCTCTCTCTTTCTCTCTCTGCACACACACACACTATATATATGTGTGTGTGTGTGTGTGTATACATATATATTGCCAAAGTTTTGGAGCTGAAAGTTTGAGGCTAGAATGGTATGGCTACAACAATTTCTTAGCAAAATTTTCTGTAATAATTATCCTCCCCGAAGATTCCCAAGTTGGCACATTCTTTCTAAGGTTGTAGTAAAATTTTCACAAATTCAAATTCTGGTAAAGTTTCAGCATGTTTAAAAACAATTTTCCAACTTTACTTACAAAATAGAATCATGAAATTGTATTCTGCTCATGATCGATTGATTAGAATAGTAGCATCATATATTTCCTTGCGAAAACCTGTACCAGTTTTATAGCAGTTTGATCTCCCACAAAAAACACTGGGAAATGTAGTTTACTGAGAGTGCTTAGATTTTTGCTAGAATTCTTTTTCAGCTCCATCACAAATTTACTGTGTCCAAGGTTCTGTGGAAGAGAAAATGATATCAATTCTATTTAATCTGCTGCTTTAATATCACAGTATGACTAACAAATATATATATTTGTGGGGGGGGGGTTAAATTCAATACTAGAAATTAAATGGCTTTTTTCTAAAAATTCTGAAATATACTGATAATGTGTCTACCGCTTATCTCCTGTCCTGCTTTGTTTCCAACCTGCCAGTTTCATCTTTTAGAGAACTTTTTTCTTTTGCAAAAAAGATCTTTAAAAGCTTTCACTGCTGTTAAAACAGAACAGATAATTACAGAAAGGAGGACTTCCTTTCTATAGAGAGGCTGTCCATGTGATTGATAGTGATGTAATTCTTCACTAATTTTCTTTTCACGACAGGCAATAAGTAATTTTTGCAATTCTTTTCCCACTGTGAGAAAGTCTTTGAGAACTACACAGTTTTCAAAGCTTATCTACCATTCAAGACATATTCAGCACAAAATGCCCTTGTGGGTGATTTCTTCAGAAAACAGCACATTCTGTATAGGCAACTTTTTTTTTCTGCAGAAAAAATAGTATTTTTGCATAAAATGCTGTTTACATGGAAAAGAACCACATGCAAATTTTGTGCAGAATAAATCCAAAACTACAAAGATTCTCGTCACTCCACAATTCTTCTCATAAAGGTTTCTGAACACTCAAAAGCATGTATTTTTTTACTATCTTTTGGAATATTCTCAAACATTCTTTCTATCCCTAATGATTAGAAATCTGGTCTTAATGTTTCTTCATGTATGCACTTGTTAAGTGTGCATCACATTTTTATTTCATTCTTTCATGCAATCTGTTAGCAGAAGGCTGTGAGCTGGGAAGGAAAAGTGAAATCGTAAACTATGCAAACTACAGAACGCAATACAATTAAAAACAAATTAAAAGAATATCAACATAAAACCAACAACAGCATTTCCCTAGGTCCAAAACACACCCAAGACTGATTTAAAAAAGTGAAAGCCTAGGAAAATCAAAAATTTCTGGAACTAAAAGCACCAGCTCCAAAAAAGAAATTCTGTAAGTTAGAGTTTTGTATGGATGCACAAGAATTTTGTTTGTGTTGTTCTGTGATAGACCTACCAAATGTTCTCCTTATACAGAATAGAAAGAAATGTGAGATTTTTCTTTTACATAAAATGAAGGTATTGCGAAACTCACAGATCTACAGTAAGGACAGAGGACTTGGAGTCCTTGAGTTTCGAAAGTCTCGTTTTGAATCCTGTATCTCTATCACTGAGGGCTAGCATGGTGTAGTAGATTGAGTGTTGGACTATAGCTCAGGAGACCAGGACCATTTCTGCATTACACTGTTATAGTGCTATTATTCCACTTTCAACCTGCTGTGGAATCCTGGGGTTTGCAGTTGAGGGAGGGACATTCAGAATTCTCAGCCAGAGAGCTCTTGGGCCTCAGGAAACTACAAACCCCAACATTCTATAGGATGTCGAAAGTGGAATAATAGCACTATAACAGTGTAGTGTGGAAATGCCCTTAGCTGACTCAAATTGGAATGGAAAAGACAAGGGGTAGGGGATGGTCCTGTCCCTGCCCCCATTTCTGAAACTCTCAGCAAATTGTGCCATGGATTTTACTGCCTCTTCTCTTCCCTCCCTTTCCCCTCCCTTCTCCTTTTCCTTCTGGGGGAGACGTTCATAACACTATTTCTTTTCAGAGTGAGTTCTGTAGATCTTCTGGTATAATTACTGGTTCTTTTGTTGCCTCTTCCAGTTTACCAGTATTTGTAATTGAACACTTAGAGAAAAGAAAAGAGTTAAGTTTTTGATTGGTTAAGTAATTTTATGTCCTTCTTCCTCTGAAGAGACACAACTCTCCTTGCAACAACCACACAAGGGCCCTTTTTGCACGGGCTTTCTGTCGCACGAGAGCCCCCTGAGCCTCGTGGGAGTGGAAGCGTCGCTCTGCACGACGCACTCCCACTTCCACTGCGCTCACGAGGCTGCAGCGGCGCGATCGCGGGTTTTTTGATTTTCGCCTCAAAGCGAAAATCACCCACGCTCGCGCAACGCTCCCGGTGCCCATGCACACTTACTTCCTGTGCGGAGCGTCGGGGAGGCAGCCAGGTTGCGCTTCCTTCCCTCCGCCCCTGCAGAAGGAAGGGGCGGGGTGGGGCGCTAGCGCAACGGACGCGACAGCCTCCTGCTTCATGCGAGCGGGGGGGGCGGACACGACAGCCTCCTGCTTCGCCCGGGGGGGAGGGCGGCTCGCCCAAGGCTGCCGCTTCCCCCTCGTTCCTTCGCCTGCGGAAGGAATGAGGGGGAAGCGGCACCCTCCCGGAGGAGCCTTCTCGCACGAGCCGCCCTCACCCGCTCGTGCGAGAAGCCTCAATGCGAAAAGGGCCAAGGTTAGGCTGACAATTGGTGAAGGATGGCCCAAGGATGCTTATGGATTAAAACCTAGTCCTCTCCACTCTTGCTCTAACTTCTACATTGTTGTTGTGTGAGTTGAAGTCATTTCTGACTCATGGTGACCCTAAGGTGAACCTATCATGGGGTTTTCTGGGGTTGAGACATGCCCAAGCCCACCCAATAAGTTTCCATTGATGATTAGGGAATTGGGCCCCGGTTTCCAGGGTTGTAGTCTAAAGCTCAAACTGCTACACAATGCCGGCTCTTTAACTTTTCCATGCCACACTGGATACCACATCAGTTTTCTTTGCCATATTAACAAGCAATGTATGTGCTGAGATGACCTGACTCACTGGAAAGATGACAATGTTTGGCAAAATGTAAGACAATGGAAAAGAAGAAGAGTGAACTAGAGGTGGATTAAGTCCATCAAAGAAGCCACGGCCTTGAGTTTGTAAGCCCAGAGCAGGGCAGTGGAAGGTCAGCCATCTGGGAAGTCTCTCTGCCATTGGGTTGTCATTAAGTTGAAGGCAAACAACAACAACAACAATGGGCTTTGAGAAGTGCTTTGGTTGTTCCAAGCCTGAACATCTATCTTTCCTCACGTATGGCAGATATGATACTTGAGCTTGGACCAGCTCTGTTTAACTCTGTATTGCTCATCTCCATCGGTTCTGAGTTCCACTGCAGTGGATTTGCATGTTTAATTCAAATAATCCTCCTTGCTGGCCACAGAAGCAAAGGATGGCTTTAAAAAAAAACACATAATAAAGAAATCATCTCCCCATGACCATCTCTTCCCTTAAGGAAACATTTTGACAGCTCCATGCCAAAAATAACACAAATGCTGCAGCTAGCTCTGTGCCACTAACTGTCGAAAATGTTAGGAAATAGGAAAGTTAAAGAGCACTAATGCATTCCACATATTCAAAATACATCAAAGAGAGGAAGAATCCAGCACTGGCGAGGAAAATTTTCAAAGCCTACGACGTTCACATATTTACCTCCCTCCTCCTTTCTGTGCCCAGTCTTTATTATGGAAATGGACATCATTTCGTGCATAGATTACCATGATTAAACAAAAGAGAAAGGGATGGTAAGACCAAGCTCTTCTCTTCCATGAGATCAACTTCACTGCTCTTTATGGAACCAGCTTGTATGTAAGGGCCTCCATCCTATTGTTACCCCCCAGCAGAGAAGGCCCATTGAATCAGTAAGATTTACCTATGTGTTGATTCAGCATTCCTTAATGGATTCAATGACTCTGCTATGAGATCGGCTTCAGTGCTCTCTATGGAACAAGCATATGCATAGGAGCCTGAATCTTTTTCTTAGTCCCCCACTACCATAGAGCCAATACATCACTGGGATATCTCTATTTATTTACTCGCTATTCAACAATTGGTTCAATGAGTCTACTCTAGCGATAGCTAACCAATAGGATTCAGATTAAGTTGTTAAGTTGAATGGCATGCAAGTGATATATTACAAAGCCAATGCATAGCAATGTTCAAACCTAAATTCTTGAAAGGAAGTTCACCATACATTGCATTTTCAGAAGGAAGAACAAATAATTTATCCTTACTTCTCCCCACTGAGTGGACATCCCCAAAAACTGTTTGCAGTTCAGAATTTACTATGTGAAAAACCCCACACAGGCCTAAACAAAATGGTGGCAGGTTATTACATACCCCCAACTCATTACTTACTTGTGGCGGTCCTAAGGAAATCCTGCCATGGGGTTTTCTTGGCAAGATGTGAATGTGAGGAGGTGTGCCGTTATCTTCTTCTGAGGCTGAGAGAGTGTGACTTGCCCAAGGTCAGGCAAGGGGTTTCCATGGCTGAGCCAGGATTCAAATCCAGGTCTCCTCAACTTCTGGTCCATCACTCAAATCACCACAACATGCTTTCTTCCAGTCCTTGGTCTAAATAGAATCGCAGCAACAGCTGGATGCATTTTATTTGATAGTCAATGGCCAAAATAAAAATATTTTTCATCCAGGAGGCTCTGGATTGCCATATTATTTCCCCATTTCCCCAGCCTGCCCGCATGCCTAGTTCTACAATTGGCTGGCCCAGAAGCATTCTGTCCCATTTTATGTCCCTGTATTTCTCAACCTCGGTGACTTCACAAGGACCTTCTCTCTAGTGTCAGATTTTGGTCCTGGAATGCGTCCGACCATCCTACACTGCAAGATGCAAAGGGAAGGAGAAAAAATTTCTACTTGGCTTTCTTTTTTGCTCATGTATTTGGTAGCAACTGGAGGACCCAGAGGGAAGAAGATGGATGAGCAGCAAAATAGTGAGGAGAAAGAGAGAGCATTTTGACTCAACCCAGAAGTACCTGGAACCACCACTGCCCGCTTGGGATTACAAAGGTCAGAATAAAGTTGGTGTCTTAGCCAGGAGTGAATTCCCCTATTCAAGTGATTGGACATTTTTATCCAATGCTGAATGTCTTTATTCATTTCAAGGTTGAAGAAGCAAAGTTGCTCATGGGATTCCACCGGGCATGGATGCATGTAGCACAAAGATGCACATGCAGATTCCCCATGCAGTTGAGTGTGCGCATCTGGTTACATGTTCATTGGTATAAGGTCACAATTCTTCAACAGGTTGCTGTTGCATAACTCCTCATTTACTCAATACAGAATCTTGGCCAAAAATTGAGAGGGTTCTTAATTCAGCTTACATGCCACAGTTACATGCCTTAGAAGGTCCATAATATGAGCAAAGCCATTCTAAAGAAATTTATTTCTTGGAATCAATCCTTACTCCTTCAAGTGGTGCAATGTTCCAAAATACAGTTTGCTTCAAATTTCCAAATTCAACTGAGAATCAATTAAATTTTACCTAATTAAAGGTTGTTGGGTTTTTTTTAAAAAAAAAACAACACACCCTAATAATAAATTTGAATATATCAAACAGCCCATGGAAAGGAATAGCCTTCTGATTATAAGAGGTAACTTTGAAAGATTTTTTTTTTAGTTAACAGCATTTCTTTAAATTGGAAACAAAATGCCCATTTCATTTCAATCATTTCCCCACCGTCAACTGCAAAAGTAAATGCATATGGCATGAAAATCTGTTATAATATAGCACTTTACACCTTGATATGTACCTGCTCCAAATTCATTTGTCTATAAATTAACCACAAATGGTGGTTGTCACTTTGGATCATTTTGTCATGTGCTAGTACAGCACTGTGGGGGGTTTTTTCCTCCTTTTTAACAAAAAAATGTCTTTGTACAGTATTAAGTAACAAACCTGCTTGTCAGATATCAAGGAAGAAAATAGATAGGGACAAATTACCTTCTTGCTGTAATTTATTTTTAAAAAATTCAGCTTGCTGTTCAAAACTTCAATCAAATATGAACATATGAGGCTGCCGTATGCCGAGTCAGACCAATGGTTCCTCTAGCCCAGTATGAGATGTACCTTGGACCATCATTTCAACCTCTAGGGTTTCAAAGGGGAGTCTTGAGCTAAACCTGAGCTGAGTCATCACCAACAACTCTGGTCAATCTGGACTAAAGTCCTTATTATCCTCGTCTTTTGTATGTAACTTTTCCAATGTAAAATTATGATGAAATCCTTCCGGGGGTGGGCTTTTCCACACTGCATTGTTATAGTGTTATAGTTCCACTTTCAACATCCTGTGGAATCCTGGGGTTTGCAGTTTAGGGAGGGGCATTTAGAATTCTCAGCCAGGGAACTCTTTGGCCTCCATAAACTACAAACCCCAGAATTCCTCAGGAGGTTGAAAGCAGAGTTATAGCAGTATGACAGTCTAGTGTGGAAAGGCCCAGAGAGAGAGAGAGAGAGAAAGAGAGAGAGAAGTGGTGTCAATTATGTGGATCTCCAGATGATTCCATCAGCTCTTGCCACCATATCCAGTCTAGCAACATCTGGAGATTCCACCATTCCTATCCATGCTGGATGAGAATTTCAGATCATTTTTATAAGAATTTGCCCAAAAGCCAAATATTTCCTATATGCTTTTTTAAAAAATGTATTCTCATTCTGAATATTTCTTCATACCAAACAGGGAAATAGATTTTTTTAAAAAAATAAATAAAGGAAAAACTAATGCTGACAAAATTGAATGATCCAAGCTGAGAGTAGGGGCTCCACTTTTCCTGATTTGAAACCTTTTGTAATTATTATGTTCAGGCTGAAATAAAGTTCCCTCCCCTATTGGGGGATCTTGTTTTCTTTTTCTGACAGGTATTTCACCTATAATACCTACATAATAAGTGGTACGACATACAATCTCCATGCTAGAAACTGCTGTATCTATTGAACATTCATAATTTCATCAGGAGATTGGAAAGAGAAACAACAGAACTGGGATGTAGCCACAAACTCCAGTCCATTGACAGTGGTAGAACAGAGACAATGGTTTCCTGGCAGGCTACACAGATTGTGACACCCTTTAACACCCCAGCCTCATGAGGGCTCTCTTGCCCATTTTATCACAACTTCTTTCTGATTCCCAGCCAGCATCATATTACATTCCAAGAACACCCTCCGCCATCATATAGTTATTTAGTCTTCTTGGCTTTATCTTTCCTCCCAGTTTTGTCACCCAATGACTAGTGTTAAAGCCAAACTTGTCACCTCATCACCATACCCACAAATTTTGCATGTCTATTACTGTTCACACACACACCCCTCTGCATTCATAGGCATTGATGTTTGTCCATAGGCACTTTACTCTGTGCATCTGATGAAGCAGACTGACTCGATGGCCATTTCCACACTAGACTGTCATAATGCTATTATTTCACTTTCAATGTCCTATGGAATCATGGGGTTCGCAGTTTAGAGAGAGGCCTAACAGCTTAGTGTGGAAATGGCTATGAAAGCTTATGCTGCAAATTTCTTTCTCGAGGCTCTTTCTGCACCTTATCGTCTTCCGGCGCTGAGGTGTGGAGATTGCGCAAGCAGCCTCCGGTAAGAGGCTATCGCATCCGGGGTCCTTTGGCTCCATATGAGCTGCCTGCTCTCTCTCGAGCCCTGCTGCTTCCTTCCACAGTGCAGCCTGGGACTTTCCCAGGCTGTGCTGGGATAGGAAATGCAACCAGTGCAACTCCAGAGGCTCCGCATGCCAGGTAAATGCATGTGGGGACCAGGAGCAATGCGTGATCGCACACCATTTTCGGCTTCTAGCAGAAAATGAAAAGGTGCACAATCGGCGCCTGCCCTACCCTGGAGCATTGCACGATTGTGAGTGCATCATGCAGATCACTCCTCACAATCGCACGGTGCTCCAGGCCCTCTTTTGCATGGAAAATGCCATGTGAAAAGGGACTCAGTCAGGGCCCTTCCCCACTATACTGTTATAGTGTTATTATCCCACTTTCAACAGCTTATAGAATCCTTTATTTGACAGTTGTCTGCTCCGGGACTTTCAGTCTAAAAAAATACAGCACACGGGAAAAGAGATGGCAGTTGAGCAGGGGATTAAATCCAGCAGATGCTGGATTTCTCTGTGGCGGTGGCCATTGGTATGGAGAGAAGGCCTTTTATCAGTTCCAAGGCATGATGGAGCTGTGCCTGTCTACTCTTCTCTCCCTCCAAGGCCACAATAGTGGCAGTTATTAGTTATTTATGACCATTTCCACCCTACACTGTTATAGTGCTATTAGTCCACTTTTGACCTCCTATGGAATTCTGGGGTCTGTAGTTTCCTGAGGCCAAAGAGCTCTCTGGCTGAGAATTCTAAAGGCCCCTCCCCAAAGTGCAAACCCCAGGATTGCATAGGATACTGAAAGTGGAATAATAGCACTGCAATAGTGTAGTGCGGAAATGGCCTACGATGTTAAACAGTATATGGAGGCCTTGCAAAAATATTTGGAAGGTACATTTTTGTACCTCAAAGTTTTCAAAGAGGAAAAAAAAAGGTTGTTTTGAACAATCTAGTGGTGTCGAGAACTACAAAAATATCTTTGGAGGGCCAGACGTAGCCACAGGGCTGCACTTGACCAACCCCTGCCCCTGAGTAACAGGGAAGAAGTCCTTCCAGATGTTATAGGGTTACACTGTGTTTCCAATAGTGAAGGATGATTGGAGTTCAAGCCCAATAGCATCTGAAAAGTCGCATGTTGCCCACTCCTGATCTAAATACTTGAAAAGTTAGACCTGCTAATTGAAATCAATCAGTGTTATTTAATTTGATTGGGCAAAATCAAATCCATTGAACTGTGGTTAAAGTGTAAGGGATCATGATACTGTGAGCTGCCTTGGTCCCATTTTGGAACAAAAGTTGGATATAAATAGATAGATAAATAAATCACTGAGTCCTATGTCGTTCTCTATGTACCCTGCTGAAAGGAAACATTAAATTCAAAAACTTTTTATGTTCTTTATTTTCATTCAAGTTAATTATATTACAGAAGCAATTTTGCCATGGTAAGTTATTGGTCACTGTACCTGTAAGAAATATAGGAACACGAATGTCTGATCCATTGTTTTTATTTTTCTCTTGGTTCTTAGTTCCAAAATGCAGTTATTCCTTCCCTTATAAGTATATTTATGATGTGCAAGTATTTGATGATTTCAAGGGGGGGGCTCAAAACCATTTTTTTTCCCCCTCTCACAAACTCTAACTATATGTACATCCCTGCAGTACTTTGAATCTGTGATCAGCAATTTTTCCTGGAGGATATTGCAAGTTCCCTCTCCCACAAAAAAGGGGAAAAAAAACCTACTCTGCAACTCAAAAGTAATTTCAGCAGCAAAAGTAGATTAAATATCCACCGTATTAGTCACACAGCATTAGATGGAATTGGATTGACTGGGAAGAGGTCAAAGAGTTGTAGAAGGTTTTAGCCTACTGGAGGAGCAATAAAATTCAACCATACTTAAAATCATTAGCCATAAACCCTTTGATATGAGATCCAAACTTCCCATGCTCATAGGGGGACCCCTCCTCTCTCTCCCCCTGCAAACATTGCACCAAGCGACAGAGAACAACACACGCACTCCTCTTTGAAGGGCTAAATTTTTGTGCAAATCTTTAAATGAAGTGCAGGGACAAAGAAGAAAGAAGGTGATGGTGAGACAGAGGAAGAGAGGCAGGAGCAATGATAATGTTTTGCATCCAATATCCAATTCAGCAGCAATCAGTTAAGAATTTTTTTTTTTTAACAAAAGGTCATGGACTGCTAATGTTGATTCATAAAAAAAATGCCTAGAGATGGGGGCTGCCGGAGTCAGCAGGTGTTATTACATATTGGAGTCTGAGACTCGTTTCTAGAGAAAAGGAAGTAAAGAAGAATGAAGGCCAGTGGTCAGCAGCGAAGCAGAGCTTCATTTTGGACTCAGCAAAGGTTTCTCAAGGGGCCAGCTCAATCAGTCCAAACTCACAGCTTGGCTTATGAAGTGCTAAATTTATTTCGAGCTGCAGGCAAATCAGGAGGGAGAATCCCTCCATACAGTGGGTTAAGAAGAAAGAGAAGATCCAACAATGAAGGCTGGTTGGAGCCATAAGGAGATGGTAAACTGGAAGATTAATTGGAATTGTTCTTGCCAAATTGGGATAGTTGGAGGGTGTAAGTCTCCTAGCTGGTGGTTCCAGGGTCCTCTCACATCATGTGGTAGAACTGAGCCTCGAAACCATGAATTCTTCCCAGTTTATCTCAAGGTCAACATCCCTGATCCTCACAGCTGGGTAACAGGATGCCTTGAACTGCAGCCACTTCCAGCTCTGAAAAATAGTGTACAGAAAAAAAATAATCTAACCTATTTAAACAGTATAAAATGGGGAACTATAACTTAAATTGCTACCATAGAATCATCATCATAGAAATGTAGAGCTGAAAGAGACCCCAGGGGCCATCCAGTCCAACCCCCTGCCATGCAGGAACCCACATCAAAGCATTCCCGACAGATGGCCATCTAGCCTCTGCTTAAAAACCTCCAAAGAAGGAGACTCCACCACACTCCATGGAGGCAGGATATTCCATTGCCGGACAGCCCTGACTGTCAGGAAGTTCTTCCTGAGGTTCAGGTGGAATCTCCTTTCCTGCAGCTTGAATCCATTGCTCCTTGTCCTGGTCTCTGGAGCAGCAGAAAACAAGCCCTCTCCCTCCTCTAGATGGCATCCCTTCAGATATTTAAACATGGCTATCATGTCCCCTGTTAACCTTCTCTTCTGCAGACTAAACATACCCAGCTCTCTAAGTCTATCCTCATAGGGCTTCATGGCTTCCAGGCCCCTCACCATTTTGGTCGCTCACCTCTGAACTTGCTCCAGCTTGACCATGTCCTTCTTGAATTGGGGTGCCCAGAACTGGACACCGTATTCAAGATGAGGTCTACTCATCATTTTAAACAACCTGACAAGTTTTTTTAAAAAAAGAATTAAAGTCAGCTGAAACATTTTTAAAACTATTTAAAACCCTAGTACATGTTCATGTTTCTTTAGCTAAAACAATTTGGGGGACTTCCATGTGCACTTTGGGGTCGGCTGGTGCAGATTAAAGCCTGGAGCAGATTCACCACCCCGCCAGCATGGGAGCTGCCACTGCCATACATAATAACTATAATCACAGAATGCCTGTAAACGTACAGATCTCCTTTTGTGAGAGAACAGACATTCTATACTCATCATGTGGGACCCAGGTTTTTGCTTGTTTGCCAGAGTGTTTGGTGGGACATTAGATATATCAGAGATGATGAGATATGGTAGCTCATAGATTCTTGAGAGATAGCATGACCTGGAATCCCAAAAAGGAGTATTCTTCCTGGGAGGTGGTATATGTTGTATTATTTTGATGAAGTAATTTAAAACTTAGGGGGGAATCTAAGGCAATCCTCAATGAGGTGTCTGAGGGTTGAACTAGAACTCTGGGAAATCAAGTTCAAATCCCTGCTTGACCATGGAAACCCATTGAGTGACCTTGGGCAAGTCACACGCTCTCAGCCTCAGAAGAAGGCAACGTCAACCTCCTCTGAACAAACCACGAGAAAAAAATTCTATCATAGGATTGCCTTTGATGCTACTGTGGGCTACTGTGGGCCTAAGATGAACCTATCATGCTGTTTTCTTGGGTGGGGTCTGCCATTCCTTTCCTCTGAAACTGAGAAAAAATTATTTGCCCAAGGTCACCTAGTGAGTTTCCCTGGCTGAGCAAGGATTCGAACCCTGGTGTCTAGAGTCATAGTCCATCCCTCAGACCACTACACCACAGTAAAGATTGTCTTATGGTCCCTCTAAGTTGGAAATGACACAAAATAATAGTATCAATATAGACTCAGTTGAAATATTCAAAAGAGAAAACATCCAGAGTGCTGCTGTTATCCTAGAATCGTAAAGCTGGAAGAGACTCCAAAGGGCCACCCAGTCCAACCCCCTGCTGTCAAGGAATACACAATCAAAGCACTCCTGACAGATAGCCATCCAGCCTCTGCTTGAAAACCTCCAGAGAAGGAGACTCCACCACACTCCCAGGCAATATATTCCCCTGTTGAACAGCCCATTCACCGTTGAACAGCTCATAAGTATGCATTAAGTTTACATATCAAAGCAGCTGGACATCTTGATCCAATGGGTCGTGCTTGTGTTCAAAAATTGTGGAAGCAAAGTTATGTCAGAATGCCCTTGTGTATGCATTTGGCATATTTGAAATACAGATATGCCTTCCACATTGCACATTTACATGACAGAGCCACATTCTGTATGTGGAGGCCATGCACATTTGCTTGTGCAATGGCACAATTCACTAAGGAAGCAGCAGTGTGAAACTGCTGCATAACTCCTTATATGTAAAGTTACTTGCTTCTCCTTGATGGAGGATCTTGGACAATGAAAAACAGACCATGACAACATACAGGACTGAAGAACGCACTGAAGCATCAACCCCAAAAGTGATGAAATGCAAAAAAGAAATGTTAAAGTTAGTACATACCCTCCAAGCGCACGCACACACACACACACATTTTCTCTCTCATACACACACACCAAACAGCAGATGGGGGGCAGGAATGAAATTACATCTCATGAAGACAGTGACATGCCTAAGTTTTTGAACTACTTTCCTATTTAATAGAAAGAATGGTTTCCACCTGAGAGAAAGCAGATAAAAGGAAGGCTCTTTGGTAACTAATAACCAACTGACACACTTCTGTTGGTTTTGTACATTTCTTCTCTGCTCATTCTGGAAATGACAAGGATAATTAAAGTTGTTAACTACGCTGGGCGACATGTCAGTCAAAGAAAAGATCACTCTTATAATTTCTCTCAATGCAACACCATAATCCAAAGTGATGTGCTAGAAATGAATCCCCCATGTATTCATAGGAGACTTGTGGAGTGAAAAAAGGGAGAAGAAAAGAGATTCGGGATGGGGAGGTGAAGCAATGAACTTTGTCACATGTTTGCGAACATCCATTATAATCTAATTTGATTTGCTTACTTCTAGGGGTGGGTGGCTGGGTGAGGAGATACCAAGAATGGTACATCACCCAAGTCTATTTATTTTTACCCCCCTCCCCAACAAGGTCCTAGTCAATAAAGGAACATTTTCTTTTATTTCCTTTCTTCACCCAAATGTATCATGACTGAATCACCCTCACAGAACAGTTCCAAAAAAGAAAGAGATTTTGTTCATCCATGGAGTAAGTTTTTTTAAAAAATTCCCAAATCCACAGGTACCTTTGTAAAGACCAACTATAAATTCATTTTAAAAAGTATAACATTGACAAGCTTTACAATTCTCTGGAACTTTTCATCAGGCTAGATCAGGAGCAGAAGCAGGATCCCTGCAGAGGTTGGCCATTTCCGCACTATCTCGTTGTAATGCTATTATTCCACTTCCAGCATCCTGTGGAATTCTGGGGTTTGTAGTTTACTGAGGCCAACGAGCTCTCTGGTTGAGAATTCTAAAGGCCCCTCCCTAAACTGCAAACCCCAGGATTCCATAGGATATTGAAAGTGGAATAATAGCAGTGTAACAGTGTAGTGCAGAAATGGTCGTTCATGGACTGTAACTTCCAGAGTTTCTCACCACTGGCTATGCTGGTTAGGATTGCTGGGAGTTGACATCCCACAACACCTGAAGGGATCCATTATTCCCAACCCTTGACTAGATTTTTTAAAAAACAACATAGAGATGGGGGAAGCATAGACTATTCCAAACCATTTTAGCCTAGATGTTTTAAACCACTGAGGTCTACAAGCAAGCTCAGGTCTAACACAGAGATTTCAGGCTCAATGCCACTGATTGGTATGGAGCAAGCACACAGCTCTAGCAAAACCTGCTGGGATAAAAATAATATAATTATAATAAAAATAATATAGTATAATAACAATAATACTCTATCAATAAAAAAGTGAAAAAATAATATCCCGAGGCCTCCTTCTCTCCAATATAAAATGTGTGAGGATTGATCACCCAAGCCATTTCTGCACTACACTGTTACAGTGCTCTCATTCCACTTTCAACCCCCTAAGGAATCCTGGGGTTTGCAGTTTAAGGAGGGGTATTTAGGATTTTCATCCAGAGAGCTCTTTGGCCTCAGGAAACTACAAACCCCAGAATTCCACAGGATGTGCAAAGTGGAATCACAGCACTATAACAATGTAGTGTGGAAATGGCCCCAGAGTAGTCTTTCTTAGGCTTCCTCTTTTGAAATTAGCCTCCCATAAAGACGAGAAAAGAACCACCATTATGAGGGCTCCCACCCTTGCTAGTGTTTTCCCACTGTTTGACTGTGTCACCATCCAAAGACACGGTAGTGTCAGGAACCTGGCACTCCAGGACTTAAGCTCTGAGTCTGAACCAGAGGACTTCAAAGTCATGGAGCCTGCTGCACCAGCAGAGCCCACCCCAGAAGCTGCCATGGAGCCTGCTGCACAGCCCACCCCAGAGGCTGCCCCGGACACAGAGCCTTGGCCCCAGTAGCCCCAGAAATGGAGCCAGGGGCTGCCTTAGACCCAGAGATTCAAGAGCAGGTGCCTACTTACCAGCAGCATTGGGAGCAAAAGAGTGCTCTCAAAAGATCAGAGCGTTTAAATAGGAAACTCCAAGCAATCAAGCTCCAGCTGAGGTAGCACCTGGGTGAGGGCCTGCTTAATAAAAGCACTCACTCAGCCTTGGGTCTTTGTTGGCTGACAACTGTCCATTTTGGGTGTGCCTGCTGGGCTTCTGGGGCCCTTGCCTTGCTTCCTGGAATGCTGCCGGACCGGCTGAGGAACAAGCTCTGTGGTATGTGGACTCTGTTTGCTGTTTTGCCTGGCTGTGCAGTAACAGCCAGGGGTATTCTTGCTGCAAAAGTCTCTTTAATTTGCTGCTGCCTTACCTACTGCTGAAGTAAAGCCTTTTGATTTATTGTCTGTCTGCCTTATCAGTGAAAAGACCTATTAACTGGCTCTTGGCTGCCTGCCATACCTTGGTGCTGACAGGTAGCTCTCCCAGTGTTTTAGAACTTTGTCCCATATATTAACTTATGAAACACAGCACATCTTTTTCTCCATTTCTAAATGATCATGGACAGGTATGTGTTCCTCCAGCTCATTATGGATCTCCATGGCAAGCTACATGTAGTGGCTTGAATCCAATTGGTCAGTCCAATTGGATTGAATTGGTCAGTCCCACCTTGAGCAGACCGACTGAATCAATTGTTGACTGGTAACTCAATAGGTGGACAAATCCCATTGGTTTGATGAGTCCACTGTCACTGAGATTATGACAGTGGCCTGAAGAGTGATCTAATCATATCCATGAGATTTATAAACCTATTGAGTCACGAGGCAACAATTGATTCAGTGGGTCTACTCAAGGTGGGCCTGACCGACAGGATTCAAGCCAGCATATGTTACCTGATTGATAACCCTGGTAAAGTTCTCGGATTTATATTTCTTCTTGTTGTTGTGTATTTCTTAATTGTTTAATGATGTGTATGCTATTTCTTTATTTGATATGCATAAATGCATTTGAGACATAAATAGAATATCAACACAAATAAGTTAAAAGAAGATGATGGAACCTACTGAGGAACACTACAGAGAAGGAGACATTTTTAAAAAATGAAGTCTTGTTTTTCCCTTTATGTGATTCAAATTTCATAGGAGTTCAGGAAGTCAAAACTTGATCAGGGCTTACAACAAATGCAATTTTTTTTCTCATTCCACCTTATATATTGGTTCATCATGAGTAATAAGTGCTATCTCTCCCCTTCAAAAAAAGTTGTATCATATATTGCAAATATTGCTATTGTGTGTGTCTATTTCTTGGAGAATCTTCAAAGAAGACTAAAGACTCTGGCCTTGTATTATGCTTATGTTATCAGGAATGCCTTCCTTTGGAAGAATGTAAGTAGTAACATTGCACAAGGAGGTATCTAGGACATCCTTGCACAACGCTTTCCTTGAAGATGTATAATGGTAGCCAGCTGGCATGGGATTCAGCTCCTCCACTCTACCAACCCAAACAACCACTGATTGGTAGAGGCATTTGGAAGATCTTGATCATACCATGCTCTCGCTCTTGATTCAAAGCTAGCTGCCCCCATTTTCTGCCACTGTCAACATCACCACTTTCCACTCACATGAGCATGAAGACTGTCAAACCATTCACAGAAGAGTTTGTTCCATGAGCAGTTTGCCACAAGAGAATCTTTGCTTCACCTGTAAGACTGAAGCTGTTGTCTGTGAGTCCTACAACCAAACAGTTCCAGTTCCAGTGGTGATAGGTATCTTGGGAGCAATTGCAAAAGGACTAACATAACATCTAAAGGAAATCACCATCAAAATTACAAAAGTGATGCAGATTGTAACATGCCACATTATCTGATGATACCTCACTGATTCCTAGATTGTTAGGTGGAATCAGAATCATTGGTGATCCAAAGACGCAGTTGCTAATCTCTGATACATTACGAAACCAATGATACTAGCAGCAACAGCATCAGCATCAACACTGTTTCTCTTTGGAACGGGGATGGTTACAGTGTGATCCATGGACTGCATGCCTTCTTCTAAGGCCTTTTTGAGGTTCTCGATGACTGAGGAGGTATAATGGGTAATATTTGCCCCTGTTACGTATTTGTCCTTCTCCCTGGGTTGTTTAGGCCTAGAAAAACATTTTAAGAAACGGAAAATGGTTCTACATTTACTTTGTAGCTTTCAACAAGGCCTCTCCAAGCCTTAAAATAAACTATGGGATCCCAAAACAGCTCTTGTAGGAAGGAAGTTCTTCCTAAAGTTTAGGTGGAACTTTGTTTCTGGTAATTTGAACCCACTCATTCACGTTCTAGTCTCTGGAGAAGCAGGAAACAAACTTGATCTATCCTCTATGTGACATTCCTTCAGATATTCATTCCTTCAGCTTCAGATAAGCTGGAGCAAGTCCAAAGGAGGGCGACCAAAATGGTGAGAGGCCTGGAAGCCATGCCCTATGAGGATAGACTTAAAGAGCTGGGTAGGTTTAGTCTGCAGAAGAGAAGGTTAAGAGGGGGCATGACAGCCATGTTTAAATATTTGAAGGGATGCCACGTAGAGGAAGGAGAGGGCTTGTTTTCTGCTGCTCCAGAGACCAGGACAAGGAGCAATGGATTCAAGCTGCAGGAAAGGAGATTCCACCTGAACCTCAGGAAGAACTTCCTGACAGTCAGGGCTGTCTGGCAGTGGAATCTGCTGCCTCTGAGTGTAGAAAACCTTCCTTGGAGGTTTTTAAGCAAAGGCTGGATGGCCATCTGTTGGGAGTGCTTTGATGTGGGTTCCTGCATGGCAGGGGGTTGGACTGGATGGCCCCTGGGGTCTCTTCCAACTCCACATTTCTATGATTCTATGATATTTGAAGATAATCATGTCACATTTCAGTTTTCCCTTCTCCAAGTTAAAAATACCCCAGCTCCCTCAGTTGTTGCTCATAAGACGTAGGCCATTATAACATTATAGTGCTGTTATTCCATTTTCAACATCCTATGGAATCCTGAAGTTTGCAGTTTAGGGAGGAGTTTTTAGAATTCTTAGCCAGAGAGTTCTCAAACCTCAGTAGACCACAAACCCCAGAATTCCACCGGCTGTTAAAAGTAGAATAATAAATAGAGCCAAGTAGGCTTTGAAATATGTATGTGTGTGTACGCATATGTATGTATATGCATACATACACACATATATAAATAAATTATTTCCACAGCTAGCTTATAGGGGAATGTAAGAAAAAGTGAGATGCACCAGAAGTAAGCCTTTGGATTCTGGCTAACGCAATGTTAAAAGATGTACAGTTTTAAAAACAAAACACTGAGTTTCAAAATGTTCCTAATCAGCATTCCTTCTCTATATTTTGATACCAATAATACAGACAACTACTTTTTTCTTTTAGGGTCATACACAAAAAAATCCATACATACGGACTTAAAAAAAAAAAAAAAGAACCATCTCTGTGGGAGGTCATGCCAAGTCCTAACAGAAAATGCTATTTTGGGTCCTTAAAAAAAAAAAAATCATATCTACAAGAATGCTGTGGCTCAAATAATCAATTTCTTTGCGCGGAAAGCGATGGAGAGAATGGCCGCTGTCTCTTCTTCAACCTTTAGCCCGTTTCCAATCTCGGCGGCTTATTTTTCTTTCTAAAGATGGCGTGGGGCCTCGAGTCCCACTTAAAAAGTTTCTTGCCATACTTAGCCAAGAAACACAAAGTGTTGGTTGAAGTATAAACACAGAGCCCCCTTTTTTCTTTGACCACTCTTGCGGTGGGATGGGATAGTGTTGTTAGTTTATGCGAGAGAAAATAGCGCAGGCCCTTTGGGGTGGGGGGGGGAGTGGAATTGGATTAAGGCTTTTGTGTCCGCCTCAATGCTGAGGGGAATTAGCAATAGTTGTAGACACTTAAAGGCTCTCTCATGCTGAAGCTTATCCCAGATTTTACACAATAAACATTTGAATATCAACAGTGTTTTGCAACTTGCTGCACTAATGTATAAACTTCTCTCTTTTGAAACCCCCCAAATCCCTCCCAATGTTCAGTCTTCCCTCTAAATAAACTTCTAGGGCCTATTGCAGGAAATACCCCCATCAAGGGAGAGGGTTGGATTTTGCTTTTCCCCTTCTTTTTTATATTCTCTCTCTCTTTCAGCTTTAAATACTCCCGTACCATTAGCTGGTTTAAGAACTTCAGATGTTCTGATTTCTCTGCAATTCACCTTTTCAGTTCTCCCATCTGTCATCGCGGCTCACCTAAAAATGAGCGAAAGATGTTCGCTCCGTCTGCACAGCTTCGCTAATCTTAGATCAGAATGATAGTGGAATCAGATGCGGGGGCGGCGGGAAGGGGCATCATATTCCCATGCACGTTATTTAGACAGTCCTTTGTTCTTCAAACAACAACAACAACAAAAATACTCAAAATTCTCCAATGCATTTCTTTGGACATTGGCTAGTTTTCGTATGCAAGCAAAGCAGCCCATTTTTAAAAAAACAATGTTTGCAAGGAAGACCAGGGGAAGATGTGAAAAGCGCTGGGTGCATCTCAGCTGGAGTTCCCTGAGCATCAAAGGATTTTTGATGTCATTAGCATTTAAGTGAGCGCTCTCAATTAGTTCTAGGATCTGGAATTTGTTACGTCACTGACAGCAAATTCATGCTGACATAATCAACCTCTTTTATCATTCTGGGCTGTAATCAACAAAACATGAAGATTAGGACTTTTTCCTCCCCGTCCAGATGATAAATCTCAGCACAGTTTAATTTGAAATTCTCTTGCAAGCAGTTTGGGAAGGGAAATCAGCCAAAAAGACAATGCACTTTTTTCCTCTTTTGTTTTCTTCTCATTTTTCCTCTCCTCCTTGTAAAATATAAATCCCGGCATAATACTGTCTGGCTAGGAAACATAACACAAACTTGTGCTCTAGACCCCTGTTCACAAAGTATTTGTCCAGTTGCTTCATTGGTAACAATCTTTTGAAGTGATGATTCGGTGACCATGCATGAAAAGCACGATGGAGTTTTCCCAGAAAGATGGGGGGAAATACGAATGGGAACAGTTAAAAAAAAGTTTTTAAAATATTTAGAGTTCCCTTAAAACTGAAATGATTTAAAAAAGAGTTCTTTTTGCACGGCGTGGCAAGCGGACAGGCGGGGGGAACTGGGCAGGGAGGGAATGAAGACATTACTAGCCTGTCCAGTTTTGAAGAACGTTGAAGCCGTTTGCCTATTGAATTTGATACAATGATGTGTAGATGAATAAAGTTATCTTCACTTTTGAATAGGATGGTGTCAGTGGGAGGGTAAGAAGGAAAGAACTTGGAATCTGAAAAGAATACTTGGGGGGGGGGAAAGAACTTGAAGGTCAGAGTCCAGCTGCCGTGAATGGCAAGACGACAAACAAAATTGTGGACTGGCCTAAATAAGGACAACTATAGACACACATATTGGAGCGATTCCTTGCTTCAAGTAGCTATTATATGATCCCACATTTCTATAGGCAAAGAACATTTTTTAAGGTTTCACACTGACGCAAACATTGCATGCTCAGGAGCATGGGCACAAGTTTGCCGCTTTTAATGGAACAGATGACAGAGGCCTGCAAAGGTAGGAAGTAAAAATAAAACAGAACTAACAGGAAGAAATGGAAAGTGTAAGGATGAGGAGACTGGGGGATATTTACAACTGCCATAAAATTACTATAGATTGCATGAATGGTCTTTCTTGGCTTTTCCTAATCACTAATAAATTATTAGCTAGTAATTTGTACAATGTTTTGCTTGGGGAAGAGGGATCGATCAGGCCTTTATTGATATGCCAAGAATTCAGATGGAAATCAATAACCAAAGGTGTGTGCTTGTGTGTGTTTGTGTGTGTGTGTGTGTGTGTGTAGTCCGCCAAGGGAAGAGGGACAGATTATCCATGGATTGTGGGTTTTAAAAATTATCTCTGATCTGTAATAACTTTTCAGCATCTGTGTGATTTTGGAAGAGCCATCCAAAAATTCAACAGGGTGACTATAAATTTCAAGGAAGGAATGCCTCAATTATTGTTGGGACTTCAAGTCCACCTGTTTTCTGTCCTTCTGTGCTCAATACGGGGCATTGTTTTCCATCTTGTAATGACTATTAATGATAAAAGCACTTCTCTTTATGATCAGAGCTAATACTGTTCTTTTTTTAAAAAAAAAAAAGCTCTAAATACGAGAAAGTAGAAACTTGTTGGGTCTGGTGAGTTGTTTTGTTGGATTTTGTTTGAAAAGTGTGTTCAGCTGAGCAGCTCAGCCTCTGAAAAGAAGTATTCTTCTCAGGGTAACACATTGACGTAACTTCAAAAAAGCAAAAAGCATTTAAGTAACAGGATGCCCAGTTCACCAAACGGTCCATTTTTAATTTCAAGAATATGTTTTCTTCTAAGCAACAGAAATACTGTGCATTTTGGATAATATTAAGTTGAGGCTAAGAAATAATACAAACCCACCTAGATAATTGTTTTGCATGCAGGAGGGGGACTTATGTTTTGGTTTTCTTGTGTCAAGTGTGTTGTTTGCAATAAATTCTAACCATTTCGTATTTGCACCTAGTTCATTTGTACATTTGTTAAAAGATTTTATTTCAAGTGATGTGTTGGGTCAAGAACGTAATTTGTTGTTGGAGCAAAGACATGAGGGAGGTAGAGGCCAAAGAACTGAACCGAACTTTAAAAACTGGAATGTGAGAGAGCAAAGAACCCCTTGAAACCAGTGCCATAAGAAAGAGCAATAACAGACGGACTTATGTGGCAGGTGTGTGTGATGCTCCTGGTGTCTGGAAGCTCCTATCTTTTGTCGATTGCTGATTTTTGAGTCTGATCCAACCTATGTTGAGAAATCCAGGGATTAATCTGAAGGTTTAAATGGGAGGTTTAAATGGTTTAGCCACAGGTTGGGCTTGTCTTTATGAAAATGACAGTTGAGTTGTGTTACTTTGCACATACGTCTCTCCCCGCTTCCTCTGCCGCCACCCCTCAGTTGGATGGGTCCCCCTTACATATTGTATCTTACAATTAGGCTGTTGACAGCTCTATTATGTTGACAGCTGAAGGAGAATTACACAGGGAATTATGCAGGGAATTCTGATGTGAAATGTTCCGCACAGATGTCTTTCAAGAAATGGTCACTGGGCCCATGCGTTCATAGATACGCCACAGAAGCATCCTCCAGGACTTGTGCCTGTTCACGCTAGGAATGATGATACACAGAGGCGAAAAAAGGAAGCAAAAAAAAGGCAACTTGTTCCAACAACTTTTTGAGAGATTGGGAGCCTGTCAGGAAGGATGTCAATGGAGGTTTAAAGACGGTTTTCTGAAGCTGTTCTCAGTTAATAATTGATGGATCTTTTCCTTTGATAGGTCTTTTTATACAGGGATGCAGCTGGCTGAATATCAACCACAAAGGGGAGTTGATTTTGCTGGTCATTACTTTTAACTTTGCTTGGCTGGCAGTTGCTATGCCCTATCATCACAGCTATCCTAATCTAACCCTGATGGAAGGTTTTTGATTAACAAACACACTTCAGCCCATTTTAGAGACTACTCTGTACGTGCATGTATGTGCACAAGTGTGCATCTTATCATTACACAGTTTTCTGAGTAGCCTTTAAACAAGCTTGCTGGGCTGGTATCAGGAATCAGAAGCCATCACAAGAAAGAAAGCCTGGGTTCAGGACCTAGGCCCTCAACCTACACAAACCATAGGTATTTATACACTTTTAATTCTCAGGGGGCCCTGATTTTACCTATGTTAGGAAAGTCTATCATTTGGATTTCATACAACTGTATCTCCCTTCCCACCTGCAAATTAGGGTTCTGCTTGAATAGAGGACAAATGCTAAGCTAAGCTGCTGTTGAGCATGATGTGAACATAAAATCTTAGTACACGTGTGAACGAATGTTTGCAAAATGAGGTGGGCAACAGAGTGGATGTGGGCATTTAGAGAAGTTCAAGAAAATACCCCGTTCAGCAAACCTGTCTACCATGAGTATTGACAGCTCCATGAGCTGGCATGCAGACATAAAGTCCAGAAAGCCTCCCCTCCCTGGGAAAAAGGGAAACTCTCTTTTCCTGCCCTTTTCTTGGAACTCCGCTGTGTATATCCTTGAAAACCAAGCATTAAGGGTTGCTCATGTCCCATCACTGGCAGGGTTATAGATGAATGAGAAATGAGCTTTGTCTGATGCCCCTAAGATCATACTTGGTTCCCAAGAGCAAAACCATCTGGACATACCCAAAATAAACTCTTTCTGTGTATGGTCTACTTTTAATTTGGGACCCCCAAATTCTCATGTCCAAACTGTGTTGAAATAAATGGAAGTTGTGCATAGCCACCAGCACCTCACACAAATTTGTGACTTACTCACACATAAACCTCAGTGAAATACATACAGCGTGCCTTGATATTCCTGGCCCATCCCTACTTCTTTCAGTGGGATCTGCATGGAGATATCTCCCTTTAGATTACATCTTTAGTACTCAGAAAGTGAGAGCAATGAGAAATGTGTGATATTTGAAAGCTTCTGGATCTATAGCAAACTATTTTTTTTTCATAACAAATTAAATAACCTCTTGGGGGGATGGCTGATTTCTTGTAGCTCAGAAACTGAGAATTCATTTTTCAAGTATACAGGAGAATGAACAAACGAATGTAGAATTTCATCCCTCTTCCCCACAACTTAGATCATACAAATATTTACAGCAAATGAAACAAAACCCATCATGTTTGGCACATATGGGCAGGAATATAGACTAAAAGGAATACATACACATTGCTGTCAAAATCTTTTCTCATAGAACACAAAACAAGGGTTCTGATGTTGCAAACAATATCCATATTTACTTGGAAACAAGTCCAATGGATGTCAAGGGATAGTGTTTCTAGGAAAGCCTGATAGGGTCACGACCACAAAGAGCACCGGCGAGTAACACATCTGTAAATTACATGCTCGCTTTTCAGTGGCATTTAAAAGAGAAAAGGAACCTAGCTATGATGAGTTTTCTTTTCTTAAAGTGGATTCTCTTTTTCCAAAGCCACAAGTACTTCTTTGAGCAAAGACATTTCATCCTTAGCAAGGTTAGAAAATAAAATGAGTCTCTTGAAAGAAAAGAAAAAGAGATGTTGGAGCGGGGGAGACCATGAGCAACTGGTTCCAACTGTTGCTATCGAAGTAGATATTCCGTTAGTTTTTTGATACCGTCCACATATGCTCTTTGATTTTGTCTGGAGTGTTTAAATGTAGAGTTTGTGTTGCAAAGCTATATCATGTGTGGCAGGTTAACAGTATCCTAAGAGGTTGATTTTCACTTTTTGTGACACTTTTTCTATTGTTCTGATTTTTTTCGTCATTTATTTGTTTATCTCACGACTGTTATTCCTGTTGGGGAGGTGACATATTTTCACAGAATGTTACTTGTGGAGCTGACGTCAAAAGACAGTTATAAATGGTCTTTGAAGACTCATTTAAAACTCGATGGTCTCTTCAAAGAACAAAGCAAGTCACCTTAGTGCTGTAGGGATCACAATTGAGAAAGGTATCTCTAGCTCTTCCCCGCATATACACACACTTTTTTAACTTTAAAAAAACAACAACAATGACCTCAGACACGTGTCATGTATCGAAAGTGCATATATCTCTCTGTATCCTTGTCTGTTTACAACATGAGGGTCAGGCAAAAGATAGGGCTCCAGTCTTTCTGAATATGCAATTACAAGTTGAGGTGGACTTGACAATTTGTCAGAGTATTGTATGGAAAGGGCACCCTATATCTTATGGGCCACAGACTTTTTGAGTCTCGAGCAATGGAAACTATTCCCGTATTCATGCCATTGGTCCAAATTAGATTTCCCTGCTTATAGCTAATCGAAAGAACAGGAGTCATTTATGTGAATGGGAAACACGTGAATACAGTTGGTTTCAAGGCTGATTCTAAACTCAGTTGAGCAGAACATTCTCCTTAAAGTTTCAGTAAGTGTGCAACCCAGATAAGCAAGAATTACAGCGGATGATAAGCTCACTACCTCAGCTGTTTATCCTGTGGATTCAAATTGGCTTAAACCCAAGCGTCCCAATTTTGCTAGCTTGCCAAATCAACTCAATTTTCCTCCAGACTTGCTTGTTTATTGGACTAATCTATACTGATTATCCAAAGGAGGAAGATAAAGGTATTTGGGAATAATAGTTGGGAATTAGTGTATTGATCCCTCTTCCCAAATGTTAAAATAGTTTGGGA
Organism: Ctenosaura bakeri; assembly: GCA_948474755.1. Classification (NCBI taxonomy): domain Eukaryota; kingdom Metazoa; phylum Chordata; class Lepidosauria; order Squamata; family Iguanidae; genus Ctenosaura; species Ctenosaura bakeri. The sequence goes on from CAOLHI010002063.1 coordinate 267,227, forward strand.
TTTAAGTACCGGTTTGTTTTCACACTGTTCTGCGTCTCAGTTCAGAACCTGCATTGTCCAAGTAAATGCACTGTTGCATTGACTTCCAAAGCCCAAGAGCAGACTGAAACCAAATAATTTAGCTTCATTAGATTAGAAGCATGATCTACTAAAGGTTAGTCACCCAGACCGAATTCTGGTTCATTGATTTGTTTTGCTCCAGTTCCATGTCTCCAAAAACTGTTAACATCCACCCAAAAATGTATGAAAACTCAGGACGCATTGGCAATTACAATCTTCATATGCAGATAAAAGATAGTAATAATGCCTTTGAAATAATTATTAATAAGACTGGATTAATGACAGTCTGAAATACCTAAAGTTGAGCAAAATTAAACCCTGGAGAGACAAATAGAGAACTAAGAATTTAACTTGGGAGTTCTAGCCGGCACTTTTAGAAATCCTTTGTACGCATTGCAACAGCTGAAATTAGACTACATATTTTAAAGAAAGGCAGGAAGAAGAAGAAATATAGAATATTACAAGAGAGTGTTTAAATTCATCTTTTTTTCAAATTACTCATAGCAGTGTATGCTGAGCCCCTTGGATGAATCACATATATGCATTGAAACACACAGGATATTCTAATATTCTATATATCCTTCAGTCAAAATTTTGTCCACCACATTGCCAGAAGTGAAGGTTGCCAAAATTTTAATTTGCAGTGATGGGACAGTTCTGTAAAACAGAATTAAAAGTGGCTAACTTTAACAGGAATGTTAATAAATTGCAATAATATCAATCGACACTATTTGGGTCTTTGCTTTCGTTTCTGAAAAATCACGCTCCAGTCTTTCCTAAATGCAGAAGTTTTATTTGTGGAAGAGAACCTCTGATTCTTTAAATATACAAATTATTAGTTAGCTAACATTTTATTGAGGACTGAATAAGAATAATAGTGTTAGGGGTGGGTGGGCTTCTGCCATTTACAGCAATATGAGTCTGGAAATTGCTATTGAAATGACGGCATTGTCAATATCCCTTCTTTTTTAATACAAAAAAAAGAAAGTTGCTGGGATCGTTTGTTCTATTCTTACAGTTCCTTTTACTGCATAGGAATGGATTAAATTTCCTTATCATTTGGCCTTTCAGACAGTTGAGAGAAGGAGCAGGCAGGAGGATTCGCAGAATTAGGAACCCTCCAACCTTCCCCTTCTGTTGCTATCCCAATTTTATTCCATCTCTTCCTGGCAGGGACTGGGAGAATACCTGACGTCTCAATTTAGTTACAAGCATCGCAGTGGGTTCTGGCATAATTGTTTGAAATGTTTGTGCTTGAAAATAAAAGCTATGTTAATAGGAGCTCGGTTGAAAGCGTCTCCGTCTGCGCCGCTAAGATGCCTTTGTTTTCGTTTGATGAAAATTATTAATACTACAAAAATGGGCTCAAGACCACTTATACGCGATGCATGTACCTATCCCTCTTTTAGTTAAAACCAATGATCCATTAAGGCCTTTCTTCCTTTTTTCCAAGCTGTGAGCATAGTGGCTCTTTAAGTATGTGTAAGAATGAAGGTGGGGGGTAGGTTTAGTTGGATAAAAGATTCCTTGATATCTTGAGGTCTTTTGAAGACTTTTATAGGCTTAAAAACACTCAGGGTGAATGCATGCCATTTTCCTCCCCTTTACCTCTCGACGTTATGGAAGTTTGTTAACCTGTGTTTCAATTAGGGAATAATTATTAATTATACTAATTACACGTTTAGCGGGGAGGGGGGAGAAGCACCCCTACTTCGCGGAAAAGTTAAGTCTCCGATTGCAGTTGTAGATTTCAGGGCTGACGAGAGAGAGAAGGTTTTTGACTCCAGTTTTTTCTGTCTCTGCCACCCGAGAGATGAAAAATATATATGTATTAGTGAATCTCACAACTTTGGGCAAGGAAGAAGAAAGAAAGAATTAGGGGTGGATTTAATCAACAACATAAGAAAACTTATTTGTTTGGATCTGTTTCAAGAAAGGGAATTCTGTTCTAGGCTTTGTTGAATTAGAGTTTTTCAACCAAGAACCTGATGCATGGTTTTCATCCCAAACATAGCTATTTTCTTTAAATTTTATGCACATATACCCACAAACTTCCATGTGCATGCATGCCTCTGTATACATAACATTTCAAAGTCAGGAAACTAACTATTAGCACACTAAGAAACAATTGTTTTGAGAAGATTTTAAAAATACTTTTAAAAATGCAGCGGTCCAGTTGGTTTTCTGATTCAAATTATTTTCACGACATTCTCCTGTCAGTTTCTTGGTTTTAGGAGGAAAGTATTGTTTTCAGATACCAGAACTTCAGCAGATTTTGATTAATTAAATATCAATTAGAGCATGATGCCAGTGCAGTGTTTTGCTGGAAATCTATATTCTATGGATATTCTATCAATGTTGCAAAGCGATATCTGAACAAATGAAGTTTTGTTCTTGGACTTGTTTGTGCACGGTCAAATGTTTCAAATGGATACCACATTTTTATTTTTAAGTGCTGCCAACTCAAAATCAAAAATTCTGAAAATGAGGCAGGAAAAAAAGTTCTTTGGTGTATGTGTGTGTGAGTGTATTGTTGCCTCTTAAAAATACATGGAAAAGATATCACATGAACAGATGATATGTGGAAAACTCACAACCCTTTATAAACATTTCTACCTACTTGATTTCCTCCCAGAATATGATTATATTAATGTGTTTTTATAACAGGAAAATCTTTTTTGCCGTACTACAACAGAATGGAATATGAGAAGAAATAATTATGCCATAAAACAAATTGCTCACCGATAATGTTGAAATATGATTAAAACACTCAGGGTTCCACCGGATAGTTTGAATGTGGTAAATAGATATCAGCAATTTATAAAGCGCAAAATTTGAAGTTAATATGAATATTTTAACATTATCTAAGGTAGCTAATTATTGTTTTAGTTTAAATCTCTCTCTACAACAGCCTTTCTGGATTCCTACAATTAACTGGAAACTTAATCCATCAGAAGTACATGCAATTAAATCAGATATAAGCCGATGAAATTAGTGGCTATATTTCTGTTTCTGTGCAGATAGAGAAGCCTCAAATTAAGGCATATTAACTTGGATATTGGAGTCTGCTTACTACAATCTTGATTTCAGATTGCAAAACTATTTTTGAGCTGCAGTATTTTGTTTATTTGATAAATACCAAGTGGAAGGGTGCATGTGTGAAATGAATGAAAAAGAAATACCTGTTCAGTGGGGAGGAATACCATTTTATTCTGACTCGGAAACTAGGTAGTTTTGGAAACGAGAACTAGGTTTATTTGTTATAACTTGTAAAGCTTCCATTTCATGCTCAGATCCATTTTAGAGCAATTGCTTGAATTAAATCACAGAGACGATACTTGGGAAAAACAGGAATTTAGGAATTAGATTATTTTCCTTTAGTAATTATTTCACATGCAATTTATCCACTGTTTATGAGACGGAAACTGCAAAGAAGAATTTGACTTAACCACTGGCATATTTTTTTAAAAGAAGGAAAGTACAATGTTAACATCCCAATTCTATAACTTTGAACTAGAAATCAGCAGGTAGCTTTTCTTTCTTTCTTTCTTTCTTTCTTTCTTTCTTTCTTTCTTTCTTTCTTTCTTTCTTTCTGCATCTCTCTCTTAAATACACTTACCAGAATTTCAGGATCCTTTAGAAACAATTCTTTGAAATAACATTTCTCAAATGACTGAATGAAAGGATTGTGTACAACTGAGTTGTGTGATGATAACTCTTGACTCCTTGAACACTTGTATACTCAAAATGTAAGTACAGCTTTTCTTGTCTTCCGTGTCTGGAAGATTTTTCTTTATTATTGGCAACTGTTGTTCATATCAAGCACCCTCCCATAACTGCCTAACACTTTTCTTTTTTTAAAGAAGAAAATCTTTGATGGAATAGGGGGCCGAAAGGAAAGAAGAATTTACTTCCTGGAGCCCCAGTAAGACAAAAGTAGTTTATTATCCATTTACGAAAAGTCGGGCTTCAAATCAACTCCTGCCCTTTGCATTTTTCATAGAAACTCTGTGGGAGTACATTTCAAGATGATTCCCCACCAAATAAATAAATGCCTTCATTTCTGTAAACATAATGTAGTCAAGAGGCCACCATGAGCATAATTAAAAGCAAACTAATAAACCTACAGGATGGTCTCCGCAACAGTGCGGATTCTGGGCATGTGTATAAAAACATCAATCCCAAATAACAAGATGGGGTTTATTCCCAGGTAAATTTGTATAGGACAACAGTGTGGATGCTATTATCCTGGCTTCCCCTGATTTAAAGTTTTTAAGAAAAATTCTCAATATTGAATTACTTTTGGAATAACTAACCCCACATTTCTGCCCAGTTAATCATCGTTTTGCCCCAAACTGGTGCATCTTGCATGCTTAATCCTTTAGACTGCGTGGAGAGACTCACCATCTTAATTTAATGATGGTTTCACCCCATTCCTCACCTGTAGTTCAATAGCAAACCATGCAATCTGGCATATTTCTACTCCTAAGGAAATCCCACCAAATTTGATGGGAATTGTTCCCAGTTTTGGCCTACGTCTGTAATCCTGAACATACACCCTCTGGGATCATCGCCACCGGACATAACGGCCCTTTCACTTAATTTCCGCAGACTTGTCACAAAAATTGTACAGGATCTTAAATAAGTTTAAAAATATGCATTCCATCACAAAACAGGATCTTTGAGAAGAAGAGCATAATGTACTTTTTTTTAATAAATAGATAAATAAACAAATGAGAGCATTTGTTATTTAAACAATTTAAAAAGGCCTGCAAGGTGTCTTTTTGGAAGTATACATATTGCTGCAGTAAATAAATAAATTGCAAAAACAAAAAAGTGGTTTTGCAGACGGGTGGAGAAGGCTTCCTGATCTTGGGGAAATTGTGGGGGAGTGGATTGACAGATTGCAAAGTAATCAGACTCAGAAACCCGAAACTGTGACACAATGGAGACCAAACAATTTGCCACCATGAGGGTGGCAAAACCACTCATTCTAAAGTGAAGGAGGCAGCAATATTTGAGGGGGGTAATTGGCCATAGGTTGGAGAACGCCCCATCAAGGTTCTGCCACGTTGCTTGCAACAGAATGTTTGGTCGATTTCTCTGTCTGCCTCTTGCATTTCTAGGAAGGCTCAAAGTTCTCCCAGACAACTTCACAGTTCCAAGAGAAAAGCACTGGATGGATGCCATTGCTTTTAAAAAGTACTAAAATTCTACTACATTAAAGAAGGCGTTGGAAGGACATGAACTCCACGTTATGTCCTCTGCTTTTGTGACAGGGGACGCCTCTTTTCTGATTCCTCATGTTCTATGAGACTTTTGTTTCGGATGAAGTGATTTTTTTTTTCATTCCTTTAACAAATTACTAGGACTGGTCAAAGAACGGCACTGTTCTTTCTGTCCGAAAGACCCATCAATTCAACAAACATGTTGTCATCTTGCTAATTTGAAGTGTGCAAGAAAAACACAGATATATAGTCCTTGCAAAGGTTGAGGCAAGGTGCTTTTTCTCTTCAAGAGCTGCCTCTAATACTAGAACTTCACAGCTATTGAGAAGTAATGTTCGTTATTCAGATCAACCCAGCTCTATTGAACCTTGAAAAACCAGAGGCTTTGGTACTGTACTGTGCCTGATCTTTTTTCTTTTTTTTTTAAGAAAAAAAATTCTGATCCAGCAACGCTAGTTAACCATATCAGTACTTACATTAGGAACTGTCTCTATGCTGTCCTTAGAACTCCCTTTGAGGTCACTGGGAGGTGCTTTGGAGTAAGAAGTGGGGTCATAACTATATCGACCTCCAGTGACAGTATCTAATGCTTCACTGTGGAAAATCTTAAAGCTTTCTATTACCAGCCAACATGGCTAAGATATCAGAATTCAAAGAGGTGAGCAGCTAGGGCTCCAGAGTTAACTGCGGCTTACGGGCTTGAATAGTCAGTGCGGGAAGAGACTCTAACTTTCTCTCCTCCACCACTTCACTTTGATTACCGCTTCCAAATGGGTTATCAATAAAACCTATTAGCAGTGAATCCTTCATTTGGAGGCAGGACAACTTTGCAAGGGGAAAATGTTCAGAAATTTGATTTAACTGCTGTTGTCACTGTTGTTATCTCGAGGGCTTTTGCTGCTGCCATTGCAATTTATCTATGTATCGATAAAGATGCTTCAAAAATAATGTCTCCACTCTAACAAGGATCCTCGGATACTTTACAAAAGTAACGTGCAAGTGACAAAGAAGAATAATTAAAATTAGTGCTAAGACTAAAAGGAAGCGCAGGGTTCAGGTCAAGTTAAAAGATAATTAAAAGTGAGACAGTGATTTGGGTAACTACCTACATATTTTTGGGGACCTTTGGGAAAAAAATTCCATAGTCATAATATTGGGCAATATATCCTGTTCTGTATTCCTACCTATCAAAAAAATCTTTCAGTAATGAGACACACAATGGGAACTTGGAAGATAATTGTGATGAGCAAGTTCATATCTAAAGCAACCTTCTTCTGGCCATCTTGGCCCATGATCTAAAGTTTTGATCATCTAAAAATAGTGAAGAGACAACAAGCAAGGACTCAAAAAAGACAGAGTGGAAAAGTTGACAGAAGAAGGAATAAGAGGAGAGGAAGCATATACTACAAATATAAGTATTTAATATGGCTGGATAGCAACAGCCTTCTATGCAATTGTGGTAGAAAGAAACTTTCAAAGAGTGGGACTTTGATTATGTATTTCTTACATAATTAAGAAAGGAACGTTGCTAGCATTAGATAAACATGGATCTTACCAGCAATGGTTGGTGGTTTCAATTTCAAGGTTGGGGTGAATCCATGCAGGGTATTCTTCTCAGGGTGGCTATCCAAGGTTCTGAGCTCTAGCTCCAAAACTGGTGGAACACCTTAGATTGAGCCTTTGAAGTCTGAAAGAAAACTCTGAATGGATTCACCACACTTCTGACATGGGAGCTTTTCAGCTGCCTCAGGTCCTTCCCTAACTTCATCACCACACTACAGGAGTGTCATTCATTTGTGTTGATTTCCAACACGAGGAGCAAAAGCTATGAATGATGGCCTACATGCAACAGTAAAGTTTTCATTTTTACTCCCCAATTCTAATCTCAACGAATAATTTTCTTCCACTCCATGGAAATAGTTTGATCACAAAGATATTCTGGTCTATTGAATGAGAGATTCTCGTAGGAAAGTTTCATAGTGAAAGAAAGCTTTCACCGAAAACAATGGCATTTACTTTCATCTCAAAAACATATTGGAGAATTTGGACTGTTATCTAAAAGACCTTCACCTAAGACCATCTGCCCACATCCCCCTCCCTTTCACTGCCTGGAATTCGTTGACTTTAGACAAAATAAGAAGAATTAAACAAATGCAAAAATACCATTCCAGTTTGGATTACAAAGTCACTTAGTACAAAGCCAATGGCTGCAGGGCTCACTAAGCCAAAACTTCACCTGATCTTCTGTAAGAGGAAATAAAAACATTGATGGAGTGCGGGAGGGAAATAATGTTTTCTGTAAGTAACAACCTTGACAAATACCTCTCTAAGTTCCTTTGCGGCCAACATAATTCTCTCCCACTGTAGCTGGAAGACATGGAGAGAAGGAGTCACACTATTCCAACATATACTCCAGCAGACTTTGTGCTCAGGGTCACACTGTCATCTCTTCTCCCTACTTACCCTTTCCTACAGCAATCACATTGCAACTTCTCTTTTTCTCAAGATCAGTCCTCAATCAAGCAACAATGGACACGGCTTTGTTTGGGCTTAGTTTTAGAGAGAAGCAGCGAGATACTGTTAACAATGAGGACATTTCAACCAACAACAACCCTACCATTGAATAAATATAGTGGTGTATATATTAAAAGGTTGCAACAAGGTGTTGCAGGAACCAGCTGCGTACCACATAACCTACTCTGAACTCCCTGAGCATGGTTGTTTCCTTCACCTTCATGAAGGATGTTCTTCCATTGTCGGTGCTGAAGAAGAGTTCAGTTTCATTCAGGTGGTGTTACAGAGTGGAATGGAAAAGGGGACTACCTCATTTATTTTTTTCTTTTGTTTTTGCTCACTCGTGGAAATATCTTGGGCCAGTGCTTACTCTACCCAAACTAACCAAACCAAACCTTTTGACAACAATTTACTCCTCTTGCTCATGAGAGCATTTTATTGTCCTTATGCATTGCAGTGTTTATAACAAAGATAAGACCCACTCAAGTCTGTTTTTGTGGTTCTCAAACCCTCCAGGCCCCCTTTCCCCTCTTTTCTTGTGCCCCAAATAGTGTGAACTGTTCTTCTGTGAAGTCTCTGGGACAGGCAATCTTTATTTTCGATGAGTTTTGAAGGGGAGAGAACTGCACTGTTTAACACTACAATACACCCTCTTTTTCCAAGACCAGAAATGAATTTCTTGTCATTTTTGAAGATTCCTCTTTTTTTTTTTTTTGGTTAATTTTTGCTATTTTGGGTAGTCTATGCACCCACCAAGGATCCTAAGGGCAACAAATGGGCTCCAAGATCTAATATGCTCAGAAAGCAAATTCCTATTTTGCTTATTTGATTGCACTTCCCTGTCCCTTATCTTCTGATAAAGTTAAAGTTGTTATCAAATTCTTGTTAAAATCCTCTAAAATGCTTACAAACATCCCTTGAAAAGTAACTTTTGAAACTAACTAGAAGCATAACTTTTTTTAAAAAAAAATAAAGCAACTAGAAGTCATTACTCACTACATTGATAAAATAGCTTAATTTGTATTACTTTTGAAATATTCATTTTATATATTTGTTTGGAAGATTTATACCATGCCGTTCAGCCAAAAAGTCTTCCAGGGTGGCTTATGCATAACTAGTTTGACAATTCTCTGCCCTGAGACTTACAATCTAAATGTGACTTTGTTGCACCCTTGTTATTGAGAAAAGCCACTCGTTACAGGTAACCATGTTGCTCCTAATGTGTTACTTCCACTCTTTGCCACTGTGACGAGCAATATTCCTCTATGCTTTCAGACTGGCAACTTTTCTGTAGGCTTTCAGATACAGAGAAAGTGCCATCCCTTGACATTTTCAAATGAAGGATGATCCCTGTGTCATTGGATGTGGAATTCATTCTGGGTTTCGCTTTGAACTTTACAGGACCTACCTAAGTTGCTGGACATATTTTGGAAACAGGGTTCAGAAACCTGGACAGACCCTTTAAAGTCTGGATTAAAATATAGAAATTGTTAATTGCCCCATTGACATGGAAACTACTTAACTGGAGACAATCAATGTGAGATAGTTTCTTCTCCATGGAAAACATATGTTACCCCTGAGTTATGCTTCTCTTTTATAGGAAATAGGAATTTATTAGCTGTTCCAGAGATCAGGATGCAATATGACATCCCTAGATTAGCTAGTCCTAGCATAAATATCAGAGGACTGGGCTTACTTTTCCGCTTAACAGAATAATACCTTTCCTTTGCTGTGCTTCAGGGTCTAGCTTCCAGAATCAGACCCCAGGGGCCCTGAGTTGAAGGACATCCCACTCCGGAGTTTTGTTGGTCAACCATCATCTTATGTGTTTGTGGCAGAACAATCAGAACCCCACTGAACTCAACAAAGTGCCCATTGAATGGGATGGAGCCTAGAACTCTGAGCAAGGCAAAGTGAGACAGCTTCCCAAGCGGAAGAAGTGTCCACCCTTTCAGCATTTCCATTGTAGCTCCTGACAGATATAATAAGCTGTAGAAGTGCAAGTAGACAGATAATTGCAATGAATATCTTAAATGACAATATATCTGATTGCTGTATATTTTTGACTATTAAGCTCATTGAAGAATAATTAAGGATCACGTATTACAAATCTCTTTTCTTCCCTATATGTGGCATTCTTTCCTCTAGTATTTCTTCACCTCATCTCCATTTGCTTAAATCAATTCATTCATATTGTTTTATATTAAAGAGGTTTGCCTTCGAAGCCTCCTCTAAACTCTATATATCATTAAAAGGGTGAGAAAAAAATATGCTTTGTTAAAAAAAAAAAATGAGTTGCTTGAGCTTCATGTGAAACTTTATGCTAATTAGCAAGCTTCTCCATAATAGCAGTGTCCCACATTTTCATAAACCACTAGTGTTCAGTTGTTCAGGTGCCAGATTTTGCATGTCATTTAAATTTATAATGATGTTTTTCCCCCACAGGGAGGAGACGCTATTTTGATTTTTGGCCTGAAGCGCTAAATATATTTTGGGCCAAACCTTTAGATTTTCCCCCACAACAGGGAATGATATGAATAGCAGAACAGATTTTTTTTTAAAAAAATAGTCTCCCCCACCCCAATGCCATTTTGGATCTTTATAAATGAATAGATTGACAGCCAGCGATTCTGGTTGGGTAGTTAAAATCAAGTGGATAGTCCCTCAAAATGTCACTAATTGTAATATAACCTTCTACCTTGGCATGTTCCCATGAGAATTTAGCCATTGGGGGCTTCTGTGATGTAAAAGGTAAGAGAGGAGGTTACTTGCTATATCCATGCAAGAATCATAGTTCTGAAAATACAATTCTCTACATATAAGGGGGGGTACACATTGCCAGTGACCCCACTAGAAGGAGGAGAAGCAAATTCCTCTGAAGGCAGCCCAGCTCTTACACATAAACACTTTCAAGGTAAATTCTTCAGACTCTCTGAAATGTGTAGGGTTTCTGCTGTCCTACGATACAGCTAAGTTGTTCTGTGATGCAGCTTGCACAGATCTTTTTATGGCATGGGGACTGTCATCTGCTACAGGAAAAAAAAATATTCACTAGAGTTAGGGGCAGAGGACCCCCACAAATATGGAAAAACTGCAAAGAACAAAATGCATGCACATGTGTCTGTGGGAAGGGAGATGAGGCATGGTAGGGAGAAGGGGCACCTAAGGTCCAAACCAGATCAGGGAAAGAAAGAGGTGGCTCAGTATGGTAGCCCTACACTTCCTCACTTATGTCTGTCTTCTTCCTTGAGTGTGAGGGGCATCAGGAGTGGGTTTGTGGTTCTGAGCAATCAGGCTATGAGCTGTTCTTAGATGCCCGGGCTATGGTTGGTGGAGGAGAAAGAGGACCTGACAGCAAGAGCAATTTGGCAGTGGAATATGCTGCCTTGAAGTGTGGTGGAATCTCCTTCTTTGGAAGTTTTTAATAGAGATTGGATGGCCATCTGTCAGGAATATTTTGATGGTGTACTCCTGCATGGCAGAAAGGGGCTGGACTTGATGGCCCTTGTAGTGTCCTCCAGCAATATGATTCTGTGATTCTAGGTTTCTAAATGGCTTCACAGTCTGATTAGAGCTGCTTTTCCCCATAAAAGAAGTGCCTGAGGTTGGAGAGGGCATGGGTAGAAGAAACTTGAAAATAATCAGGTCCATGAAAATGAAACCTGCAAATGAGGATGGCTAACCATAGATCAAGGGAAAGCTTTTAACACACACACACACACACACAAACTGACAATCCGCTTTAATGAAAGGAAAGGCTGTTCCATGTAGGTCACTTGTCTCCAGAAACATCATTTATAGCATGACTTTAACGCAAGATTTGTTGATATGTGTCATCAAGTTGATTTTGACATATGCTGACCCGATGAAGAGGTGATCTTCAAGAAATCTTGCTGTTAAATGTCTTGTTCAGGACTTACAGACTCTGGACTGTGCCTAGTTTAACTCCTACGAACATACTGTGACTTTTCCAACACCCAAATTGGGAATTTTCCCATTTCTAATTGGAAAATACTTTAGCTTTTTCCAACACTCAACACAGAAATTTCCTAAGACACTCACTGACTTCTCTGTTGGAAGCAGCCTATAGCCCCATACTGGACAGAAACAGGCACCATTTCTCAGAAGAAGTACTCTGAACTGAGCAAAAGTTTGTTGACTCTCTTTTTACTGCTGTGTTCTAGCTAGGACTGCCAGATCAGAATTGTCCCAGACTCAGAGACTCTCAGATTGCAAAGCCAAACATGAAATCTAAGTATGATCGCTCCTGGGGAGTGGGCCCCAGTAATGTGTCGAGGGCAATGTTGCAAGGGCCAGCCCCTGAAGGTACCACTTAGCATGATATTTTAAATGTCAATCACAGTTGCACATCATATACTGTTCAAATAAAAAAAGTCCAACAAATGATGAAGTATACACATATGCACACACATACACATTCTTTGCAAGGCAATGCTGTCACCCACAGATTCTTTCCCCTCCCCCTGAATGCTGTAGAAGACAATCCAGGCTGTGAGACTAAGGACCATGTCCTGAGAGCTAGAAAACCTAATCTCCATTCACTTCATGACCGTGAAGCTGGGTGGTCTAACTTTTTCATCTATACAGATCCCTCTTCTGTAACTTCTTAAAGCAACATATAGATGACACGACTCTAAGAGCCTCACTTTCCTTCCCTTGCTTGCTTCATTTGAAAAATCTTCAGAAGTGATATATTTGCTCCTTTGGGTAGCCCAATAAAAGTATACCCACAATACAGACTTTGGAGTTTGTTTTACAATGTGGAACAGCTATCACTGGAATCTTCTGCATAGCTTCCTTCCTTCCTTCCTTCCTTCCTTCCTTCCTTCCTTCCTTCCTTCCTTCCTTCCTTCCTTCCTTCTCAAAGCAATTTTTGGGGGGGCAGAATTCTACCGATAGGCAGTTCTTTCTAAAGCCAGGAGAAAACAGCAGTAGGTTCTTTCTAAAGCCAGGAGAAAACAACGGACAAAGGAATAAAATTGCATCCGAGTGCTTGGCTTGGTGCTCTCTCCCTACACAATAACACAGAGTGGTAGCGTACGGTAAGCGGATGAAGCAGTAAGCAGTATATGATCTGATGGGTTCAGTTAAGCTTGGAGGGGGTGGCAGCGACAGGGGAGGGAAGCCTGTGGCGGCCTTCTCCTCTCTTCAGAGCTAAATTAAAAACCTCCCAGCAATTTCAGGCCTAATCACCCCCCTTGGATGCTGTAATTGATGATGGTCAGTTAACTCCTTTCTCGCCACCCTTCCACGGGGTTCCTGAACATCTCCCCTGGCCCTTTCTCCATCACTTAGCAACTGCCGCTCTGAATACGCTGGTTGAAGATTCAGAAATATACATAAGGAAACAGATAACAGAATGTAAGCAGCCAAACGCCTAAGCGGCTTTAGCAGATAAAGTTGACAGATTCAGCTCTTGTAGCTTTCTGGACGTGTGCCTGTCTGGCTGTCCCCCCCCCATGCCTTTCTTTTTCTCTCTTTTAGATGGAAGAACCACATGTGTTGCAGGGTCAGGCAGACGCTACCAAAAAAGAAATCCTGCTTTCTTTGCATTGACCACTGAGAAACATGGATACTCAAGTCATGTGTACATCTGGCCCACTTCCTGCAGCCCTGGGTGACTCTCCTATGGTTTTGGTCAAGATTTCTACCCCGTGGCACAACATGATATAAAAGCTTATTGCAAAGCCTTTTAAAACCATTGAGGGACGGGTGGAAGAAAGTCAACTCAATTTGATTCTTTTTCTATCAGTATAGATAATCAGTGTTCACGAAAACATGGGCAGATAGAACCTAGCTTTTATGTTTCTTCAAATGATGGTGGTGAATAGCCATAAGGGGCAGAAAAGAAGAGAGATTTAGTTCAACATATCTGGAGGAGAATTAAAGCTGTTTTTAAAAATGTGGACAAAACAAACAGAAGAGATGTGACTCAGGCTTTGATCTGCTGTACAAATCTGGATACTGATAGATCTGTCTAAAAATGCTATATGTGTCACACAAAGTTCTGGCTTGTTTCTACTATTAATTGGCTCTCTAGCTGAACAGTGAAATGGTTTTCATATTCACAAATTAGTGAAGTGCTGGCTTGTGTAGGCTGAAGTAGAATGTATATACATATGCATGTATTTAGCATGGTCTGAGGATTGGACTATGATGGTGGAGACCAGGGTTCAATTCCCCTCTGGCCACGGAAACCTACTGTGTGATGTTGGGCACATCAGCCCCCCAGAAAAATGATAGGTTCACCTTCAGGTTGCCATAAGTCAAAAACAATTCAAAGGCACCCAATATCAATGAATGCATTTAGAGAGAGTGTTCTGTAGTGGATTGAACACTAGACTACAACCCTGGGGACCAAGGTTTGATTCCCTGCTCAGCCATGGAAACCTTCTAGGTAACCTTGCATGTATCACAGAATCTCAACCCCCAGAAAACCTCATGATAGTTTCACCTTAGGGTTACTCTAAGGCCCTTTCCGTACCTTATCTTCTTCCGGCACTGGGGTGCAGGGATCACGCGAGCAGCCTCCGACGAGAGGTTCTCACGTCCCTGCTGCTTCAGCTCCACACAAGCTGCCTGCTAGCATGAGATCCCTGCCTCTTCCTTCCGCAGCACAGCCTGGGAGTTTCCCAGGCTGCGCTGGGGCAGGAAGCTCAACTGGCGCAGCTCCGGAGGCTCCACAAGCCAGGTAAGTGCACGCAGGGCTCGGGAGCAATGCGTGATCGTGCACCATTTTCGGCTTCCAGACGAAAATGAAAAGGTGCACGATCAGTGCCTGCTGGTCCCTGGAGCATCGCACAATTGTGAGTGCATCGTGCAGATTGCTCCTCACAATTGCGCAAAGCTCCAGGTGCTCTTTTGCATGGCAAATGCCACATAGAAAGGGCCTATGTTAGAAACAACTTGAAAGGCTCACAACAACAACAATGCATGCATTTAACTTTATCCTGGTTTTCTGTAAGATGAGTCTCTAAGGTAGCAAAGATAACAGAAAATTAAAATAGTTTCACTATGTTATTTTTTTATTTATCAAATTAAACAAAAAAAAGTTTCAAAATTGCTCCATATAACAACAAAAGTGGTTGGGAAATTGAAAAGGGGGAAAGTAATGTCTGAGAAAGCCCACTGGAAGGTGTGTGTAGCCAAGAGGGACTTTTGTAGGCAAGGTATTGCTGTGTCTTGGTGCAACCATAGAAGAGCTGCCATCTGTTGCACCCACCTGAACTACTGCAGATGTAGAGGGCAACACATGTCACCGCCTTAGCTGACAATCTCAAGTGTCAAGAGGATTCGTGTAGACATTGGTGACTCCATAATTAGCCACTTGAGGCTGAATGTACCATCAGAAAAAGAAATTTGCTCCACATCCTAGAGGTCTCTAACACACATCACTGAACACTCCATCTCCCCCAAATCATTAAGTAGCAAATCTGGGTTGAAGTGAATGTATTTAATCTAACATGACAACAGATTTAATCTCCAGTTTTGCTGATACAAAAATTGTCATGTTGTTCCATATTTCTGCCTTAAGCCATGTCTCAAGTCTGTGAGCTTCAAAAATGGTGACTCGTGGTTCTCGAGATATCATTGTCTCTGGAGGAGATGGAGAGAAATTATTAACTGTGAATCCCAGCAAACTGAAAACTGATACTTCAATAGCTCTCCTCTTTGCAAGTAGAAAGAGAAAGACACACGAGGACCATGTTTTTAGACTGCTCGTCTCTTTGCTATTTCCCATCATCTATCTCCTAATTTTTGTACCAAAATGTCTGATGAAGAGTTTTGAACAACTCTAAACATTACTTCAGTTACAGAGCACTTTTGTAATGTCTAAGTAGTCCTCATAAGAGGTATGTCCCATATCTGAGTTTTTACTTAGAAGTACTGGACTGCAGCGGGACCATGATGACATCGTGTGATGGCACATATCTTGGACAGGCAGTACCGTGTCCCCATGCCAGGATGGCGCCCTCGTGTGGAAAGGGCCTAAGTTGATCAGTGATGTGACTCCTATGTTCCTCACAGCTGGCCTGTAAAAAAACTGCACTTTGCAACATTATCCTGCAGAATTAAATTCCATTGATTGTCCCAAACCTTGTCCATTCTTGATAACTAGGAGTCTCTTATTCCCATATTTAGTTCAGGAAAGAGAGAAAGGAAGGAAGGAAGGAAGGAAGGAAGGAAGGAAGGAAGGAAGGAAGGAAGGAAGGAAGGAAGGAAGATCCCCAGACTTGTGTGGCTAAGAATGTGCTTCAGTTTGACCTAAAATTCCCGGTATGACATCTTTTTGGAAAATCCTCATCCATTGCATTAATTTCTTCCTTAATTGCTGCTATATTTTTCAAGCAATGGGGGGAACAGTGATGTCTTGGGAGCAAGGAATTCCAGACTATTCCTAACCACAGGTCTCCTCTGAAGCAAGCATTCTGGAGACTGTTTCCCCCCCTTAATCTGCAATTTCAGGGCTCTTCAAACATAATGTTGTGGAAAATATAGCAGTGTATGCATATTCTTCCGAGCAAACATTTCTTTACCGTGTGATGTCTTTTAACCGCTGTGTGTGCAAACTTCTTAATGACAGGTAGTGTTGAATGGCACAGTGCAGGAGTTTCCGGCATTAAAAAGAAAACACTATCTCTGTGCCATCTCCTACTAATAAAAGTCTTTAGAGAATTATCTTGACAGTGGGAAGTGAATGGTTCAACTCTGCTCCTGTAGAGAGTCTCTAACAGTAGGGAGGAAGGGAGGAGGAGAAGGAGAAGAAGAAGAAAAATCTATCAGATGTGATGTATGTTTATACTCTCCTGCATAGAGAGTTCTCAGCATTAGGAAATCTATAACATGAATTATTCTAACTGATTTTTCACAATACCGTAAGGGCCTCGTTCTGTGCTGGGTCACTGTATCAGCTGCATCGGAAAGTTTATCTTTTGCCACAGCACCTGACTGACAAGGTGCCCCCGTATATACTTTAGTCAGGGACATAGGTAACCCCCTCCTCGGCCTGATCTTTGAGGTTATAACATAACAGCGATGGCAAGCCATCTCTTAACAGAGACAGAGAGTTAGAGAGAGAAAGAGAGAGAGAGAGCTTCTCATAATACATTTTATATCTCAGGCCAGCATATGGCTCTATTGATCGAGGGTTGCTTCTTACAATATTTTGATGTCTCCATTACAGGGATCTGGGTCTTGGTTGTGTTGATCTTTCCCTACCCCTCCCTTTTTTTTTTTTGTCTGCATCTGAAACAGATTGCAAAAAGGCATGCGTACTCTATCCCAATTTGCTTGGAGTCCTATTTGTTTGTGCCCATGAAACATTTAATAAATCAATGCACGACACACACAAAAAGTAGGAGTGAATGAAAAGGGCTGTGATGTTTCTGTTCTCTGGACACTCGGGCATCTTAGATGGGGATTAATCTTGGGGCTCAAACTCATCTTTTACACTTTCCCACTCCTTCTCGATGCAGCCACGTCACTGTGGTCAGTCTCTTTCCTTCCTTTACCTATCGTCCAGCTTCTGCCGAATTTTTAAATAAAGCAACAAGGGGAATGGGATAGGGAATGAAAAAGAGCAGATGGCCACAAGCATACCTCTCTAAAAGTCCTCTTTGCAAAGGACAGTTCACATTGGGCAATATCCAGATTGTTTTCTTTTATTTCTTTTTTTTTCCCCCTAAGTATTGAGAAGAAGATAGGCTTTGAATGAGTAAGTGGTCTGAAAATGTCTGTAGTCTACAAAGACACAAAGGAACAATTTCAGGAGTGTTTTGGGCAGTATTCATTTACGGATATTCAGCAAAAGGGGAATTTGTGTGTATGTGTGTGGTTGTACAAATGGGAAGAGTCCTTTATGGTTTTGTCATATAATTTTCCCCCATTGTCTTTACAATTTCTGTTGAAAAATTCCTTCTGCCGGCTTGCCCTAGAAATCTCCCTGCTTTCTTTATGTGTGTATGTGAGTGAGAGAGAGAAATTGAGACTAATTCAACCGTAATATTAAAATCTTAAAACATTTCTACCTTGTTCAGCTATTTCAATATAATCACAACAATAGGGTAACCAAAGTGAAAGTTGTAGCATATAGAAAATGGAAGGGTCCAATCTGTGACATTTCTTATCGATACATGATGTGTCCAGTATTATCTTCCAGGTTGAGACCATGTGGCAGAAATATGTCTGTGTATCCAGAAATTTTCTGATGTTCTTGGATTAGATTGCATGTCTGTTGCAGCATTGTCAGATTGGTTAGCCTCTGTGTGTGTATGTGTGTTTTTGTGTATGTGAATAGAGCAACAGCACTGAAACAGCCAAAGCATGAACCCCAGAAGGATACAATCAAGCATAAAATTGATAATAAAATTAATGAAAAGGCTGCAAGTATTTATGAATTATAAACATATTATAAATACCTGTTATCAGTACCCACACGTACACACAGAGAGAGGATTAAAAAAGCAAACCAACAGCATTTCTCTCAGGTTTCTCCTAGATCTCAGAAGGGTGCGGTAATCACTGTGTGTGTGTGTGTGTGTGTGTGTGTGCGCGCATGTGTTGAAGGAATTAACAGACAGGAATGAAAAATTTAACATGAGCAAAATATTTCAGCTTCTGCCTTCTGCAGTTGCTAAAGTTAAATCCGAGGTGCATACAAGGTGGCGGTTCAGAACAATATATTCTTTAGCAGTTGATGGTGTTCTCCTCTGAGTTGAAGCTATTAGTGTCTTAAGTCCGTAGATCCAAAAATTTGCCCTTTTGTCCCAGGTGCCTAAAGAGATGGCACTTCAATACAGAACAAGGACAAATCAGAGAGGCCATGATGTGCAGAGTTGAAATGTTTGGCCATGGAACACCTTGGCTTTCTGGTCAGGATTGCAGACTTCTGCCTCTGTGGTAGTTTTGTCCGGATAGATAGATATTGATACACACACACACACACACACACACACACACACACACATGGCTGTTTATAGTCACCATCTAACAATTTAAATAATTCAATAGAAAACATTTGTCTACTAGTGTCAGTTGATTTAATTCTTGCAAACTATGTTTTATGTTTACACAATAATTTAGAAAAGCTTGTACAAAATGACAACAGCCATCACCCTTGACAACACAATATAACACTTGAATGTAATCAGAGAAAACAGAATAGAAAACAATTTATAAAATTAGAAACGGCAGGCTTTCAGTAGCAAAAAAGGGAAGATTTATTATGATGTTGGATAACCCCAAAATTGGGACATAAAATGGCTTCATTACATGTTGCTGTCAGGAGAATAATCTCTGAAGAGTCTTCACAGAAAAAGAGTTTGGAGGTGGGGAAAACTTGGATCAAGGTGCTTGGCAATCATCACTGACCTAAATCCGGGTACAGTAGATCCCTTGAACAAATGGGATGACATTTGGATGGATTTACCATTCAGTTTGTATACTTCAGCTGGAGCTTGTAACTGGACTAGCATTCAGTGCATGCAACAAAATAAATCTTCACATTACCATCAAGAGGAAAGTAGGCCCAGGAAGTCTGTTCCTCTCCTAGGAACACAAGAACAAAGACTGCCTCTCCTTGTTTGTTCACATTATTTATATGCTACCTTTCCTACAGAATTGGGATACAATGGATTTCCTTGTGCAGGCAAAGAGGTCTACTGCAGAGGTTGTCTCATGACCAGTGATGGTCACCTGCACCACCAAGACCCTTTCTGCAACGCAGCTTTTCATGGAGCTGGGGTGCGGGGATCGAGCAAGCAGCCTCCAGTGAGAGGCTCTCACATCCCAGTTCCTTCAGCTCCGCAGGTGCCGCCCACTCGTGCGAGAGCCCCACCTCTTCTTTCCGCAGCTCAGCCAGGTACTTCCCCAGGCTGCACTGGGGGAGGAAGCATGAGGGCTGCATCTCCGGAGGCTCCTCACGGACAGTAAGTGAGTGTGGGGCCCCAGAGTGACGTGCGATCACGCAATTGGTGCCTGCTGGCCCCGACAGTGTCGCACGATTGCAAGGATGTCATGTGGACCAGTCCTTGCAATTGTGTGATGTTCTGGAGGCCCTTTCACATGAGAAAAGGCATGCGAAAAAGGCCTTAGTCTAACTATAAAACTAAATGCATACACAAAGGGCAGCCCAAGAAGACAACAGTATGGAGCTCAGTTTTACAAAGTGGTCAACATTCATTTCCTCTTAAGAAACTGTGCAAACTGCAAATCCCAGGATTCCATAGGATGTTGAAAGTGGAATAATAGCACTATAACTGTCTAGTGTGGAAATGGCTCTAGTTTTACTTCACTTGAATGTCTTATGGGAGCATTTCATAGCTTAGATGCTCTCCTTTCTAGTTGTCATTCCACAGACTTAAAAGATAGGGAGCTTGGAGGAGAGACTCAAATGAAGATCTCAGAGGATGGGCAAGTCCATATGGAAATAGGCAGGCCTTCTAACTTGTTTGCTTGTTTCTGACATTCAATATTTCTGTCTCTCACTAAAAACAAACAACAAGCTGGAAGATCTAAAGTATGTCATTTAAAAAATTGACAATCAATAACAAAGTTGTCAACAAGAAGAGGCAGTATTAAAATTAATCACAACTAATATAAAGATAGATCAGAAGTTAAAAGCTTGAATTTTTTTAAAGGCGTTTGCTTGGTTTCTAGAAGAGCAAAATTAAGTCATCTTGTTTGGTGGAATATAGGAACAGAGGAGATGAATAAATGTGTCCCCCATCCGTAATCACAACTAAAAAGATTCTTTTTTCTATAGCCAACTAACTCATTTCAGAAGTCGTGGGAGAGATGAGGATGGCCTATGAGATCTTCATGTAAAAACAGGCTGTTATGGGAGCAACCAAGAAGTAAACAGGTTCATTGTGGGTTTCAGACAAACCACTCTTGAAGGAATGTCCAAAAATGCCACAGCTAGCTATACACAAATCTTCCAATTTCAGTTTCTCTGTTTTTCATTTGTTTCCAATCTAAGCTTCAGTCTGTCCTAGATTTTGAGGAGTTCTTTTTTTTTTTCATTTGTTTCGAAATCATATACCTCTGTCTGTGAATTTTCTGTGAACACACACACACTTGTTTTTGCAATTTTGGCTATGTCCATGGTGTTGCAAACTGTTTCCTCAATATAATGCATTTTAAAACCTTATTTTCATACATAGGAGCATTTCTGTGCATTTTCCCATAATGTCACTATGTGCCTTCAAGTTGTCACTGACTTATGGTGACGCTGTCTTAGGATTATCTTAGCAAGATTTATTCTGAAGAGGTTCTCTGTGGTCTTTCTCTGAGATGGAGAGAGTGTGATTTGCTCAAAGTTGTATACCCATTTTGGTATGTGATTTTGGATTGGGGAACTCCACCGCAAAATTTATAAAACACAAATTTTAAGGGCTGATTTGCTTTTGACATGTTGTCTCAAGCCTGCAAAAATTAAGTAATCTTGCATTAAAATGGTCACTGACCAAATTTGTCCCACATTCCTTTCGTTCGTTGTTGGTATGTGCCTTCAAATCATTTAGCCATAACTAAAAGCATCTTTCTTCTATAACCAGCTGGCTAATTTCTGGGGAGAGATGTGAACAGTAAGAAAATTTTGTTTTCTTTGCAGATGAACCAGATGCAAATTTTGCACAGAAGCCCCAATTTTAGCTTTTTTTCTGCACAAGAAGCAGCTTTTCTATGCAGAAATATTGTTTTATACATAGAAGGTGCTTTGCTCCTCAGAAAATGCCGTTTTCTACATAAAAGCTACCACTTGCAGATTTTGCACAGAAGTTCCTAACCATGAAGACTTTTGTCAATGCAGAATTCTTCTCATTAGGGTTTCTTAACACTTGAAAAAAATCATATATTTGGATGATTTTCCAAATATTTACAGATATTCTTTGCACACTTATGAAATCTTTATGTACGAACAGTTTGGTGAAGGAGAAACCATGAGTTAAACCATGTTCAGCCATTTTATGTTTTTAGAGGAAGCTACAAGGTCTGAATTGTGCTCGGAAATATATTGGAAAGCCAGTGGAAACATTTCACCATTGGTAAAATGTATTGCTATTTTAGTTCCAGACCATTCATGGTTTTCTTGGCCAAATTAGCCCTTAGAATTCTATGCAGGAATAAATTGGAAGCTGGCGATTCACACACTAATGTTAGGAATGCTAGAAAATGACAGCTGGCAGAATCAATATCGCCATCTTTTCTTCTTAGACCGTTATCCCTCATCTTCATTCACGCTTTCCCCTCTCTCATCATCTATGCTGCAGACAAGTGCTACCTTCAAAACAATGAGCTCGCAACCACGTTCCAACGTCTCCTCTGGTACAGCCGTCAACATCTATGCAATCATTAATGTGAGTCTTTAGCACGTCTAGCTTTCCCAAGTGCTGGAGAAACACAACTAATTAACAAATGACACATCCCACCGGCAAATGATTGTTTCTCCACTTCCCTCTGGCGAATGTGGAGTTTCTCCGAAACAAGTCTCTCGCACTCCGTTTATTGGTTTTTATGTCTCATTTATGCAAGATGTTCTTCTTTTGTTATTTTTTTTCCCTTGTTTCTCTCTCCATAGGCCTTAGACCTACTTTCTGCATACCATTTTTCCCCAAGATTTGTGATGGGAGAATGTTGATTTGGCCAAAGCTAATTGGAAAATTCTGATTACCCTGCTTTTCCTACATATATGCATTGGAAAATGTGCTAAATAGAAGTTGGAGCAGAATATGTCTCTAAATTGGTGCAAAGTGTACTTAATATTGATTATTCTGCTATTTCAAGAACTATTGAGAATCAGGTACCTGTAATTAGGCTTTCTTTGAAATCTAAAAGGGGAAAAAAGCATAAGAAGTGGAGAGAAGGATCAATATTTTAACCTGGCTATAGAGAAAAAGAAGATGAATGAAGCACATCTTTACCAGAGAATGTACTGGGAGAAGGATATTAATCTGTGTGTTTATGTGCATGTGTATAATCTTATATATCTTCATTTGTTCTTGCTTTAGGAGTAGGCTCTTTTTCACAAGAATTTGAGTTCAGTTACAGGGAATTGGACACATTGGAAGCTACAAGTTTAACAAATGCACAATTATTTAGGTCTAAATGCAAGGGGGAGATAAAAGATGCACATTTAATGTGAATTAGAGTTGTCAAGGAGACACCTTTCCTTGGGACTTGCAACCTTTAAACATGCAAATTTTGTTTGCTTTACACTGAATTGTATAAAAATAATGTCAGGCACTTGAAAGGCGTGTTGCTGTTATTGTTGTTGTGTGCTTCAATGTCACTTATGACTTATGCCAACCCTCAAGCAAACCTTTCATGGGATTGTCAGGGCTGAGAGTGTGTGATGTACCCAAGGTCACTCAGTAGGTTTCTATGGCCAACCGGGGAATCGAACCCAAGGCCATTTCCACTCTACATTGTTATAGTGCTATTATTCCACTTTCAATATCATGTGGAATTCTGGGATGTATAGTTTACTGAGGCCAGAGAGCTCTCTGAATGAGAATTCCAAATGCCCCTCCTTAAACTGCAAATCCCAAGATTCCATAGGATGTTGAAAGTGGAATAGCACTAGAAGAGTGTAGGGTAGGAACAACCCTAACCTCTAGCTTCAATGCTCAAACCACTCTTCTTACGGCTTCAGGACCATGTAAGGTGAGGAACATACAAAGCTGCCTTACAGTGAGTGAGACCCAGTGGTGTTAACTATGGGGGGATAGGTGAAATGAAGGCATTCTTCCCAAATAAAAAATACTGTCTCCCCCATTGACATTTTCTTTCTAGCACTGCAAAGAGTGAGCCACTGAAAATTGTTCCCACTTAGAACTCTTACACTCACAGTGTTCTCATCTGCCTGGGCATTTTACCCGCCCCTCTCCTATCTTTGGAAGACTAAACTATCTTTCTAAATGCTTTGTTTGAAGTTTCCACTTACTCCAATATTTCAAGTTACTGCTTTCAGTTGCTTTTCTTGTCCTCTTGCCAGTAGCTGGACCTCTTGTAGGACCATTGGCTCATCTGGTCCAGATTGTCGTCTGGTCCAGGACTGGATTCAAACTACAGGAAAAGAGATTCCACCTGAATCTCAGGAAGAACTTCCTGAAGGTCAGGGCTGTCCGGCAGTGGAATATGCTGCCTCAGAGTGTGGTGGAGTCTCCTTTTTTGGAGGTTTTTAAGCAGAGGCTGGATGGGAGTGCTTTGGAAGTGCTTTGATGTGTGTTCCTGCATAACATGGGGTTAGACTAGATGGCCCCTGGGGTCTCTTCCAATCTATGCTTCTATGATTGTCAACCATGGTTGTCCAGGGTTTTAGTCAGGATTCTTTCCAAGCTCTGTCTGGAGACCCTTGGTTTTGTCCAATGGTCTAATCCAAGTACTGAAAAGGCCCAATCTTTATTACTCTTCTGTTTGCATTTTGGGACTTTGGGGCCAAAACTTACTGGTTTGTTTGTTGGTTTGTTTTGTATGTTTTTGCATAAGAAGTCATCAGTTTTGGGAAGGATATATTTTTGCGCAAAGAAAATGTTTCCACAAAATATATATTTGCCACTTTCTTTTTTATATCTGACAAGGAAAAAAAGTATTTATCTTTCAGCTTATGTATGCCTATTTCACTATTGTGTATGGGTGAAGTATCTCTTGGTGGCATTTTTTCCTTGCTCTTTTTTTTTTGTGGGTATACCAGTGTATGTTGAGACTCCCCTTTTTATCCAAGAAGAGTACATTTGCAAAAGAAAAAGAAAAGCAGAACAAACAAAACAAAACAAAAACTTTATATCCCTCCTGTAAGGTGAAGCCAAGAGGGAACTAAGAACCATAAATGGAAAACCTTTGAGACCAATGTTGTCCCTTCTGACAGACAGTGGCTGTCCAAAGATATGGAAAGAGATCATTCTTTCATATGGTTTGCTTGCAGATTAGCCTCTTAACTAGAGAAGCTGGTTGGTGAACATGGAATCTTCTGCATGCAAAATGTGGACTCTTCCACCAAGCAATGGTCTTCCATATTGAAGCAGAAGATCTCATTGGTTTGAAGGCACTGATGCCAGAACCACGCTTTCAGATGAAACTCTTTTGCTTATGGATGTTATTTGCCTAGATTTTGGTACCATTTCCCTATTCCTTTAGATTAAAAAAGAAATCTGGAGAAGCATGCCTGCACTAATAATGCTTTTGGAAAGGAACTTATCTTGGATATATTCTTAAAAGCATAATGAGAAAGAACAGCATTTCTCCTTTGTCCAGTAATGATGAAGATGTTGCCATGTTCTGCTCTCTGCGTTGCTGTGGTTTTTTTCTGAGAATCCAACAAGCCCATTGTCTCCTTCAAGGAGATTTCCAGTGATTTCTTCGCAAGAATCCTTGTTTGGCTGAGTTTCTCCAGCATGCTGCAGCAGGTTTAACATAATGCTTAAACCAAGCCCTGGTGGCAAGTAGATGAACTCAAGTCCCTCAAGAACCAAGCTACCTTCATAGATCTTAATCTGTCCTCCTGTGTCTTTTGCTGTCAAGCCAAACCTCTCATGGTCATATTTAGAGAAACCCAGACACCATAATTTCCCTAAATTACCAGCTGGCACTCTTCCTGTGGCAGACCATAATCCCACAGGCAAAACCCAAACAAACCCATAATGAATGCCATTGCCTTAGTGTCAGCTGCTTCTTTGAAAGAAGTTTCCACTAAAGAAGGAAATGCTTTGGAGAGGGGGGGGACTCCCAAACCCTGAAGTCGCTTCATATAAATTCAAGACAGAGAAGGAAAAGCAGGAGTTAGAAGATTTCCTAATTCCCAGTGTGCAAATGCTTGCTGTCTGCTGCTCTGTCATAAATTACCAGATTATACTCTGCTTCATGCAATTGTTCCCTTGATACCCCAAAAGACAAAACAATGTTGCTCATACTATTGGGGAAGCATATTTTAATGGGCACCCAGAGCAAGTTACTGCTTTTATAAAGCTGCCTGCCAAAGTATACAGTTCAGCGCTTCTTGGTTTTGATGTACTTCCAATAGCTCTATCAGACTAGTGCTTAGGAACCATCATTATATGGCTGTCAATGGGTTTTGAGTGGGGCGGCATGGAGACTTAACTACTTATAGACACTTGGAAGCTGCGATTCAATTACATGCTACTGTTCGCACTTGTTTTAGATTTCACCAGTGTTAAACATCTCCATCGTTGGAAAGGCTGATGCAAGCTTGCGTATTGCTCGATAAGGTTCTGCGTGCCAGTCTGAATATACCTGATTTCATATTCTTTCAGAAGCTAAGTAGGGTTTGGCCTGATTAGTGTTTGGATAGGAGTTATGAGGGAGTAATAACAGGGACTAGAACCAGGACCAGGGAAGAAACTCAACTGAAACCTTGGGAAACCACCTTGGAGGTCAGAGAGTTGACCATACTGGATGAGATGGACCAGTGGTTTGATACAGTATAAGGCAGCTTCATATATTTCAATATTTTAAAATACCAGAACCAAGCTGATGAACAAAAACTCTGTCTTATGCCAGGTTGGACCATCTGCATGTACCACCAGTTACCTCTCCAAGGTTTCAGAAAGAGGTCTTTCTATTTTTTTAAATTGTCTTTTCTTTTCTTTTTAACTGGAAATAACAGGAAAGAAATCTAGAACCTTCTCCCCACTTATCAGTACATCCTCTTTTCTTTAGGTGGGTTTTATTCACACATTTTTCCCCACCTGATGACTTGAGAAGCTTTTGCTGACTTTCACCTGTGAAGCAATTGCAGGTACAGAGCTACGACTGTTGACTTCAAGCACAATCATTTTTCAGCCAGTTCACAGATTTATCTCTCAGTTGTCTATCTCTCAGACAAAAAGGCAGAAAAATCAAGTGATAGACACTTGTATGTCTGAACTGAATCTTCTTGTTAAATGAGTGAACTGACTGTCTTGAAAAGTCTTGGCTCTGAGGTCAATCGAGGAAAGCTACAAGCTCTTTCTGTGATGTTTGGTAGCCCATTCACACACAGGTCACCATCACATTTTGCAACCATTATTCAATCCACATGCATTTGCGAAAGAGCTCTATGTTATGGTGCTGAAAACTAAAGAAGCCCTACAGATAGCCTAGCTGTAGATGTGTAAGTTGTCCTGATCCACACAACTAGTGTGGCCAGATTGCCCTAGCAAAGGAGTTGATGTGGTGGCAATGGCATATTTGTTGAAAGCACTGCTCCTTTTGGTACACCTACTAAACTTCATCAAGCAAAATTCAGAATCACTAGAATTATTCAGTCTGAATTCTACCTCTCACCATTCTGGGTCCAATTTTTGCAGTTAGTTTCAGCCACTTCTGTCTTCTCATTTCAGGCACTTGTTTGATAGAACAATAGCACTGTTATAGTGCTATGGTTCTACTTTTAACATCCTGTGGAATTCTGGGGTTTGTAGTTTACTGAGGCCAAATTGCTCTCTGGCTAGGAATTCTAAAGGTCCCTCCCTAAACTGCAAACTCCAGCATTTCATAGGATGGTGAAAGTGGAATAATAGCACTGTAACAGTGTAGTGCGAAATGGTCTTAATCTTACTGATAGTTTAATTACATTCTTAAATTTTGCATGACATAAAATTTTTTAGCTGTATCTATTTTAACTTTTATAAGCTACCTTGAGTTCCAGTCTGAAAAAAAGGGTGAGATAATGAAGAAAAAGAAAAAGAGGAGGAGGAGGAGGAGGAGGAGGTCTCACATTGGTGGAGAATCCATCCATATGGCTTTACATGCACTGCACTATCGGTAGCTCTTAACACAACACAACCCAAATTCTCCTGCAAGGCCTGAGCTTTCTGAAATCTCATTTTCTAGAAAGGATGCATTTTTGCATGCATTGGAAAAAGAAAGTGCTAGGGGATGTAACCAATTGTATGTCGTAATCACTGGGCGATAGCACCATCAGACAGCACACATGAAAGTACTGGAATGCGGATAACAAGAT
>CAOLHI010002064.1:0-295606 GCA_948474755.1 Ctenosaura bakeri
TATTTCTTTCCTGCCTTTCGCCCAATTCTGGGGCCTGAGGCAGCTCATATCAGAATTAAAATACAGAAGCATCTTAAAGGTACTGTATTAAAACACAACTGAACACATAAAAATAACAATTGACCTAAAATAATTTAATTTTCTTTTAAAGTAGAACCACAGAATCACAGACCTGGAAGAGACCACAAGGGCCATCGAATCCAAACTTCTGCCATGCAGGAATACACAATCAAACCAGTCCCGACAGATGGCCATCCAGCCTCTGTTTAAAAACCTCCAAAGAAGGAGGCTCCACCTCACTTTCAGGTAGTGTAACTGTTGAACTGTTTTTACTGTCAGAAGTTCTTCCTAATGTTAAGGTGGTAGCTCTTTTCCTGGAGTGTGAAGCCATTGCCCCATGTCCTAGTCTCAGGAGCAGTTGAAAATAGGCTTGTTCCATCCTCCATATGACATTCCTTCAAATATTTAAACATAGCTATCATATCACCTCTTAACCTTCTCTTCTCCAAGCTACATTGGAGCCAAGTATATTGGTGGAAACGAAAAAAAACAGCACATCCCATCAAAAACCCCTTCCTCAGCACCCAGAATTCTCCCTCAAGCCTAGCTGATTAGAAAGTCTGTAGAAAGAAAATTGAGAGGAAGATGGCTTATCCCCCTTGTAACAGAAGTCTACAATCTGGGAGCAACCACCAAGAAAGGCCTCTCATGTGTCCTTGCTACATGTATCAGTGAGCATGTCAAGACCATGGGAAGAGCCTCCATTGGTGATCTTAAAATCCAGCTAGGGTCATTCATATACATACATACATGGGGACACAGGCTGCCGTCTGACAGCCCTAAATCCAAGGTATATAGGATTTTGTATGTCATAACCATGGTTTTGAATTATGCCTGGATTAGGAACAGTGAAGCAGTTATAATAAGGAATTGGGATGCTCCATGTAACTGGCCACAGTCAACTGTTTGGCTGCAGCATTTGGAATCCACTGAGGTTTCTAGACAGTTTTGAAAAGTAGCATCATGAGAGAGTGTTAAAATAACCTAAAGATAGTGTTGCCAGTTCAGAAATGTCCTAGGCCCTGAGCAGGGGGTTGGACTTGATGCTCCTTGAGGCTTCTTCCAACTCTATGATTCTATCATTTCTGGACCCAAAAGTGAGATTTAGGGGTGCCCCTGGTGAATAAGCATCACGCATTAAGCATGATGCACTAAGAACTAACCACAGTTGCTTACAGCTTGTCATTCAAAAAGGGCTCAGTCGCGAAGAGAGAACATATTTTCCTGTTGGGAAGTTAAATGTCATATACAGGATAACTCCAGTTCCAGAAAATAGACCTAGAAGCTTACAAAAGCTTTATTCAGGAACAGTAGAGTAACAGAAGCACATTCTGGCAATTGCCAAGACTAAAACCGCTATTGGAGTTACATAAGTTTTATGTAAGTTATAAGTTTTATAAGCAGTAACATTACAAATTTGCACATGCAAGTCTCCTATTTGTCAGCTCATTAAAATAACTCTTGTCGCAGGCTTATTTCCCATCTGCCAGCAGCCTGACTTTGTATCTGCATTTGTTCTTTCTCTTGTGAGGGTGTGTTAGAATAACATTCCTTCGTTCCCAAAATGCAGTTTTCTCATTCATTTCCCATCATCTTCTTCCAGCCCCTTTGTACCAAGCATTACATGGCATCAAACAGCAAAGCACTATATGGCAAATAACATAGCATTACATTGCATGGCAAATTACATGGCACCACATGATATCAAACATAACACACTACATGGCATTAGAATGTATGGCAAGGAAAGGAAAGCCGACCTAACATTAAGACAAGTCTAAAGGGGCTGTTTTCCAAATCAGGAAGCTAACTAAATCCATAGGCCCCCTGGAAATTATTTGCAAGTTGAAGCAACAAATGAATTAAGCTCTGCAGATTGTAGCCAGCTACTGCTGACGTTGGGGTTTTCACACAAACTTTTCTCTTGCCTGGGTTCCCCAAAGTTGTAGGATTTATACCCTCATCTCTTGCCTGGAGATGACCCATGAAAACTGGAGACCCAGGGCCAGGCTTTGAGATCTGGCAACCCTTGGCTAAAGAAGCTGTAACTAAGAGATGCTTCACCATGGCTAAGATCTTCAAGAATAAGCACAGCTGGCACTGTAGCTTTAGGCCATTTCTGCACTAGACGGTTATAGTGCTATCATTCCTCTTTCAACATCCTATGGGATCCTGGGGTTTGCAGTTTAGGGAGGGGCTGGCCAGCCCCTCCCTAAACTGCAAACCCCAGGATCCCATAGGATGTTGAAAGTGGAAAGAGAGCGCTATAACAGTCTAGTGCAGAAATGGCCTTAATTGTACAGATGAACTCCTGGCCACCACATCCAGGCTCAGGACTGAATCTAGGAGTACAGACAACCTATGAACCTCTGGCTTGTCTGGATTAAACTTTAATTTGTTTGCCATCCTCTAGACCATCACTGATACCAGGGACCAGTCTGGAACTAAAACAGCTTCCTGAGATTTAAAAGGAAAAAAGAAATACAGTTGAGTGTCATCAGCATACTGGTGGCATTGCACTGCTAAACTCCAGACAACCTTTCACAGAGATTTTGTGTATGTGTTAATTATGATGGGATAACCATGAGGGATCCCACAGGCCAATGACCACAGGGTTGTTGCTGTGAGTTTATGAGGCATTTTTTCATGCGTTTATAAGCAGTGCTATACAGCAGCCTCAGAAACCTGTACTGATAGTGTCAGATTTGTCCCATGGTCTGAATTAATGTTGATTTCAGTCTGATTTCAAGAGGCTGATGTCAGCAATTGGTTCAGGCTTCTGACAGAGCAGCAAATCAGGTGGAATGGAGGAGGGAGGGAGAAAGGTGTGCTACAGAAAGAGAAAAAAGGAGTGACCTCATATGATTTTGGCTCTAGCCCTGTCCACCACTGGTTTCCCCACCCTTGCTTTATTGGCCCCTCTGGGTCACACCTCTCACAGCAAGCAGAAATGCCTCTGTTCCTATTTGCAATCCCTTTCACATCTCTTTCACTATTTTGAGAAGGGCTGCAGAGGAAAATGCTCGTATTTGGGGGTAGCATGGGTCATTTTATAGTCAAGGGGTTATAAATATGAGGATTTTTTAAAACAAATCTGTGGTCTCATTCTTCATCATTGCCCTGTTTGTTCTTACGAATCCTGCAGATTTCTGCCTCCTCCATCTAATTTTAATGATGATTCTACTTAGTAGGTACATGAAAAATAAGCTCAGAGAATAGTCTTTATGCTTCATTTCCCCCCAAAATCTCATGCGCAATGAGACAAGGGTCTGGGGGGCGGCTTTTAAAAGCCACCACTCCCACCACCATTCATTATGTCTGCAGATACTCTTTTTTGCAAATCACTCTGGCAACTGCATTCAGCCCTGAAATCTACAAACCAAACACTGGAAATTGTTTAGCTCTTTAGGGAAGCTTTTAAGCTAACAAGCACCTCATCCAACAAAGAGAGGGTAACGCTGAGCCTTGTTTGAGCCTGCATTTGATTTCTCTAGACCCAGTGTGTAATTAACCATCCGACGATCTGAAATAATGTCAGTGACTAATCACTGCCTTTTCTAGATTTGTTTATTGCATGGGCATGCAAAGACTCAGCTAATGATTACAAAGTTTGAAAAAAAAACACCATTCAAAATAACCAAGAGTTGTTTTCTTTTTCATTTCTGAAAGTACTATTTATCAAAAGGAAGATGAGGAGAAAGAAGAGGAGGAGGGTGGAAATTAAAGCCAAGTGTGTTAGCATGAACTCCTAACAATTTTGCTATGGAGTTAGATTTATCTTGAAATAGTTCATAAGCAGGAAGAAGACAAACTGCCTTCCCTTGCCAAGAAACATTCTGGAGCTATCAATGCATATTCTGAAACAGGCCTCAGAGTGAGATGCAATTTCCAAGGCACCCCCATGAAACTTTGCTGTTACAAAACAGGCTTCTGGGAGACCAAAGGACCAAACTAACTGTATGTCAGAGATGCTATGCTGAATGCCCGCCTCAGAAACACAGAAGTGAGGCTGGGGGACTCCTACAATCACTAGTTCTGACTAGGGTTATCAGATCTTAGTGACCCTTGACCCTTAGTGATCCTTGACCCAACCCTTCTTCTCCAGACCTCATGGTGTGGAGAAGGAATCTCCAGATGAGAGCACTACCTTGAAAAGTATGTATGTGTGTACATGTATATATTCTCATTTGTTAGACTTGGTACTTTTTTTTATTTGAATAGCAGACTTGGTGCAACTGTGCTTGATGCTTAAGGTACCATATTTAAGGGCATCATAAGAGGCATGCAACTTGTAGCATCACCCTTGTAACATCACCAGGGCCTGTCCCAAAATAACACCCTGAGAGGCTGTCCCTAGGTTTTGCATTTTGGCCTGGAAACCTCACAGCCTTGGATAGTCCTGACCTGGCAACGCTATCTGGAACCCACAACTGCCCATCTTCCAGATGTATTGGGCTAGAATTTTCCTCATGTTTATCTGCTCTAGTTTGCCCTGCTGGTTGAGAACAGCATTCGTTGTCATCCAACAAGAAAAGAGGATGCCAGGTTGAAAAATGCTGATCTCTTTAAGCAAATTGCTTGTTGCTAGAAATCCAGAGTCAAGACCAGCCTTAACAGATGGTCCTCCAGCCTCTGCTTGATAATCTCCTTAAGACCCGTTAACCCTCATATTTTATCATAAACTTTTCATATACCACCTAATAATTCTTTTCATTAACATCCCTATTCGTCCGTACATTGACCATTTACTTCAGCTTCTCTTCTCTTATTTTTCACCTCCCTCCACTCTAGTACCAGTGATTACCGTTATTTAAATTAATTATTAATATTTCCATTATTTCCATATTTCATATATCATCATATATCATAGCTAATTAAGGGAAAGTATGTACAAGCAGATATATAATTTGTTCCCTTTCTGATTTACAGAGGTTGATTCTTTATATAGTTGACCTATATAAATATTTTATAGCTGTATCCCACGAAAAGGGGGAAGCATTTTATGTTTGTAAGATTTTGTATATAATGTATATAGTATGTAATGTAATGTACTAATTTCTATGTCTGATGTAGTATGTAGGGAGGATGTAGTTTATGTATATGTATGTTTTATTCTTTCTTAGTTTTGTGTAAGTCTTGTGTGAATATGTGGCTGGTTTTGGTTATGTTTTCTGTTTCAATGTTTAATAAAAATATTTAAAAAAGAAAAAAAAAGACCCATTATGGGTCACCATAAGTCAGTTTTCAAAGCGGAGGACATGATGGCTACAAAGAACTTCCCCCTATCAGCAGCACTTTGTTGTTGTATGCTTTCAAGTCACTTCTGATTTATGACAAGCCTAGGTTTGGTTTTGCGTTTTTTTGGCAAGGTTTGCTCAGAGGGAATTTGCCTTTGCCCTCCTCTGAGGCTGAGAGAATGTGACTTGCCCAAGGTCACCAAGTGTCTGAGCAGGGAAGGGATTTGAATCCTAGGCCCTTTCTGCACAGCATTTGCCGCACGGAAGGGCGCCTGGAGCGTCACATGATTGTGAGGAATGATCTGTATGACACACTCACAATCACGTGATGCTCCAGGGCCTGGCAGGCGCCGCTTGCGCACTTTTTAATTTTCGGCATTTCAGCGAAATGGTGTTTGATCGCGCATTGCTCCAGGGCCCCGCGCGCACTTGCCATGTGTGCGGAGCCTCCGGAGCCACGGCGGTCACACTTCCTGCCCCAGCATAGCCTGGGAAACTCCCAGGCTGCACAGAGGAAGGAAGAAGTGGGGCTCTCGCACTACCTACTCGTGAGCAGGCAGCTCGTGTGGAGCTGAAGCAGTGGGGACGCAAGAGCCTCTTGCTGGAGGCTGCTCGCGCAATCCCTGCACCCCAGCGCCAAAAAAAAGGTAAGGTGCAGAAAGGCCCCTAGTCTCCAGAAGCCATAAATAAATAAATAAATATTTAAATCTTGAGCTAAGACTTGGGGGGTGCCCAGCAACAAATTATATTTACACAGGGTCCTTGGTGAAGAAAAGGTTAAGAATCACTGCTGTACACTGATTAATCCGTTTTTAAGAACAGAGAGGGAAAACACAAGGCACCAACTAACAAGCCTCTTCATTAGCAAAAACTTCTTAGCAGGCTGCTTCTTTTTTTTTTTTTAAAGGAATAAAAGACTGTTGAGATACGAGGAGCCATTTTTGAGATATTTACTGTGGTTTTATGTTTAGGGGGACAGGAGCCAAAATTCCTTTCTCCTTTTCTTTCATTTCCCCTCATAAAATGGCTTCTCTTGTTTAGATACATCTGCTTTCTGTATACTTCCAGCCACTGAAATGCTTATTTCTTTCTCTCTGTCAAAAAAATTGCCAGATGCCTGCCAAAATCTACCCCCTCCAAACCAAGCCACATTATTCAACTTGCAATAATATTTATTCTTAGGGAGGTGGTGAAACTGATAGTGCCGCCATGGGGTAACACTTTCAAAGTAGGAGCAGATCCTGCTTTCTGGCTTTGCTTCCATTATATTTCTTTTCCATGACTCATGTAAACCAGACCGTTAAAGGAACAAGTTATAAGGAGCAAGTGGAGCTTGGAAAAGTTACCTTCTTGGATTGCAATTCCCAGAATGCTCGCACCAGCATGGCCACTGGTAGGATTCTGGAAGTTGAGCCAGCATGGTATAGTGGTTTGAATGTTGGAAGAGGACAATGAGAGACCAGGTTTCAAATCCCTGCTCTGCTATGGAAACTTACTGGATGACCTTGGGCAAGTCACATTCTCTCAGCTTCAGAGGAAGGCAAGGGCAAACCCTCTCTGAACAAATTCTGCCAAGAAAAAAACTGCTATAGGTTCATCTTAGAGCACATATGTCAAACATATGGCCTGCAGGCCAAATCTGGCCCACCAGGCCATTTCATGTGGTCCTCGCACCTCTCCTGCAACTGCGGCACTCCCCATACCTGGTTAATCCGATCCCCACATTGCGGGCCCCCAGTTGCCAATATTTTGAAGAAGGGCCCAGCAGCCATCACTCGCAATCTACTTCTACTCCAGACCGCTCCTCTGTCCAAACCTTGCCGTCAGAGCGTTGCTGCAGGCTACTATGGCAATGTTCCACGTGGCTCGCGAGACAGGGGAGCAGTCAGAAATATAAGTAGATCATGAGTACTGGCTGCTGGGCCCCTCTTCAGAATACTGGCAGCCAGGGACCCTCAATTTGAGGATTGGGCTCACCAGGTACAGTGAGGGCCAGGAGGGAAAAAAGAACGACGGTGGGGGGGGGCAGAAAGAGGCACAGATGATATCTGTCTGATGATTAAAAAAATAATTTTGTTTTCAAAACTCATTTTTCAATAAATTGCACAATAGTTGTACACTTGAATATCTCTTTGCCATTATTTTTGCCTATACTTCTAGTTTCAGAGCTACATTTTACTAAAATTGGTAATAATCGAATGCAGAGTCAATGATTTAATATGATCAAAGAGTAGAGCCATTTATATAGTCTTACAGATACAACTGGCCCTTTGAGGGCAACCATAATGCTGATGTGGCTCAAAATGAAATTGAGTTTGATACCCCTGCCTTAGAGTCTCCATAATTCAGAAATGACTTGAAGGCACACAACAACTTTTGGAAGCTGTGATGGGGTATAACAGAATTGCATTTCAAAAGCAACATAATGAATGGGAATGACAATACAAGCTAATTTTGGGTTCTGTAACAAGAAGAGAGCCAGCGTAGCATAGTGGTTTGAGTGTTGGGCTAGGATTTTGGGACAGTAGCGTACAAATCCCCTTTTGGCCATGGAAACCTAATGGATGACATTGGGCAAGTCACACTCTTTCAGTCTCAGAGGAAGGCGAGAGCAAACCCACTCTAAACAAACCTTGCTAAGAAAACCTCATGACAGGTTCAGCTTAGGGTTGACCTAAGTTGCAACAACTTAGGGTTGGACTGGATGGCCCCTGTGGTCTCTTCTAACTCCCCGATTCTATGAAGGCACACAACAAGGACAAGAAGTAAATGTTTCTACCCTATATTTTAAAATTATTTCTAAGTTATCTACTTACTTTCCAAATTAACTTTGGAGAACAATTTAAGGCATTCAATGAGGCACTGTGATCAAAAATTTCATTTTATGCCATTCTCCTTTCAATCTTTAAAAGTTTTTTTCTTTTAAAAAAAATCAGGTAACTCTTAACACGTACCCAACAATGTTTTGGTAACATTAATGTTAATGAAGCTCTCGTTTGGGGGAGATGAAGTTTGTATAACTTTTAAAAAGCAACTGTCCAAATTCTGTAGGTACAGATGAGCTTATATGTGAATGCAGTGTTTGCAATTTTCATACAATCCTGTCCAGTTACAAACAGCAGGTTCAGTACTAGCTGACTGTACCTACAGAGGCCAGATTACTGATTATCAGGGAAAGAGATTTTTTAGTGGTATCACTATAGCTTGGGAATGCTCATTCCTTATCAGTTCAGTTCAGCTGATGTCAACATTGATCTCTTTTAAACAATATACTAAAAATGTTTCTGTTTCCCTAGGCTTTTAGGTCAGTTTTGACTATGAAAGAAACAATTGCTGCTGTTTTTATTTCATTTCAGTTGTTCCGTATCATTCCATATCACTTATCACTTCACACCATATCATAGTTTCATTTCATTTCATTTCAGTTCTTGGTCTAATTTAGTACTGCTGTAAGAAAAAATATTTTTAATAAAAATAGACAAGATAGAAGCATAGGACATTAATTCAGCCTCTGGAGTGTTCCCATGTGAAGAACTCAGGCTTGCCCCTTGGTCTTCTTTTTTCTTTTTCCTCTCTGTGCCAACATGTAAACTCATATTTCATTTCTCACACCAGTCAGTAAAAACAACAAAAGAGATCTTTGCAAAGCACATTCCCATTACACATGTCAGTTGCTCACTCCCTAGTGTAAACCAACATAAGACAAAAGAGAATTAGATCTAATATTAGGGGTTAGCATTGCCAAGAACTTGCCAAAGACCATAAACTCAAGATTAATAAACTCAAGATTTAAGAGATTAAGAGCAAAAATTATGAGAAACAGTAGTGACATCATAGCAGTATCTGCTGTTTCCCTCTCTTATAGTTCAAACCAGACTAAAGGCTTGGATGATACCTTCCTAGAATATTTTGATGCCGTTGCTATATGCCTTCAAGTCAACTGATTTATAGAGATTTATAGGGTTTTTCTGATAAGATTTCTTCAAAAGGTTTGTCATTACTTTCCTCTGAGCTGGCTTGCCCAAGGGTACCTAGTGAGTTTCCATGACTGAGTGGACATTTGAACACAGGTCTCCCAGAGTCCTAGTCCAACTTCACTACATCATGCTGGCTCTCTTGTTGCCAAACAGAGAGACCCGAATTCTATTGGTAGTGCCAGCTAGAACAGACCCATTAACTCAATGGGATTTACCTAAGTGTTGAGTCACCATTCAACAGTTAATTCAGTGGGCCTACTTTAGCTGGGGCTACCAACAGAATTCAGGCCACAGACACAGTAGTAAAGAGAGATGTCAATTCCAATTCTGCTAAGGTTGCATGGGCCAACAAATGCCTCACTTACTTAGCTGACAATTTCTTTTTCCAGGAGGTGGAAGGAGTCAACTAAAGGGATCAACTATTCTGGACATGATTTTCACCACACAGAAGAACAGGTCTATGAAGTGGAATTAGTGGAGACACTGGGTGGACATGATCATGTCCTCCTGCGATGTATTCCACAAAGGAAAGAGAAAGCTTAATGTACCTGGATGTGGATATTTATGAAGTATTAGAAATGGATAAATTGACGAGCTTGGTGAAGGATAAATCACTAAACAATTTTAAGAATCAATGGGAAGACTTGATTACATATTTTGGTGAGAAATGGGGGGAAACTCTTGTTATGGCTTTTAAAGAATAATTTAGACAGCATGATAGCAGGATATCTGAATAGCACGATACATAATTATATTTGACTTTGACCTCTTTTATTTTCCTTCATTTGGGCTCTATTATATAAGGAGAATATTTAATCTGTAATTTGTACAAGATCTTTGTAAATTTTTGTAAAGAATCTTCAATTTTTGTAAATAACATTCCTTTATAAATGTTTACAACAAAATAAAACAAAAAATGTACCTGGATGTGTACAATGAACTTTAGAACAGCTGATTTTAATAATCTCAGTGAAATATTGAATGAGATCGCATCATTAGAAATACTTAGAGAAGAATGGTTATGATGGATGAGGATTTCTTAAAGGTGAGATACTGAAGGCACAAGTGCAAACAATTCCAAAGAGAAAGAAAATAGGGAGGTCAAAGCATAAGGAGTTTTCAAGTGAGCTGAGATTTTAACAGGATATGTATAAGAAATGGAAGAAGAGGCAAATTGCCTAGAAAAAGTCCAAAGCCAATATTTCTAAGTGAAAAGGTTGTAAGAGAAATTAAATGTAACAAAGCATAGTTTTTCAACCATGTTTGGAACAAAGGGAACTGTAACAGTAGTTTTTTTTTTTTTTGCATAGTGAGTATAGAGAAAAGTGAATAGCTGATAGAGAGAAGATGGAGCTGCTCAACACTCACTCTGCATCTGTCCCTTTCCAAAAGGTAATTGGTGTTAGACTTGGTAAAAAGATAACAAATGATGCAATGACAGAGCTGAAGCCCAGAGCAGGTAAAGAGGAACACCTCATTACCTTAAAATTAATTCAAGGCTCCACACAGTGGCGTAGCTGGGGGCAGGCAGAACATTTGAAAATGATTTAGGGTCTTAGTAGATCACATACTAAATGTGATTCAACTTTGTGATGCAGTGGCAAAAAAGCTAATGCAATTCTAGGCTGCATCAACAGAAGTATAGTTTCCAAATGAAAGGAAGTAATTTGTGTGCCTTCAAGTCAACTCTGACTTGTGGCAACAATCCTATCAAAGAGTTTTCTTGGCAATTTTTATTCAGAAGGGGGTTTGCCTCTAAGGCTGAGTGTGAATTGCCCAGTGTCTCCCAGAGTCTAAGTCCAACACTCAAGAAACAATAACACCCCCCTATTCTGCTTTGTTCAGATCTCACCTACACTACTAGATACAGTTTGGGGTAGCACTTTTTAAAAAGAATATTGACAAGCTGGAACATGTTACGAAGGGTGCAAGAAAATGTTAAAGACTCTAGGAGCCAAGGTGTTACCCTGATTTCTGGGGATCCCGGGAGGGACATCTAAATGTGCTCCAAATATTACAAAGGTTGGGGAATTAGCAAAGAGCACAAGCTAGCACTACAAGAGGCAGGGCAACATAGCGAGATCTTTAACCCTATGTTTACAGGGTCAGGCCGTGACAAGAACTAGGCATGTTTGTTCAATTTAGAAGATTTTATTAGAATTCCTCAATTCAGAACACACAGACACACGCACTCACACACTCATACAATAACAAAAGAAATAGAAAGTGAGGAAAATTGATAGGAGTTTTAAGCGAATTTCTGGGGTGATACTCCACCTGATCCTGCAGTCCAGGAGATGAGAAATAGAGTTCGAGGCTTGAGTTCATGGTTTCCCAGCACGTGGAGGCTGAGGGGAGGCTCACTAAACAGAACGGCAGCAGTTTGGGATGCAAGGCACGAGTGTTCCAACACGAAACTCAAACTTTGGGTTTTCATAGGGAAGGTTGTACCTGGAGGCTAGCCCTCTCCCGAGGAGAACAATAGGGATTTCAGTGGAGACAAAGCCTCCAAAAGGTCAACATCGGAATTGATGAGATTTGGCCAGCACTGCCAATTGTTAGAACAGTATGCAGATGAGGAGCGCTTAGAGATTGTATAGACAGACGCGCTAATTCCGTCAAGCAAGCAGGTTGGGGCTGAGAGCCCTTGCATTTGCCTAATGGTTGGCTGTGTCTGGAGGGCACAACTGGCTGTGTGACAGATTGTTGTTTACTGGCCTAGACCTAGCTTGCATAATTAAGGCCGTACGGCTGTGCCTGCCTACACAGGCTCTCCGTGACCCGCTCAGACACATGTAGTTCATCTTTATGGAGTGCTACGTGGAAATATTAACCATATCCAATATGAAATTGTAGCCCTCGGGCTTGCGCCAGGTAACCGCAGTAACAAAGGTGTATGGTCCATCTTTTGCATGACAGCCCTTCAGATATTTGGAAATGGCTGTCATATTACCTCTTAATCTTTTCTTTTTCAGGCTGAACATATCCAGCTCCCTGAACAATTAATCAAAATGCAAACTGCAGTCAAGAAACAGGAGACGACTAAGACTTGGAAGGGCAACAATGAAGGAACTAGAAAATATTCTCTTGTGAAAAAACACATCAAAGAATCATAGAGTTGGAAGAGACCACAGAGACCATCCAGTTCAACCTCCTGCTATGCAGCAACACCCATCAAAGCATTCCCAACAGATGGCCATCTAGCCTCTGCTTAGAAACCTCCAGACCCTACCACACTCCGAGGCAGCCCACTACTGGACAGGTCTGACCATCAGGAAGTTCTTCCTTAGGTTTAAGTGGAATCTCTTTTCCTGCAGCTTGAGTCCATTGCTCCTTGTTCTGGTCTCTGGAGCAGCGGAAAACAAGCCCGCTCCCTCCTCGACATTACGTCCCTTTATTGAATACCAAACTCTGGATCATCTATGCCATTGTATTTCTGAGTTTTGTATACGGTCACTGAAGCTGGACAATGAAGAAAGGTGTTAGGAAGAAAATCAACTCATTCGGAATGGGGTGCTGGAGGAGAGTTCTACAGATACCGAATGGGTATTAGAACAAATCCTACCTGAACTCTTCTTAGCAGGCAAGATGACTAAACTGAGACTGTTGTACTTTGGACATATGATGAGAAGACATGACTCATCAGAAAAGACTGCTGTTTGGTAAAACTATGTTACAGATGGATAGACTCAATAATGAATTTAAAAAGACCTTAGCAGGGCTTGTTGATAATAGGAATACATGGAGATCTCTCATTCACAGAATTGCAGCAATTAAAAGTAACGACAACAAATCCTAGAACAAGACATATGGGACCACTAGGACAGCAGACTGAGGGATACTGCGTCATTTTCAGCACCCTGTTTTTTCAGTTCAGCATCATGCTCTCTAAGCCTGTGTTTGCATTCCTAGGAAGGAAAGATACAGATTCCCTTTGCATTCTAACCCATAAGTGAAAAAGTCACCTGTGGGATGTGATTCTGGACCTCTTTCTAACTATCTTTATTTCACTGGGAAAATTCTCATCCAAGGTACTTCAGGTTAGAATAAACATATAGAAAAGAACCAAAGACACATGGAAAATGTGACATTTTAGACACTGTATTGGGCACAGGTTATGTCTGAATATTAATATCCTGGAGGGATAGGGACCTATTTTAACTTGGTTTTTCTTTTGTGCTCTTGAGTTATCTAAGGAATAAAAAGTAAAGCAGGTTTATATTAAAGGCTCTAGAATAACTGCCTCCCCAGTTGATTACTGTTATTATTCTGCACTTAAAATTCTACTGAGAGTTGAACAAAGAATAAATAATCTACTTGGTCTGATGATGATGGTGGACTCAAAGCGTACTCAAAAATAGACTATTTAAGGGAGAAAAGCAGACACAATAAAACACAGTAGGATTTAACTCCTCTATATAGCTTATACACAAAATTGCAGTTGTTATGGGCTATGAGTGCAACAAACAAAAAGTACAATTTGATAGCAAATTTCCTGGTACAAATGCCATTTGGGCATTTTCTGCAAAGCACCAGCACTCAGAACATTCAGCTGGCTGAATAATCCAGTTAAATGCAGCATTTAAATATTGATCATTGCCTCCGATCCGCAGATCACACACTTACAATCACACACTTAAAAGTATTCCCAAAGGTATAAATAGCTATTCACACAACCTACCAATTACCTGTAAGATTTGCAGTGGGCTCGAAAAATGTCACTAACCAGAAAGAAAATTTGTTCCTAGGCAGTTGTGCCACAAATTGCTAACATATTTGTTTGGCTGTAGATTCCTTCCTTCCTTCCTTCCTTCCTTCCTTCCTTCCTTCCTTCCTTCCTTCCTTCCTTCCTTCCTCCTGTTCTCCCTTGCTTCCCTCCCTCTCTTCCTTTTCTTGAGTTTTAGCAACTTTTCTGAACTTTGCCAGGCTGTAATCCATAAAAAAGCAATCTTTCTTCTGTTGAGTCCAACACTCCATTGGGGTAATCTGTATGCAGATGGAAGGTGGGGCTGGATAGGGCCAGAGGCAACCTCTTCAATCTCTCTCTCTCT
Organism: Ctenosaura bakeri; assembly: GCA_948474755.1. Lineage (NCBI taxonomy): Eukaryota > Metazoa > Chordata > Lepidosauria > Squamata > Iguanidae > Ctenosaura > Ctenosaura bakeri. Next base: position 14,326 of record CAOLHI010002064.1, read on the forward strand.
CTTTCACCCATCTTCTTTTCTCTCTCTGTCACTTCCTTCTTTCTTTCCCACTCTGTCCCTTGGGGAAAGGAGATATCACTATTGCAAAGACCACAACCTATTAGATACAAATGCTTTTGAACTCTGGCTGAAGTAGTGAAGGCCTAAAACTCCAATATCCATGAGTTGGTGGATCCACTCCAGGTTTTCTGTCCAAGCTGTTGGACAACTGTTGCCCTATCCTGTCCTGGATAAAGCACTAAACTTGAGGGTAAGGGGTCTCAAGTTCAAGTCTCCGCTCAAACCTTCCAGGGGGGCTTCAGGATAGCCTCTCTCTTTCAGCCTAATCTTAATGTGAAAATGAAAGAGGACTGATAGAGGTTTGCACACATATTCTGCATCATCTCTTATACTTGGGAGAGATTACTGACTCAAATTCTGAAATGTCCACTGGATCTGGCCCTTAACATTTGAAATACAGAATTATGAGAAAAGGATCTATATATGTAGGGCTCTTCCTGAAGTCAAGGACCCTGATTTCCTACAGGTTTCTCAGCTGCACAAAAGAATTGTATGCACACAAGGTCCTTTCTCATTAATGCCAAACAAGTCGCTGCCAGAGGGGAATAGTCACCTGGTGCAGCAGCATTTGGGGGTATACCTAGAAAAGCAGTCCTGCTTCCTCCTCTTGTCTTTAATGTGTGCATGGAAGGGAGGGGAGCATTAACATCACGTGCACATCTTTTATATTTGCCATCCTGGAATGCATCCACACTACAAGATTACAGTGCTATTATCTCACTTTAACTGCTAATGTTCCATTCTATGGAACATCCATTCTGCTAATGTTCCATTCTATGGTACATCAGATTTGTACTTTGGTGAGGGGTTTAGAATTCTCTGCTGAAGACCTGTAGTGTTGCAGTTCAGGGAAACAGAATACAGAATGCTAAGTATCTCAGCAAACTACAGGACTGCACAGGAGGGGGCCAAGGCTAATGAATTGCCAGAAACGTGCAATGGAAACAGCAAGGCAAAGATGACCAAAGAAAAGCACAGTCTTTCACTGTGTCTTTGCTAATTCTACCATCAACAATTTGCAGGAAAGATTACCCTGTGAAGGAATATCTCTTGATTGAGCAAAAAGGGATTTTTAGTATAAAAATGATGCAAACACAAATCCCAAGGGCAGAGCTTAAGGATTTTTTTTTTTTTGCTGGGCAACAACTCCCAGAATTTGCTGAGAATTTTAGTGCAAAAATGAAGGTTCGCTTCTTGTTAGGTATTTAGATAATTGTAAACTGACTTATGCTCACATAAAGGTGAATTGCGATATTTTGCAAAGGTTTTATTCTCTAGGACCACTGTGCTAACGGTGCCAGCACCATGGCTCTTGTACAGTGGCCTTGACACACAATGTGTCCTGATGTACAATAGGACACATTGCACATCAGGACATGTTACATATTGCTCCATTGTGGACTGTCACATTTCACGAGCATGGTTAAATATCATGCCAGTGACATAGCTCTGCCATTGTAAAGGTGTGCATCATAGCCTCCTATGTATAAGATCTCAGCCATAATTTTTCCCAACTCCCCTCAAGAACATCACAAGACAACAGGAACTGTAAAGATTAAGGAACTAACAGAGGCAGAGGGTTATGTGAGGATTCCTGGTAACATTCTGTGATTACATTCAAGCAGATTTTACTGTACTCTGCTTAAACAAAACTACTCTTGTTTTCCTGCTGCTGGGGAGGGAGCAGGGAGCATGAAGTTCTCCCCAGCTTGTCATTAAATGAACACAAACACACCCCAGGCATCTTGATAGTTATATCATTTGATCAAGGATGACTTTTCTTCTTTCCCCCTCTTGGAGACCACCCACAGAAAGATGTGTACCAATTTACAAAATGAACATTCATTTCCAATTAAAGGGTCAGTAGTGGGGGGAGGGAGGAAGGAGAACGACTGGGGTAAGAAGGATAAAAATAGTTTCAGCAACTCACCGAGGCCTTCGGAAAGCAAGGCCATACTGCTGACAAGCCAAACCGACAGTTGGAGTGTAAACTATCGGCATGAATCTCTCGATGTCTGATGTGAGAACTCGGTAGAATAGCTTCTCGTTTCGGTCTTGCAGTGTCATCAGGATGATATATCTGGGCAGGAAGGTAGGAAAAAAGATGAGAGGAGATGACAGGGTTTATTGGTGAGTAGGGCACACAATGTTGCTGATTCCCTGCATGATTTGAAAAGGCTTCAGCCCCCTTCACCTATGGTTCTCAGTGTTCTTACTGAGGGGATTAAGTACAATGGCCCTTCCACATTTGCAAGGATTCAGGGTGGAGAACCCACATGGAAGTGGAAAAACTGTGAATAACTGTCCCCCACAATCACCCTCCCATTCCTTTGCCTCTGGCCCTGGCATTCCTGGAGGGAGAAAAAAGACAAAGAGCTTACCAGTACTTTCCCTTCAGATAGAGAAAAGGAGAGTTCTGAGATTCTAGCTACTTCCGGTTGCCATCTTGAGAAAGGAGGTGCAGGAACAAAGAGAGCACCTGACCAATCAGTGGCCATTACACAGCAAAATGTGCAGCCACGTGGCACAGAGGACAAGCCTCCAGCAACTGGGAGGCTTTGCTCACCCAAAAGGAAAAAAATGCCCATTTTAAACACAAGCCTTACAAGCCTGGGGTGAAGAATGCAAGGAAATGGGAGTAAGAAAATGGGGGAGGGGGAAGGCAAGCACCTGCCTCTCAAATAATCAAATTTGTGAAGGTCAAACACGTGAACATGGAGGGAGGACTGTATTATGAGGATCATCCCTATGCTGTGATTTCACAGGAGTACAGAAAAACCCTGGAAGTTTCCTGTGAACCCAAGCTTTCATTTCTTTCATTTTATTTAAAATGATGGCCAAGATACAGCATCAGAGGCATAGCTATGATAGAGTAGCTATGCTCTATCTCCTGCTCTGACTCTTGAAACTCACCTTAAAAGCTGGTCATCCACCTTGAGTGAATGCTGACATGTGGGGTACAGGAGGACGATGTGACAAGCCCCCCACTCCTACCAAGGAGTGATGGTGTAACAAGGAGTTGTGACAAGCACTCACAGGAATAATTGCTTCTGCTGTTTGCACCATTGCTTGCTGGTTGGAAGATGTTGATCACAACATCCTGGACTGCCCTCCTCATCAACACCACAGAATTCAGCCACTCAGGACAGCTGACCAGCTGTTAAGGTGGGTTTGGAAGCATTTACTATGATCATATATATGAATAGGAAATAGTTACATCTTCGTTAGTCTAACTTACAACTGATTAACAGGATGTCAGCCACATTTCTACCTCTGATGATAACAAATTAGCATTCCAAGGAGCCTTCTCCAACTTGGTGCCCTCCAGACATGCTGGACTGCAAGCTCCCATCATCTATATCCAGCATGGCTCATACTGCTAGATGATGTGAGTGTGTAGTTCCCTACACCAGGAGGTACTCATCACATAATATAGTGTTGGGCACACTTGCTGAATTGTGCCAGAATATACAATAAAGTGAAATGGTTAGAAACTGCACAAGCAATTTGGATGACATGGTAGGTGAGGGTTCTTACACAATGAGAGCATATGTCTGAGCTGGAAGTGATTCAGTATAGAGGATATGTGACTGGACCAGAAATTACTACCCTGTGTCATTGCCTACTCACTCCCAACCACATCTACTACGGTGTGATGATGTCATCATATTGCAAGCTCTGCACATTTCTCTACAACCACAAGGTTGGCAATACAAAAAGCAGACAACAGAGTCAACCAGAAGCAGGGGGACTTTCCTTTTCTGCATGCTCCACACTGTACCGCTCTAATAGGAGTCTTTACTTTAAGAAAAGCACCTGGCTCACATCTGCTTACTTGTCCAGATCATTGGATTTGGTCTCGTAACTTCTCAGGACACGGAGGACTTGAACATCTTGGCTCAAGAAGCAAGGAGGAAGCAGGCCGTGAATTCCCAGCTGGAGTCTCTCTTCAAGGGTAAAGGCCATTCCCTGGGAAGGAAGACAGAGAGGATGTCTGGAACTGGTAGAATAAATCTGCTCTCTTAACAGAAAGAAGTATAATTAGATTTCCCCTTTGGAGGATTCTGTGGGATATCTCCAGAAGAAAGGGAGACTCTTGGAAGCAATTCAACTCTTTCCTCTCTCCCCATACCCCTGCACTGTATCTTATAATAGCTTCATGAGGCAAGTTAGGTTGAGTGATCAATGGATGATCTAATTGTTCTGTACCTGGTTATGAGGACATACTCAGACCCTTCTCAGATTCTCCCTACTCTCCCATAGCCACTGAATGGCCATGGGGAAAGGCTATCACAGCAAAACAGGATCATTCATACTTTAAAAAACTTAGTTCAAAAATCATCTCAATAGGCCTGCTCAGAGAGATCCATCACTAACAGGATGCTGGCCTACCTCTCTCACAACTCCTGACCACTGCAAGTTTGGGCTCTGAGCTGAGAAGAACATGAGGTCTGAAAAATCTAGACTAAAGGACCAAAGATTCCCTTCCCCTAGCCTAGCCTGTGTTGTTGCAGAAACTTCATGCACATCCTCTCCTTGGAGGCTGAATGGATTCTAGAGGCTTTTTGAACCTCTCTTTGTTTTTTTCTGAACTTAGGCTTCCCAGCTGTAAAAATCACCCGATTACCTTCTGTACTCTCTCTCTCTCACTGGCAGCTGGTGGTGTCCACGTCAGTGTGATGGTGACGCTGCTCTGAGTTGTCTTCTGAACTGTAAAGGAGCTGTCCAAGGCACCCTCAAATTCAAGTCCCCAAATTGGTCCAGCACTTTGGACAGCTCGTTTAAAGTTGGGACTAAAATCCAGAGTAGATTAATCACCTCACTGACAGAGAAGCCGCCACTGATATCTCCTTCCCCATTGCTTGAGTGGTTGAAGTATGGTGGCTCAGAACTTTGAATCATTACCTTTTGGGACTACAACTGCCACAAACCTAATGAAGCAGAAGGCATTTTGTACAAAAATAGGCCGTCAAATTATACCGTCTTTGCTGGGAGGTCATGGAATCTTCCATTACCTCAAGTGTCTGTGATCAGTTGTTTCCAACAGCCGATAGAAATCAGAAACAAAAGAGTTTTAGAGAACCAGAACACATGCACGCTTAAAATAGTGTTGCAGATCATTCCACAAGTGTTTCCAGAAGAAAGAACTCAAAAGCCAATATTTTAATAAAAATATTTGTGTCAATTTCACCCTGATACGTTACCACATGCTGCTCAAGAAGAGCTGAATTGTTTATAACTATGTGGAAGCCATGAGTCACGTTGCCCCCTGGTGACACTCTGAGTGGGATTTAACCCCCCCCACATATGTTTCATTTTTTGATTCCCCCCAAATAAAATAATTTAAATGAAACCAATATTGTTTTTGGCATGGACGTCACCCATCCCAATGTGTTTAGTCATTCCCATTGCACGTGCTGGCTCAGAGGAAGGTTGTGTGCAGCTGAATCTGCCAGCAAAGCGATTTCCTTCCTTCGATGATCGAAAGATACAAATAGTCACAGAGGATGAGAGACATATGCCAAGTGTCAGAAAAGGTTAGCCAGAATTTCAGTGTACAGTGATCAACATCAGTCAGCAAGCCTTAGAATTTGGTAACTCAAACAAAATAAATTAAAATGGGTGAGCTTCTCGGTTTCATGGAATGGTGGAAGGCCTTTATGTACCCTCCAGCATTTCACAGGTGAAAACTAGGATGCATGTGGCCAAGAAACATCAGACTGTGAATAAACTGGCAAAGGCTATACCGCTAGGAGAGGTTGCAGCAGTTTGTTTTTGCCTGAGACTACTGGGAAGGGCAAGATTCCCCTCTCTTTGCTAAGTTAACTGAGTGCAAACTACTTTTGCACTTTAAACTCAGTTTGCAACACCGGATGAAGCCAGGCTCCACCTGGAAACACCTTGGATTGAATATGAGATAGTCGACATTCAAAGCATGAGATCTACCAACAATTATGGCCTTTCTCCATCCTTGGGAGCTATGTAGCAACACAACCTCAGAAGTAGAGCTGACTTATCCACTAAGTCTTTGAAGGTGTTGGAAAATTCTGGCATTCTCTCTCTCCTCCCCTTGTTCTAAGACATATGGGGATTAGCTAGCTTAGTTTCTTTTTCCTTTGCATGTCAAAACCTTTTACCTTCTCAACTAAAGCCTCAGTGTTGCTCTTTGTGTTATTTAAATGCATGGCTAAAGTATCTGGGTGACCAGCCCATGTGACCCAGGATAGAGGAAGACCACGCTCCTCTCTCTTTGCCATCTTCACTTCTACAACCATGCTTCACCTCCCCACCAAGAAGATGGTGAGTTAAGAATGAAGCTACTATCTTACCTAATCTTTTTGTTAGCTAGTTGGGATCTAGGCTCTCCAATGCATATGCAATTGTAAAATTTATTAATAAATCTCTTTAAGTTTGGAACCTGAAAATGCCTACCTTGTTTTGCTTTCCAAGTCAGTGTCAGTTCAGGGAAGCCACAAAGAGAATGGGACATGCTTTTTCTGCAACTCTGCCAAAAGAAGGCTGCTTCCTTGCAATTTTAGCTCTTACAGAATTTTCCCCAGAGGGCTAACACCCTGGGAAACTCTAACTCTCAACAAGCAGATCCAGCCACCGCTTTCATTTTCTACAATGCCCCCAACCTACATTCACTATGAGACATTGTGAGAAATATAAAGGGTAGCTAATGCAGCCACCAACTGCTGCCATCCCATGTAGTTGAATCTACGAGAGCTAGGATTGCCATACTAAAAACTGGAGAGAGCTCCTCTAGCTTCAATATTGTGACAAATGATGGCTTTGAGGTCAATGAGCAATTCTTTGTGCCAGAAACAGAGCCAGTGATAGACCAAACTATCTTGGAAACCCCCCCCCCATCAGCTGAAAGAGAAGCTGAGACAGAGTTGCTGCAACCAGTGCCAGTGGGAGAAGGGGCCAGCAATGATTTAGGGAAATTAGATTCACTTTTGCCCCCCAGTCTCCAATCACGGAGGACACAGAAATAAGCAGCTCAGAGGGAAGCCTTTTGGGCAAGATTGAGTAAACAGAACAATGATGAGTAACAGCTGTTTTTATCAGCTATATAAGTCTGTCAGCATGGCTTGCTGTTTGCTTGTAAGAAATTCCTACTCAAGGTCTCATGACGTTTGTGTTCTGGCTCTATCGATCCCTTTTGGACTGACCTTCAGCATTCTGGATCTTTTGGATTTGACCTTGACTTCGGCTCAGCTCAGCATTTCTCCTTGATTGTTTGCACTGGAACCCCCCACCCAATGGCCTCCTCCTCTTGGGCAAGTACTAGCACCTTCCTTTCCTTGCTGGCAGAAAGGCACGGGCAGGGAGTTGAACTCTGACCAATAATTACATAGAAAAGGGAATTTCACCAAGTGTTGCTTGTCGTATGACCAGCTAACTAGCAACACTTTCTGAAATCCCCTCTTCCTGTTGTCTGCCTTCGAGATCTTTCTGACTTATGGAGACTCTAAGGCAACCTCATAATGGGGTTTTCTGGAGCTGAGAGTCTGTAATGTGCCGAAGGTCACCCAATGGGTCTCCATGGCTGAGCAGGGAATCGAACCCAGGTCTCCAGGGTTATAGTCCAATATTCAAACTATTTATACCATGCTGGCTCTTCTATACAAGCATTAAAGGGACAGGAGCATTCTCCAGTTTTTACTCTGGGAACCTTAGCCAGAGTCCACTGACAGAGAAGGGAACCAACCAGGGAACAATTTTCTCAGGGCTCCCTGGAATCTGGATTTAACCCTAGCTGGGCACCTGCTAAGTTATAGCATAGTCTTGCTGGTCAACCATCCATATGGTTGCATTAGTCTTTCATACGTTATATCAGACAGCACTTGAGACAAGGCATGCTTTATGCTGGAACAGGCACATGGGCTCAGATTTCAGCAGAGATGTGGTTGGGCTGTATCTAGTCGTGAAGTGGTTTACTACGGGGAAGTATTGTACATTGCTGCAGGGTTTCTGCTAAAAGGTACACTGCTACAGGGAGATAAACCATTGGGAGGTATCAGTGGATGTGGAGGAAGTTTGGCGAGTATCTCCCAAACATGTGATTTCTGAAGGGTTAACCATATTTGCTAACACCATGCAGCCCATGCTGGAGGATGCTAGCCAATTAGCAACCACAAAAGCTCCTGGAGTTTAAGTAAAACAGATTCCTGGCCCTGCTGCTTGAAGTTCTTTTGCTGGAGGTTATTTTATTTCCAATAAACAAAACTCCAATTTTAGTTCTTTAGGATCCAAAAATTCAAGATCCTGGAGCCAGAACTGCTGTGGATGCCAAAGGAAATATGAATGGCAAGGTGATCATATGGAATCAGTTTTCCTGTGTTGATTTCCTCACGGAATCTTTCTCTTCTACAAATGTTGATGGGAAATGCTTTTAAAAAAATTCACAAGAGAATGGAAGCCAAGCCTGCAAGATGAACTTTGCTCCCCTTTGACCTTGTAATTCAAACAACTCAGCAGGAATCAAGATAACACAGCTAAACCAACTATGGGTGTGGCCTGCCTCATACCAGTGGGTCAGCAACAAAGGAGCAGAGCCATACAGGTCAAAGTCAACGCAGTGTTAAGGAAGATGCCAATAAACTGGTAACAAGAGCAGGAAACAAATTTAGTTCCAAGGCTACCCCAAAGCAAGTACAGCAGTTGCTGATGGACTATCCATTCTCACTTATATCAAAAGCTCATGCTGGGGTCTGCTCCTAGTCACCGGCTTACTTAAATGCACCAACATTTACTTTTGAGGCATGAAAAGGTACCAGAACCCACAGCCCTTCTGTTTCTACTCTACTGGAAAGAGAAAAGCCTAGAACAGAAAGTCAGAGGCACAATGGGCAACCTCGTTTTAAGGACTGGTAATTCTGTTGCATCAAATATAATCCAATGATCCCATCATACCTGATGATGAAAACAGAATGGCAATTGCCTCTCTCTTCCTAATGGTAGGGCCGGCCTGGCTTTCTTAAGTTCTTCTTCATACAGACTCAGCCTAGCTTTAAATAAGTCATTACTCATACATGTAGGAAAGACCACTCAACCCATTCTTTCACCCTTCACTCCTAGTCATCAACCACCACTTGAACATTTATTTTGGTGAACCACTCTTGTTTATTTCTTTTAAAAGGGTAGGCATGGGGCTTTTCATAATATCCATTCTGGTTGAGTGCTCCGAATGTCTTGGTCCCTAACAGCACCGCAAAAATTATTGTTGTTTTTCTTCAAAGTCTGCTGTGGGCAATAAAAAGCAATGATGACAATAGACAGAGTTTCCATTAGTTCCCCTGCAAGTCCTGAATAGTTCCCCATGTCTACAATTCCTTGAGACCTATGCGGGTAAGCATACAATTCCCAAGGAAAAAAAATATAACTACAATAAAAAGCCACAGTAGAAGAAACATTAGAAACAACACGGCCTCCTTTAAGCATTGGTTCTACGGGGAAAGAGACTTGTTCTTTATCAGCAGGAAAAACCCTAGAGAGACCTTCAGATATCTTACAGCACTGTCTTGGAAAACATATATTACTTTCATAAACCAATAGCTGCTGTGAAGAAACAAGGTAATTTTTCTCCTTCATCCATACTTCCACACTTGGGTTTATTTCATGATGTCCACTGGAAGCGCTATCACGGTTCTGACATGCCCAGTGATAGCACTAGATATCGCCTTGATATCAGACTTATTTGGCCTTCACTTGACCTTTCTGTGCCACCCTGCTCCACGTGTTTGCAAGGGCCAGCAGACAAGCACGTAAACAGGTGCGGCCGGTAATGGTTGGACATTCCAATCCCCACTTAGGCAGGCAGATTAATGCCACTCCATTGCTTCAGGGACTATTTCTTGCAGACACACCTTGCTTAAGTGCGACTTTACACAAAGACGCACGGCCCTGAGCTGGCACCCTCTCAATACTGATCTATTTGCATACTGGCTACACTATTGTTATCCAGTGCTAAGCTAATCATGTAAAACCTGACCTTTTCCAACGCTTCTGTCCCACTCCAAATTTCCTTTGTTCTCACCGAGCATGGCATGGCCTGTAGGCACAATCCACCCTATAAAAAGTCCCCGATTCCGAGTCCACCATGGATCGCCCTGGACTTCCATCTAGCCTTGCTGTCACTCTGTCCAGTGAAGTTGTCCCCTCAGTTCCCAATAACTGAGTCTGCCTTTCTTCTTGGATTGCTCCTGAGTTCCATCCAGCCCTGCTACCGCTGTGTCCAGCGAGTCGTCCCCTCAGCAAACCACACTGAGCTTTCTTCCCTGCAATCCTCTGCTCTTCTCCAGGACTATGAGATAAGGTGTCGTATCACCCATTTCCCCGAAAACTCTTATTTCTAAATTCTAGTTAGCTGTGCATTTGTGTTGTCTTTTCTGTTGTTTCTCCTTCAATAAAGATATTAATATACTATCTTAAAACCTTGCCTGACCGCTCTTCTGATCTGACGCTGTATACATAGGGTTGCAAGATCCCCGCTACATTGCCCTGCCTCTCGCTAGCTTAAGAGAGTGCTCGAGTTAATTTCCTCATCTTGTGTTTTTGCTTGATTATTTGGGGGTCCCTCCTGGGACCCCACAATACAGGGTAACAGAAGTAGCCCCAGAACAGAGAGGAAAGTGTGGATTAGAGAACTTTGCATAAGAAGTTTATCAATGGCTGTTCACCATGATGGTTAGGTGGAAAATCAATGGGCAAACACACTGCACCAAGTCTCAGTCCAACCACCACACCACACTGGCTCTCACACCGACTAGATGGGCCTTTGTTCCAACCTGGTGAGGTGCCTTTTATGTTCTTATGAGCTGAGCCATCTCAAGTGTTCCCAACAGGAAAGCTTTACATTTCTAAGGCTCAACCACAGAACCAAAGAATAGCTTTTGTCAGTCCACATGAAAGCATCAGCACGGATATGGGCACATTCACCAATCAATTTCCCCCCTACTAAAATTTCACTTTCAGCTGTGTTTGCAGGCTGACAAAAGAGCCAGTGTACTGCCTGTTTTCTGTCCTGATAAAAGGGGAAATGTTTTCCAGGTCAGTCGTAGCAACAAAATGAGATCCTTCTGTTTTTTTCCTGATGCCTGCCAAATTACATGAAGAGTGAGTTACTGAAAACAAGGACCCTTAAAAATAAAACCACAATGCAATTCTTTCAGTGCTTTTCTCCTTTTTTCCCCCTCAAGGCTGTTCATTTTGTGATTGGGTAATGAAGTCCCTGAAGAAATGGGGAAGCAACCATTTATAATGGCTTCTTACAAGCCCCTTGCCTGTCTTGGACATAAATTGAAGCTTATAGTTTATTTGGCACCTTGGAAACAGAAATCTCCTTTTCTTTCCTCTTTCTCCTTTTAACATTTAGGCAAAGTGCATAGAACCTCCTCTCCTGGCCAAAACTAGTTCTTAACCACATATATGCACTGTACCCTTTTGTATTCTTCAATGGAACCAAGGTTTGGCTGCAACTGGTGTAAGCTGGAGACCCTGCTGTTTGATTCATTCTCCACTGTGGCTTCTGCTCTACAGAGGAGACCTCCATTCAATGTAGAATCAACAGACTAGTGTTCTCTACCCCAAAGCATACAAAACACTAACACTTGAACAAACAAAGGATTAGCACATTCACAAAGTATCCGCCTATCAACTGATACTAATGCCGGAGCTAGTAATGTAATTTTTATTTTATTTATAGCAGTTATACCTCATTCTATAGCTGAAAAGGTTCTCAGACTAGTTTACATATTAATTAAAGGAAAAACAGTCCCTTCCTTCAGGTTTATAATCTGAATTTTCTAAAAAGGACAAGACATAAAGGAACATATGGAGATGGGAGAGCAAAAAGAAAAAAAGCAAGAAAACTCAGGAGCAAGCTTTTAATGTTATGTGGTTCCTAAATATGGGGGGATGGCTGCTGGATGGTGGGTGGCCTCAATGTTAGCTATCATTTTAGATGGCTTTAAAGCAGCACCAGACAAATTCATGGAGGCTATGAAGAGCTTAGGAGTTACAGTCCACCCTCCACATTTGCAAGGGTTAGCGGTGCAGGACCTCCACGAAAGTGGAAAAACCAGAAATATCAAAATATGTGTGCACATATCTATGGGAAGGGGACTGGGGCATCGTAGGGAGAGTGGGCACCCCAGGATCCAAACCAGATCAGAGAAAGGGGGTGAATCAGCATGGTGGCCCAACACTTCCTCTGTCTTGCCCATCTCCTTCTTCCTTGGGTGTGAGGGCAGTTGGGAGAAGGTTTGTGGTGCTGAGAATTGGGTTGTAAGTCCTCCTTAGCTGGCCAGGCAGCAGCTGGTGGAAGAGGACCAAAGGTGGGTTTTTTAAAGGGCTGTGTTTCCTCATCAGAGCTGCTGAGAGGGAAGGTTCCTCTGGAAAAGAAACACTTGAGGGTGGGGAAGCAGGGGTTGGAGAAATTTGCAAATAATCAAATCTGTAGAAGTTAAACTTAAAAATGCAGAGGGCTGACTGTAACACGTTATGAGGAGCACAGTTCCCTGTAACAAGTTATTTTTCCCAGAGTGTTACAAAGCTACATTTCAAAAGTTTCACAACAAGAGGGAATAAAGTTACATTATTGACTTAACACTGGGTGGGAAAAATACAGCTTCAACCCTTTCTTTTGCAGCCTTGAAGTCCTTAGGCACTCATAAACAAACAAACAAACAAACAAATAAATATTTAATGGAGAGAATCTTCTGAAAATTACCCAAAATGCCACCAAAAACAATTATTTGATCTACATGTCATGACATTCCCACTTTGCAATTTTTTTAAAAAACATGATAGCCAAAACGAGCAAATCAAATATGGAAGTGATTATCCAGTTATGATTTGCTAAAACATACCCTCCAACATTTCACAGATGAAAAATGAGACCCATGCGGCCAAGAAATATGGGGGTGTGGTGATCAATGAGAAAGAACACACAAGCTAGGAGAGGCTACAGCAGTTTGCTTTTGCCAGAGTCTACTGGGAAGGACAAGATTCTGCCCCTATTCTCCTCTGCACCAGACTAAGTTAATGGAGTGCAAACTACTTTTGTACTTTAAACTCAGTTTGCACCAATGAAAGTAAGTTGAGGACAAAGGGAGGAAAGTGGAAGTTTGGAAGAAAAACAGGGATGCTTTAAAAGCAGCTAAAAAAGTGAGAAAGCAGCAAATTAAGTAGGACTGTCCCTGCCAGACTGGGACACTTGGAGGTTATCCTATTGATGATGCTCAGTAGGGAAGATGTCAATTGTTGTGTGCCTTCAAGTCATTTCCCACTTACAGTGACTTTTGGGCAAACCTATCACATGATTTTCTGGGGCTGAAAGTGTGTGACATGCCCAAGGTCATCCAGTGGGTTGGTAGAGGGGACAAAAATTTGCCCCAGAACCTGACACGGTTGCCCACTCCTGAGGTTAACAAATAATGTTTCTAGCTACTTATAAATTCTACTTTTTAGGGGTATTTTTAGAAACATTTTGATAAGGTTTTTTAAAATAATCATTTGCTTATCAATCATTATGCTTCCCTCCTCCAAAAGGTAATGACCAAATAGGAAGCAATATTGCATTTCAAAGCTTTAAAACCAGTATCGCTTTTGAAGACTTGAAGAAAATACAATAAAGCCAAAACACACATTGCAGCGATACCTGTATCACGCTAACACAATGGTACAAAATACATTATGTTCGCTTTAAGAGCTCACTGGCCTCGTCATCAGGCGAAGATGCAAAAAATCATACAGGAGAAAAGTGATAGTGTCAGAGAGAGGGGATTGTATCTTGTCTGCAATGTTTCTTTCAGCTGGTGTTTAAGGTGGTATCGAGGCAAGATTGAGGCAGGTAGGGACTCCACCCCTTCTTGCCCACGCAGGGACTGAGGACTAAGGAAGCAAAAGCCAAGCATCAAAATTTCCATCTCCATTAGCAACAACATAATGACTCCCTTTGAGATCTATGCTGTCTCTGTCCTGTGCGAAGTTGCAAGACACTTTGTAGGCAGAGAACAGTTGAACCTCTCAGGAAACTTCTGCGCTGTCCAGAGATGAGGTAAAGTTCCGTGATAGCCAAATTCAGCTTGTTTTACCTTTGTTGGAAGTTAAAAGCTCAAAGAGTCAAGTCTCAGCCTGTTTGTACCCTTTAGTATACTTACCAACACTTCACAAATGAAAACTGGGACATGTGCAGCCAAGAAAGATCAGAGTACAGCCAAGATGGGGAAAAATAAGTTATTAATGAGAAAAACACACAACCTAGGAGAGGCTGCAGCAAATTGCTTTTGCCGGAGCCTACTGGGAAGGGCAAGATTCTGCTGCTCTCTTCTCTTGTCCGCCTGCTGAACTAATTGTGGGAAAACTACCAAAAACTAATCGCTTACAGTAACTGAAGTAAGCTGAGGATAAAGAGAGAAGATGGGAAGAGGAAACAGAAAGAGGGGCATTTTAAAATCAGCTGGAAAAGTGGGAGTGCAGAGGATTAAGCGGGACTGTCTCTGCCAAATTGGGACAGTTGGAAGCCATGCTCTGGTTTAGAAGGAACTTCTTGACAATGAGAGCAGTACGGCAATGGAACCAATTACCTCGAGAGGAAGTGGAGGATCTCCTTCAAAAAAAGTTTAGAATTGCCCTGTTAAAATCTGAAGTCTGGTATCTTCAAATCTAAAATGCTATAACTAATAGAAACAACTTACTTTTAAAAAGTTTTCCAAGCTCTGAGGCTAAAGGTACTAGTTACGTTGGCTACATGCTGCCTCTGGGATTAGAGCAGCCTGTAATGGGAAGGCTCTATTACCCTCACGTCTGATATGTGGGCTTTCCAAAGCTTCAAGTTGGCCTGGAGTTGCCAGGTGTCCCTTTATTATAAGGGATGTTCCTTATTTGAAGGCTGTAAAGTTTTTCCCTTATAGGGCTGGTGGTTTTCCACTATTATAATGGATGACCCCTATTTGAGGGTTGGAAGATTTCTTTTTCCCTTTCATATAGACTGAATGAGATGCCAAAAAAGAAAAAAAAACAAAAAAAAACCTCCTGTTGGTTGTGTGGGTCTTTCATAAAGCCAGAAATATGTAAATCATGTAACTTATGAATGTGGGCACTGTGTTAATTTTACAGAGAAATACATCGCTAAGTTTACTGAAAGTGATACTTGTTGCAAAACAGGAGTCGAGAAACTCCTGTTGATAAAAAATAATAAAAACTCCTGCTTGCTTTAGGCTTCATGCCTGCTCTATGGAGCTAGTAAAACAAAACACTGCTGAAGTCAAACTGGCAAAATTAACTATGTTTATTGGTAAGAGAATTTCAAACTACCTAAGTTACAGAAGAAAAATTCAAACTGCCCAACATCATGGCAGGTTCAGCAACAGAGTGCAAAGAGAAAAGAACAGCCAGACTTTTACACAAGGCATGGGGTTTATATGATATGCAGTAAACATGCTTTCGGCACCTTCACCTCACGACAACAAGCGTGAATAACAAGTTCATAGCCATAACATGTCATGTAGCAAAAACACATATGATGGCGCAGCTGTGTGCCAGTTCCGGACAAGCTGATAACGCTGAGGAAAAGTTTCCCATGGAACTGGCTAGCCATAACAACAAGTTTGTAACAGTTTGCGTTCTCACACACACACACAAGAGCTGTGAGAAATTTGTGGAGCAAGGAGTCTATTATGCATCCACATAATGCAACACTCCCCTACTCCTTGTGGAACAAATTTTAGTCACACATTTAGCCACTTTGGACTGGAAGCTTTGTCAATCCCAGTTTACTTACAAGCTGACCAAATGTTTCAGCAGGCAGTGGCTTAGTGAACACATCAGCTAAGTTACATTCTGAAGGCACATAAGTGAGAGATCCTTTCCCATCTCGCAAAAACAACTTTACATTGTGAAACTTGATGTCAATGTGCTTTGAGCGAGAGGAAATTTTGTCAGAACTTGCCATGTGAATACAGGCTTGTGAATCACAATATATTTGTACAGGCTGTGCAACAGAAACTTGCAGATCTTTAAACAACTGTATGAACCACTCTAGTTCAGTACAGAGTGCAGACAAACTCACATATTCCGATTCCATCGTTGATAAAGACAAACATGTTTGTTTCTTGGCTTTCCAATCAATAACCACTCCACTGTATGTGATAACATAACCAGATGTGCTCTTGCGATCTGATACATCTTCTGCAAAGTCACTATCAGAGTAACACACCAATGTAGGCTGTTCTTTGGGACAAATACATAAACAGTACTCCAAAGAACCTTTCAGGTACCTAAGCACTCTTTTTCACACCCTGCCAATGATACTGGGTAGGCTTAGAACACGCTCTGCCCAAAATGTTTACACTTAGAGCAATATCAGGGCGGCTGGTACTTGCTAAGTACAGGAGGCTCCCAATGACAGATTGATACAGATGTATGTCAGGAAACATTTCATCACCAATGTTTTTCATAAACCCAGGTACCATAGGCGTTTTTACAGCCTTGCAATCAGACATGTTGCATTTTTCCAACAATTTCACAATCTTTTGTTTCTGACACAGCAGAAAACCATTTTTGACTTGTTGTACTTCAATTCCCAGAAAGTTTTGAACTGGACCCAGATTTTTGACTTGGAACTTTTTTCCCAGTTCATTCTCAAACACTTGTGCTTGAGTTTGTGTAGCAGAAACCAAACACAAATCATCCACATAGGCAAGGAGAATTTCTAAACTTTCCCCTTTCCCTCGGACATATACACAGGGATCAGCAACACTTTGTTTGAAACCACACGCCTGCAGAGCATTGTGTAAACAAATATTCCAACATCTGGCTGATTGTTTTAGACCATAAAGAGCACGTTTCAGTTTCCAAACGTGAGACTCTTTTCCTTCAACTTCAAACCCATCAGGTTGAAGCATATAAACCTCTTCTTCCAAATCAGCATTGAGATAGGCAGTAGTGATATCAAAATGTGTCAGCACAGCATTCATTTGGGCTGCTAAGGAAAACACCAATCTAATAGACTGTGTTTTTACTGTGGGACTGTAGATTTCATCTACGTCATCACCTTGAAAACACCCCCTTGCTACTAAACGCGCTTTATGTTTCACTTGCCCATCAGCAGAGGTCTTTAGCTTGTAAACCCATTTACTGTCAATTGGTTTCACACCTTTGGGCAATTTACACAGAGAATACACATTGTGCTGAGCAATTGAATCCATCTCACTTTGCATGGCATCCCACCAGGGCTGAGCTTGTCGCTCAGACAATCTCTCAAGAGCAGCAAAACTTTCTGGTTCAGTAGCTACAGCTGCACACACACGGACTGCCTGGGCGTCAGGGAAACGACGTGGGGGGATGCCTTTTGTTTTTCTTTTTGATCTTCTGAGGACGGGTGGTGGGAGAAATCATTTTCCTGCTTGATGTGAGACTATTTTTATGATCACTAGCAGAGTATACTGCTCCTCCATACCATACTCCTTTCTTCCTTCCCCACCTCTCCCCCTTTCTGACTGGTTTTCATGTGTTTGTTTGTTCAGCAGACTCACCACTCCTCTTTTTGTTGTTCTTTACCAGAGCTTTTATTTCTTCTGCTACATCGATGAGGAGAGCCTGCATGGTATAGTGTGTTGAGTGTTGAATTACGACCTCACTTGCCATGGAAATCCACTGGGTGACCTTGGGTGCATCATACACACTCAGCCCTAGAAAACTTCATGCCATAAGTCAGAAACTACTTTCAGGCACACAGCAAGAACAACGGTGTAGAAGAGATCTTTGCAAATCATTAAGAACTGATCCATGGACACATAAGAAAGGCCCTCCTGGATCAGACCAAGGGCATATCAAGGCCATTTCCACACTACACTGTTATAGAGCTTTTATTCTGCTTTGAACATCCTGGGGAATTCTGGGGTTTATAGTTCATTGAAGCCAAAGAGCTCTCTGGCTGAGAATTCTAAATGCCCCTCCCTAAACTGCCAACCCCAGGATTCCATGGGATGTTGAAAGTGGAATGAAACCACTATAACAGTGTAGTGTGAAAATGGCCCAAGCCCAGGGTTCTGTTCCCTGTATGGCCAACCTAATGTTCCCATTTTTTCAAAATAGCATTAAGGGATAGTCAAAGTTCATGATAGGCACGGGTGACAATTTGAAAGTAGCTATTAACAAAGTTATATTCTACTGAAATACTAAATAAAAGTATCACTTTCAGTAAACTTAGCGATGTATTTCTCTGTAAAATTAACACAGTGCCCACATAATGCAGTGCAGTGCACCATTTCTTTTTTTCTTTTTGTTAAAAAAGGCACACACAAGAGATGGGTTTCCAACTGAGATCCGCCACTCTTGCATTGTAAGACAGCTCACAGATCTATGTCTGCACTGCCAATTAAAGCAGAAAATCAGAGAGAAATATGAAGACTTATTTCAGACAAAATGAGATGGAGAGTTATAAGGTGACTTCAGATCACTCCAATTGCTTATTTTATTTACATCCCACCATTATCCTGACATGGGAACCAGGGTGTGTATGCAGTAATTCCTCCTTATCCATGGTTTTGTTTTCCGCCATTTCACACCATTTCAGCTATTCATAGTCAGCCTCTTCCCTCACAGACTCCCCTTCCTTCCATCTTTTGCTCTGATTCCACTTGTGAACAGCTCTTATGGCCAGTAAGTTCTCCCAAATGTTTCAGGTGGAATCTGTTTTCTCATCATTTGACTCCAATAAGTTTAGAACAAAATAAAGCTACAAATTATCACAACGATAAAAAATATAAAACCATTCATTGCATTATGTGGATGCATAATGGACTCCTTGCTCCACAAATTTCTCACAGCTCTTGTGTGTGTGTGTGAGAACGCAAACTGTTACAAACTTGTTGTTATGGCTAGCCAGTTCCATGGGAAACTTTTCCTCAGCGTTATCAGCTTGTCCGGAACTGGCACACAGCTGCGCCATCATATGTGTTTTTGCTACATGACATGTTATGGCTATGAACTTGTTATTCACGCTTGTTGTCGTGAGGTGAAGGTGCCGAAAGCATGTTTACTGCATATCATATTTTCCCAGGCTGTGCTGGGGCAGGAAGCACAAGTGCTGCAGCTCCAGAGGCTCCGTACGCACGGTTAGTGCGCGCGGGGCCCTGGAGCGATGTGTGATCATGCACCATTTTCGGCTACAAGCTGAAAATGAAATAGTGCGCGATCAGCACCTGCCAGCCCGAGCAGCGTCGTGCAATTGCGAGGACGTCATGTGGACCGCTTCTCACAATTGTGCAATGCTCCAGAGGCCCTTTCGCAGGGTGAATGCCGTGCAAAAAGGGCCTCAGGCGGGCTTATATGGGGAGATATGGGCTTCCAGATAGAGGAATCAGTTTCAGATAATCAAGATAATGGGAACCAACTGCTTTTGAAAAACTAACTTTTCAGACTCTGAAACTAAACCCATTTCTGCACTAGACTGTTATAGCACTATTATTCCATTTTCGACATCCTATGGAATCCTGGATTTTGCAGTTTAGGGAGGGGCCGAAGGTTGGTGTCTGGGCATGGCATCGAGGCCGGGCAGCAAGAAGGAAGGTAAAGTGGTGAGCTAATGTTCCTGACAATAAATGCTTTTGCAGGTAAAATTCAGCTTATCAGGTATTACTGTAAAGTACACCAAATGTAACTATCCTTCAGTTCTGGCATTGCTACCATGCATGCAAATGCTTGCTTTTATCCTCAATAAAGTTACTGGATTTCCTGAACTTTGCTGCTGCGGTCTGAAGTTTAGCAATGTATATCACACACACTCTCCCTCAACCTAGTATGGGACAACATACTCTCCCATTTCCAAACCTCACTGAGGTCAAAGAGCTCTCTGGCTGAGAATTCTAAATGCCCTTCCCTAAACTGCAAACTCCAGGATTCCTGAGGATGTTGAAAGTGGACTGATAGCACTATAACAGTCTAGTGTGGAAATGGCCTAAGGCTATTTGTCGTATCAGCTATATACTGGCTCTGGAATAACAGGCTGCTTCTTCTCTGGCCTCTTCCAGAAGACCAAAATAATTAAAAATAAATAAAAATTAGGCTAAAACACTTGAGATATCCATAATCAGTTGTTAGTTTTTAATTAACATTATTATTAGTTATCTTTATATTAACCTTTCTTCCAATAGCTCTCCTTCCCCCCAACAACCTTGTGAGGTAGGTCAGGCTAAGATGAAGTGACTGGGCTAAGATCATTTATAAGGCTGGACTCCGGATCTCCCAAGTGCCAGTCTACCACTTTAACTACTACATCATGCTGTCTCTAAATCAGCTACAGATACTACAAATCTATTGATTCATTTGATTTATATCCTGCTTTTCTCCTGAATGGGACTCAAAGAGACTTCCAATATAAATGAAAACAGAACCTGATCAGAGCAGTGGCTTAGAGGTGATGTGTAACACTCCACAATGCTCTTCTACTACTCTAAATTGTCTCCCAGTGGTTGCTAAATATGCTGGAGAGAAACAAAAAAGGTGCTTGTATTTTTCATTGCTTGTTTACAAGCTTGTTCAGCTAACAAAGCCTTTAACAAAGTGTCTTTTTACACAGCCTTTTTTACATCTCCCAGCCTCCCTTCCTCTTCTTCTTCTGTCTGGCAAGAAGTTTATGTTGTTTGTTTCTTTCTTTTTTACTTTTTAAAGAAGCATCAGCATTAGGAAGAGGACTGGAGGAACCAGACTTTGGTTGTTAGGTTGCAGCAGTGTGTCTGCAGTTAATAATGTAAATAAAATACAATTTAAATTTAAAAAAAATTGAGCAGGGAAAAATTAGGATTCTACTTTAGCCAATCCTATTCTAACTACTGTAACTGAAGCCATTTCTGCACTACATTGTTACAGTGCTATTATTCCACTTTCAACATCCTATGGAATTCTGGAGTTTGCAGTCTACTGAGGCCAAAGAGCTCTCTGGCTAAGAATTCTGAATGCCCCTCCCTAAACTGCAAATCCCTAAACTGCAAATCCAACAATTTCATAGGGTGTTGAAAGTGGAATAATGGCACTATAACAGTGTAGGGCTGAAATGGCCTGAGAGAGCCAGTGGGGTGTAGTGGTTTGAATGTTGCATTACAACCCTAGAGACAAGGATTCAGTTCCCCATTCGGCCATGGAAACCCACTGGGTGAGCTTGGGTGTGTCACAAACTCTCAGCCCCAGAAAACCCAATGATAGATTCACCTTAAGGGTTGCCATAAGTTAGAAATGACTTGAAGGCACACAACAACAACAAATTCTAACTGATCCTATTGTGGCTGTGTTTTCCGGCTACAATAGCCAAGGTAAACAGCAGCTGCCTCTAGAATTCCTTATGGCGTACACAAAAAGAATAACACACAAAAAAAGATAAAATAAGAGAGCAGATAAGTCTCATCACCAGACAACATCCCGCAGCATGTTGGAAAAAAAAAAGTGACGATCTGTACATTTGGTCACCGAAACAGAAATGATATAAGTGGAGGCTAGTGAAAGAAAAACTCATTTCTAGATGCATTTTTGAAGAAAACTTCAAGTGACCTCTAGAAGATTCAAAATAATTTCTACTTACTTATGCAAGGCATAACTGACCTGGCTGTTTTATTTCACATGTGCATATTATTAGTTTTGAATAAAAAGTTTGCGGAAACATCTTGAAGTGCTCTTCATTTTTGTGCTGAAGGAATCTATCCCTATTCCTTCCATGTTATTTCTGCCTCTGGTATCCATTTTTCTGTTAAAGAAGTCATGCCAAGTATGCTGTGGATGTCATTTATCTGGATTTCAGCAAAGCTTTTTATTAGGTTGCTTATAATATTTGATTAGCAAACCGATTAAAATGTAAAATAGATGGGAACACTGTCAGATGAATCTGGAATTAACTGGAAAACTGTCCTCAAAAGAGTTGTCATCAATGCCTGAGCTTCAAACTGGAAGGAGGTCTCTAGTGGAGTGCCTCAGGTTCCTGTCCAAGGGCCATGACTCTTCAACATTTCTATTAATGATGGGCTGGTGGGAACCCTTAACAAATTTTTAGATGACACAAAACTGGGAGGGGTAACTAATACACTGGAAGATAGGAAGAGAATTCAAAAGGATCTATAAAACTGGGCCAAAATTAAGAAAGTGAAATTCAATTGAGACAAATGAAAATTGTACATTCAGGCAAAAAACCCCAAATACACAGGTATAGGATGGAGGATACATGACTCAAAAGTACTACATACAAAAAAAGACCTTGTTCATCATAAGCTGAACATGAGTCCGAAGTGTGATACTGCAGCAAAGAAAGCAAACGTTATTTTAGCCTACATTAATAGAAGCATAGTTTCCAAGCTGAGGGAAATAACAGTCTCACTATAGTCAGGCCTCACTGGCAGTACTATGTTCAGGATGAAGATTGGATTTCATCATTTTGTGGCTGTTTTTGTTTTATTGCCAGCACAGTTATCTCTGAAATATTTCATTTTTCCTGTGTTCCTTGGGGCTAGCAGAAACTTTGGAGATGAAAGTGGGAAATTAGATTGCAAAAAAAATTGCAGGGGGTGGGAAAGGGTTAAATGCTGCTTTCTGCTCAGATGAAAATTAATGCTGCTTTAGCATTAATATTAACTCCAAAAAGATCAGGATATCTGATCACAGCACTCTGGCTTGTTTTTGGCCCATGGCCCCAGTGTGACAAGTCAAGTGTGGAAGACGGGAGCAAAGCAATTGCCAAATGCATTGAGCTTGGCAGATAAGGCACATGGGGTTGTATGCTCTGAGGCTTGGCAAGAGCATTGTTCAACAATGCCATTTTCACCCGGAGGAAGAAAGGAAAAGACCGCTGTCTCCATCTCAAGCGTGCTAATGAAAAACAGCTCTCCGTGGAGGTCAACCTGCAAGCCTCCAGGCCACAGGCCCCCACGGTTCAGCAGATGACAGCTTGCCTCTGCAAGCAAGGGAGAAACAAGAGTTTGGATTTCAGTTTCTAAAGGCTACTTGGTTATGAACGTACAAGGCCTGACCTCCAGAAAAACACCTTGGTATTTCCTTGAACTGTTGGCTCACCTGGAGGAGCCCTTAATGTCATAGCAGCCCTGTGACTGGCCCACCCAGTGAGTTTCACAGTTCCGTGGAGACTTGAACTCAGACCTCTCTCCCTTCCTGGTCTCAAGCGAAATCTTGTACTGTAACCCAGAGGTGGAAATCCTGCTGATTTTCAGATGTGGTTGGAGTGCAATTTCTAGCTCCCCTAGCCTCACAACCAATTTTGGGTAGAGGAGGATGGGAGCTGTAGTCCAATAGCATCTGGAAGAACACATGAATCTCATCCTGGTTACTAAAGATGTGAATATTTGTTCAGTCTTACAAATGAGAACTGAAAAATGCAAACATTTTTCTCCCCACTGTCCATGCTTATGAGAATTGTTGAGGATTTTTCACAATTTGAGGACATTTTGGAGGAAAAAAAAGGTATTGAGTGTAGATATTTTTTCATAAATCAAAATATTTATATACAATGCACTGGACACAAATGAAATGTTTGCCAAAATAAAACCACTGAAAAATATGCAAACACTTTTAACAAGTCAAATCACTTTTTCTCGCCCTCTGAGAAAATTTGAGAATACTCTAGAAATGTCTGGATATATGAATGAGGTGGCCACTAAAACATGGCCAAGAAAAGGAATGTGTCACCAAATGCATTGAGTTTAACTGGATGCCCTGTAAAAATATTACAGTAATGAACCACTGCCGGTGCCCATTTAAACAGCCATCTGGAAGTGACTTATCTCTCAAAATTTCTTCCTTGAATCTCTTTTTCCTTGAAGGCTCTGAAGTAATGCCTCAGTTCTCACTCCCTATTTAAAAAAGCAACCAGTTTGGCAGTCTTAGACTGGCCCGGCAGGATCGAACTCACAACTTTGTGGTTTGTGGCTTGCAGTACTGGCATTTAACCACTGCGCCACCAGCCCTTTTCCCTTGACAGTTCCCAGTTATTCCCCATTATTGGCCATTCTGCTTTTTTTTGGAGTCCTGGTGGCGCAGTGGTTAAATGCTAGTACTGCAACCACAAGGTTGTGAGTTCGATCCTGCCTGGCTCCAAGGTTGACTCAGCCTTCCATCCTTCCGCAGGTCGGTAAAATGAGTACCCAGTTTGTTGGGAGCAATTAGCTAAAATACACTGTAAACTGCTTAGATAACACTCAGTTGATAAGTGGTATAGAAATAAATGCTATTGCTATATATATTGCTCTACTCAACAGATTTCAATTTATTCTCATTTGTCTATTTGTCTCTTCTAAATTCTGCTGTCTTTTCTTAAATTGAATCCTCCAACATTTTTAAAATGAAATCTTTAAATTTTTAAAACACATCTATCAATGTATATCTGGCAGTCTGAACTATTGCTACTGTTACAGTCATTCCTCTTCTTGCCCTGGATCTTATTATATTAAAAATGTCTTGTTTCCCACATCCAGCTGTGTCCTATTCACCCATCTACCCTTTAACAATATCACAATGTCTGTATTAATGAAAATATATCCATCAAAGAAAAAGACTGTTATATTTTGACCATATCAAGAGAAAACATGACTCACTAGAAAAGGCAATGGCCATTTCCACACTAGACTGTTACAGTACTGTTATTCCACTTTCAACCTCCTATGGAATCCTGAGGTGGAAATGGCCAATAATGCTTGGTAAGGTAGAAGGCAGTAGGAGAAGAGGAAGACCACATTACGGATGGATCGATAAAATCAAGGAAGCCACGGTTCTGAATCTGCAAGTCCAGAGAAGAGCTGTTGATAACAGGATGACTTCGAAGTCTCTCATTCATCGTGTTGTCCTAAGTCGAAGTCAACTTATGGCAGTTAATAGCACAGTCAAAGAATATCCTGTTGTTTCTGTTATGTGCCATAAACCTACGGTGACCCTATGAGAGACCTCAAAAAACTCTACTCAGGTCTTGAAAACTCAGGGCCGTGGCTTCCACTATACAGCCAAACCACCTGTAATGCAGTCCTCCTTTTCTCCTATTGCCTTCAGGTTTACTGAGTATCATCATCTTTTCTGAGGCCATTTCTGCATTACACTGTTATAGTGCTTATTATTCCACTTTCAACATCCTATGGAATTCTGGGCTTTGTAGTTTACTGAGGCCAAAGAGCTCTCTGGCTGAGAATTCTAAGGGCCTCTCCCGAAACTGCAAACTCCAGGATTCCATAGGATGTTGAAAGTGGAATAAGAGCACTATAAAACTGTAGTGGGGTAACAGCCCAAGTCATGTCATCTCATGATATGCCCAAAGTTTTAACAGCCTCGGTTAGTCATCTTGGCTTCAAATGAGAGTTCAGGCTTCATTCGCTCCCATTTCTTCCTGGTGGTCTATGTTATCCATAGAATGTCTTACAGGTAGTGTTCTTGAGGCATTCTCCAAGATCCTAATCTTCATGTTTAAAGCTACCAATTTCCTTCGCATCTCCTATCTTATTCCTTGTCTTCTCTTAGCACACACTCCCAGTAAAAAGCTAAGAGCTACGCCACACTGTCATTGCTGTGTCCCTTCAACTTTTGACAACCCCGGGCAAACCCATCATGGGTTTCTCTGGGGGAGATTTCTTCACAGGGGGTTTGCTGTTGCCTTGCTGTGAGCTTGAGAGAGTGTGATTCGCCCAAGGTCTCCCATTGAACTTCCATGGCTGAGTGAGGATTTGAACCCTGGTCTTCTGGAGTCCCAATCCAACTTTCAAACCAATACATTCTGTGGGTTCTCTACTCCATATTGCATTAACTTGGCAATTTGCAATATACTTTTTAAAGACAGGGAGAGAGGTAAGGAAAGGAAGTATATGCACAGAAGAACTATTCTACCCTATTTTAAAAGCATTTTACTTTAACTACAATTCTTTCCCTGCAATGCTCACCACTGCCTATTCACTTGCCTTTTCCCACTGGACATTATCTGCACCCAATGGTGACTGTTGACTTCCATGCCAGTGTGGCTTTAAAGGAGCCGTCCAAGGTACTAAATTGATTTGGGGGATACAGTTCAATGCCTTGGATGAAAACACACTCTGTGGAGCATGTGACCCCAATCTCCTTTTGCATCCCCAGTTTGAGACCTCCCAGGTTTTTGTTTTTCTGGCAAAACTTGCCCTTAAAACACCCCAAAACACTTACGGAAGAGCATTATACATTAATCCACCCCCCCTACACCTTTGCAAAAATCTACTCAGTTTAAAAGTCTAAAACTGGTCATCATCACCCCAAGTGAAAACTAGATGGGACGTATGCTCATTTTACAGTCACATTTTTGGGCTGTTTTTCAGCCAAAAAGGCAGTAACACAGCCTGCACCAGTGATGAAAACTGGCCCTTGTCACTTACATATATACACACTTGCATATCTGCCCAAGAACTGAAATCTTTATGGGCTCCTGCTCTGAGTCCCATTAGTGGAAATGATACATCACACACGGACATGGGAGAGGGACTTCTTTGCTATGGCACCATGTTTACGAAATGTCCTGTCCTCATTTGCCTGGTTGGTGCCAACACTGTTCTCTTTTAGGCAACAAGTTAAAACTTGGCTTATTAGGGTCTTTGGGGCTTAATTTCATTCCTTCTTACAGTGTATATGTATATGGTTATACCTGTTTTAGCCCCTTCTGTTGTTTTAACATGGTGATTTATTTAATATTCTTTTATGTGCCTATTTGCCTTCATGACCCTATGAATCTGATAGGGTTTTCTTAGGTAAGGAATACTCAGAGGTGGTTTTGCCAGTTCCTTATACTGAAACACAGCCTATAGCACCTGGTTTTTATTGGCCATCTCCCATCCAAGTACTAACCAGAGCTGACCCTGCTTAGTTTCCAAGATCAGATGTGATCTGGTGCCTTTGAGGTATTTAGGTTATCTGATATCGTTTTACCCTACCAAACTAATTCAGTTTTTTTCTTGGAATCATTTTAAACTATTTATATTGTTTTTAATTCCTTCAGATCTCACACTAGAGCACACTCCAGATCAGGAGTGGGCAACTGTGGAAGGTGAAAGAGCCGTTTTGGTCTCCTAGGAGGTCTTTTGCAATCACTCTCCCACTATACATACCCTCCATGAAAAAGTCACTTTTTGCTTTAAATGCCTCAAAACAAGTTCTAAGGAGCACGGGTGGGGGTGGTGGGGTGGGGCATTTCCACTATATATTTTGGACCTTCCTGAGCCACTTTTTTAAAAAAACAGGAAGTGAACAGAAGTCACATCCTATTCAATTCCTGTTTCAAGAAAGGCTTTTTTTGTGGTCTAAATTGACCCAGCCTCTCTCCTCCACAAATATGGTGGAAATGCCCACCAAACCTCTAGAAGACATCTTGTATTTTTTTTTTAAATCACATTCTAAAAAAATCTCTGGTTGACATTGGGGGCCAAAAAATGGCCCTGAAGGCTCTAGATAGAAATATTTTAAACAACAAACAGATAACTAAAGAAATATATCAATGCTAGGATGGAAAAATTCCACCTGAAATCCAGGAAAGCTGCAACCAATGAGTGTGGAGAATGCTGCACTAGAGGAACCAGTGTCTTGGTTCACTATAAGACAGTGCCTTATGTTCCTAAGCCTAAAAGAAGCTGTAAGAGCAGAGAGGAATTTGCCATTTGTAAGCACGAAGTATGCAGCCTCCATGTTGAAAATACAGGTCAGAAGGTTGCATGGGCTTTAATTAGGAAGTCAAACTAGATTTTGATTGTTCACGGCCTTGCTGGCTGTCTAGGCTAATTTCAAAGCATTCCTGTTAGCCTCTCCCAGGGGATGTCTGGGTTGAGATCTTACAGAGTTGATGAAAAATGACAGGAAATGTTTGCTTGGGGTGTATCTGCTGGCTGCAAAGATGTTATTAATAAAGCAGGCTGCCATCCTCACTAGGAGATGCAAAACAAAGCAAGTGAGATACCCAAAAACTGTTCCAGCATTGTTCCCGTGAAAGCTTCAAACACCGTGAATTGTGCACGCATGTGACTAGAATCTCTCGTATGTTTTTTTTTTTTGCTTATATTTTTATAATGGTTTTAAAGGTTTTTTATATGGTTATTTTAATTGTTCTAAATTATATTGTAAATGTTTTTTAACTTTTCTGGGACAGCCCTGGGTCCCACTCTGGGAGAATGGCAGCATATAAATACAATCCATCCATCCATCCATCCTTTGGTGTGATCATGCACAGTTTCAACACAGTACTCGTCAGTGCATTGTTACCTTCTCTACAAATTCAGCAAAATCACACAGTGAAAGGGACATTACTACTACAGAGTGCAGGAGAGAGGCTTGCATTTTTAATTTTCTTGCACCTTAAAAAAAAAATTCCTCTGAGTCCCACGAGTGACAAGTCAAAGAGAAAAAGAAGCAGGGATTCTCCCTATATGTCTCTTTCTTTTTCTTTGTTGGGTAGCATTCAATTATGCTATCCTTCAAGCACAATTTTGGAACAGGATTGTACCATCTGATACTAACATAGGTTAAAATTTACAACAGCAGTTATGAAAGTGTAACCTAGAGTTACAAATCCATAACTGGTCCATAGTTGTGATCCCTATGTATTTACCATCATGGCAATAGTGTAGGAAATATGTAGTGATCCGGGTCTGTTCTTTTGTCAATCAGGATGCACCAGACTGGAGGTTCAGAGAAGGGCAACAAGGGCGATACAAGGTATGGAGAAAAGGTTGAGGGAGCTGGGCATGTTCAGCCTGTTGAAGAGAGGACTGAAGATAACATGATTGCAGATGTCACAGAGAGGAAGGTTTGTTCTCCGCTGCCTCAGAAGGAAGAACTAGATCTAACGATTTTAAGTTACAGGAGGATAGATTTTGATTGAACAGTAGAAGAAACTTCTTGACAGTATGAGTAGTTTGACAATGGAATCAATTACCTAGGTGTAGTCTCATTTTCTGGAGGTCTCCAAAAAGAGGTTGGACAACTACCTGCTGGAGATGCTCTAGCTGGACTTCCTAGTTTGAGCAGAGGGTTGGACCTGATGGCCTATGGAGTCCGTTCCAACTGTATGATTCTGATTGTGATGTTGGAGATCACTCGTGGAAAGGGAGTGGTGAAAATGTCAGTGATAGACAGGAGAACAGACCTCCATTGCTCACAACAGTTGCTATCCAGTAAGTCACGATTGGGGTCAGGCCAGAAGATGCTACTTAGTTTGACGTTACCTTAGAACCCGCAAGTATCTCCTTTTAGGAAATTGCTTCAGTATTGTAAAATGTGGCCCGTATAACTAAGTAGATGATTCTAGTAGCTGATTTAGAATCTTTAGAAAGGTACACTATGCAAACATGAGAATCCATAGGAAAAAATGACTTAATCACAATTTCACTGACTGGTAGAGAAACTGGACGACTAACAGGGAGTCATAAAAATGCCCAGTTTTCATATATTCTTAACAAGCCTCAAGAAAAAAATTGCTTTTAACTTACACATAGAGAGGAAAAAGTTATACAGCCCAGAGCACACACTGCTAGATACATTTATACACAGACATTCAATCTCATTTACAACTACACAGGGATTGTAAAATAAAAAGATGTGGAAAAATGTGTTAGCATATCCTAAACACATGCAATGTACAGCTTAGAAACAACTTTGAATTTTGCTTCTGGAATGTATTATGCAGCATATTGAAAAAGGAATGCCGTTCCTTCCATTCTTTACACACATACACACACCCTGAAATAACTGAGTCAGGCATGTGTGTTAAATTGATTGACCGATCCAAGCTTTGTTACCCATCCATGCTTCATAAGACTATTGAATTTGTATAGAATGGACAACAATGACAAGGGAACACAGCTTTCCAAACACTGCATCTATGGAACTAGACAATATTCCTTCTGCTCCAAGCCATGTGAATACAGCATTCAAGTATGGGTCTCAGTTATTTTATTGATCAATATCCTTTCTATTGGATGTATTTTACATTATTTTATTTTACATTATTTTATTTTACATTATTAAAGCAGCTTCCTACAAAGAGACATTTGTGGATTCTTAGGCAGGTGTGAAAGATCCCTTTGCCAAGCTGGCCCTGGCTTCTTGTCACCCACTTTGCCCTTTCCCTGATTCCCTTCCTGGGTTTGGTACCTGGGCTTCAAGGTGACCCCCAAATGTGCTGTGTTCAATTGGTGGGTTCACTGTAGTAACCATGACCAAGCCCTCCATCAAACTTAATATAAACAGACAGAAATAGCAGTAAAAGCAAACAAGTAGAAGTTGATTAAAACACAATACAATAATATACTAACTTCTGAATTACTAAATCATTTACAGCCCCCAAAACCACAGTCAGTCCTTTCCTCTGACTGACTCTTCAGTCTCTTTTCCACCCCTTCCTATTTCTCTGAAATCTATTCCTTATCTCTCTATCATCTTCTCCCTATCTACCCTGCATCAGAGACAAGCCTCAGTTTTATATCATTTTCCCCCTGTAGCTCCACCCCTTCACAGCATTCACTGAGCTGTGATTGGTTGACACCATCCAGGCTTGCCTGGCTCCTCCCTTCACAGCATTTCTCTTATGTATAAGAACCTCTAATGCAGTGGTTCTCAATGCCGTGACCCTTTAATACAGTTTCTCATGTTGTGGTGACCCCCAACCATTATCATAGTGTCAGAAGCTCAACCTGAGAAGGGCTTGAAGCAAGGTCTTAGGCGACCCCTGTGAAAGGGTCGTGCGACCCCCAAAGGGGTCCCGACCCCCAGGTTGAGAACCACTGCTCTAATGCCTGACATTCTGTTGGGAAATTACCACATCATAAACCAACTTATTTATGATTGTGTAAAGTTGAATTGTGTACATTCGCATTCTTGGGGGCAAGCAGAAATGTAGCAATGCCATTGGGACGACTGTGTACATGAAGTCTATAGCATGGCTGCTGCACAACAGTTCTGTTGCACTATGCTTCCCATTGTGCAATGGGACATCATGTGCAGTATGCCAATGTGCATCATCACAAATTACTAGGAAGGTTGCATATCATCTCAGAGATGTAGGTCATTGTAAATTATGTATTGTAGCCTCCAATGCAGGATCTCAGCCAGTATTTTTTTGGTATTAAAATCTCAGTTAATTTACTATACCTGGTATCAATACAACATACTGTTTAAAAACAAACTGAGTAAACATCTCCAACAAATTTCAGTCTAGATTTAGAAACACAATTCTCCAAGAAAGGTATTTAACGACTAAATAAGGCTACATCCTATGCAAAGGTTGTTGTGTTCTTATGTATCTTTAAGTCAATTCTGACTTATGGACAACATTATCACAGGATTTTTTTGGCAATATTTTTTTTTTCAGAGGAGGTTTGTCACCGACTTCATTTAAAGCTAAGAGAATATGACCTGCCCAAGGTCACCGTCCTATTTAAAGCCAGTGAGTGTCCAGGTGAGCACATCTATAGTCCACTAAAACTGGCAAGGGAAAGTCCAGTTGCAAGCCTTACATGAGGTTATGAACAGAAATGTGGTCTGGACATTTCATGGTTCCAAAGGAAAAAGCAGTTCTGAACGGAGTCTGAAGCCCACAGAGGAGTTGCTGGTAATCAATCCAAAAGTACACACAAAAGATCAGGAAGCCAAAGATGTCAGACATGGTTGCACAGAAGTTTGGGAGCTGCTGTCTGCAGTAATGAAATGGCCTGGGCTGAGCTAATTTATAGCCAGCAGTTAATGAGCCCAGTTGGCTTCATTAGCTCAGCATCCTGTATTTAAAGTGGAGCAGGGTGTTGCCTGACCTTTTGCTGCCAGCGGTTTAATTTATGCCACTTGACAAGGAGCAGTTCCCCTGCCTTCTCTTCCTTTTCCTGATCTGCAGCTGCTGCCTGAGATGAACCAGGCTCTGCCTCTACCATGACAAGACTACCAGCCTCCTCCAGCTTCAACTGGGGCCCATCATCTTGACTTTCTTTGCTCCCCTTCCTTGTCCAAGGAGGCCTCTTCCAGATGGGACATGACAGTTACTCAGTGGGTTTCCATGGCTGAGCGGTGAGGCCTTAAAGCTGTCTAGTTGAAAATTCTAAACACTCCTTCCTAAACTACGAATGCCAAGATTCCACACAAGATGTTGTCACGGCAGTTAAAGCAGAATCTTAGGCTTTTGAGGCCCCTCCCTAAACTGCAAACCCCAGGATTCCGTAGGATGTTGAAAGTGGAATAATAGCACTATAACAGTCTAGTGTGGAAATGACCATAGTGCTACAATTGTGTAGCAGGAAAGGGCCATGGCTGACTTTGGACCAGTCAATCTTTCTAAATTTCACCCACCTCACAGAATTGTTGTAAAGATAAAACGGAAGTACATGTACACCGCCTTTAGCTCACTGAAGGAAAAACAGGGTATACAAATGTAAAAAGTCAAGGGGAGGAACGTCTTCTGACGGGACCAAAAATTTCACTATGGTTTAATATAAATTCCAAATGCTTCTCAGATCTCCTTCACGACTGCAGAAGTTAATGTAGAAGTCCACTATATCATCTTCTCATGCCCTCAAAGAGGCGTGAAGGGTATTACTCAGAAATGCGCCTTTAGCCTCATTGGAAATGATTTGTAAAAGGTTATGGTGACAACATGGGAAAAGTATGGCAAATATCTTTAAACAGAATGATTTGAACCAGAATGAAGCTCTTTCAGGATCAGCGAACAATCAAGTCAGCTGTACATATCCCACAAGGGCATGTCATCAAATACCCATGACTGTAAACTGATACACCGAAAAGAAAAGCAGCAGCAGCAGAAGTATGGACGGGAGAAAGAAAGAAAGAAAGAAAGAAAGAAAGAAAGAAAGAAAGAAAGAAAGAAAGAAAGAAAGAAAGAAAAAGAAAGACGGCAGGCAGGCAAAAAGTGATATTTTATATAGAGAGCATTCTTTCTACTGGTGAGTACAATATCTTTCACAGAATCATTACCTGGAACGGACCACAAGGACCATCGAGTTCAGCCCCCTGCAATGCAGGAATGCACCCTCAAAGCATTCC
This sequence comes from Ctenosaura bakeri, assembly GCA_948474755.1. NCBI lineage: Eukaryota > Metazoa > Chordata > Lepidosauria > Squamata > Iguanidae > Ctenosaura > Ctenosaura bakeri. Next base: position 47,428 of record CAOLHI010002064.1, read on the forward strand.
CAACAGATACCAATGGAGGAAACTCCCCCACACTCCAAGGCAGAGTATTCCACTGCTTTTACCATCATGAAATTCTTCCTAATATTTAGGTGGAATCTCTTTTCTTGAAGTTTGAAGCCATTACTCTGTTTCCTAATCTCTGGAGCAGCGGAAAACAGGCTTACTCCATCCTTCATATGATATCACTTTGAATACTTAAATGCTATCATGTTGCCTCTTAACTTTCTCTTCTCCAGGCTAAACACAGCCAGCTCCCTAAGCCACTTCTCATAGGGCATGTTTTCCAGGCCATCTACCATTTTGGTCAAGCTCCTCTGGACACGTTCCAGCTTGTCAATACCTTTCCTGAACTGTGGTGCCTAGAACTGGACACAATATTCCAGCTGGGGTCTGACCAAAGCAGAATAGAGGAGTACTATCAATTCCTTTGACCTAAACACAATACTCCTATTGATGCAGCCCAGAATTGCACTGGCATTTTCAGCTGCTAAAACATGCAACTGAAACATGTTCAGCTTGTGGTCTACTAAGACTCCTAGCTCCCTTTCATGTGGTCAGACCAAGTGTCATCCATTTTTTATCTGTGCGTTTCATTTTTTCTGTCCAGGTGCAAGTACTTAACACTTATCCCTGCTGAAATCCATTTTGTTAGTTTTGGGAAGCTCCTTGATCTATTAAGGCCATTTTGAATTCTGATCCTGTCCTCTGGGGTGTTAGTTAACCCTCCTAATTTGGCGTGACCTGCAAATTTGATAAGAATGTCCTCTATTCCATCATCCAAGTTGGCCCAGGACAGAACCCTGTGGCACCCCACTAGTTACTTCTCTCCAAGATGAAAAGCAGCCATTGGTGAACACCTGTTGGGTTTCGTCAATCAAACAATTACAAATATTTGTGTAACTATACTTGCAATTTCCATATACTCAGGAGAAGCCCAAAATTGGGGTACCCCTCTATAGATCTTTAGGGGGTGAAAGCCCTAAGGGAATTTATCTGCTGCCAAAACAGCTCATTGAAGACTGATTCTGGTCACAGAAGGCTGAGGAGCTGTTGGGTGGGAAGAAGGGAATACAGTATCCCAGAAGCAGCTATGGTTGGGTGTAAAGCATTGTCCCCTCCAAATAAAAATTCTGCCCTCATATAAAATTTTCCTTCAATCCCCAAATTTCTAGCATTGCAGAAAGTGAGATATTGAAAATTGTTCACACCTAGAATAGGGACATTTCTTGTCTTTGTAACTTCTTCCTCTTGCTTTGGAGGGCTAAGCTGTATTTCTAAAGGCTCAACTTTAGAGTTTTAAGTTTTAAGTTTACTGCAATGCTAAAACAAAAGCAGGGAGAGGGGAGAACTCATATTGACCTCTCCATAGCTGCACCCCGGTTGGCTGGCTAGAAAGTAGAAACACACTGAACAGAAGAACAGCCTGAACTGTAACAATTAGTTGTCGTTCCCATTTGCTAAATGTAAGTCTTATTTCCACCAAATATGTCAAAAGTTACTTTTTATACTGCAGTTTCTAGAATCCCCCAGCTAGCATGGCTGCAGTCAACATGTATAGTTCAAAAAGCAATTTTTCCAAGTTCCAATTTATATCCTGCAGCTCCAGTAATGGCTTCCAGGTCAGCTGGGCAATGAATCTGCCCTCACATTTAGTCTGAACTTTAAATGAGCTCTCCAAAATGCAGAGTTGCTTCTTCCTAAATAGGGGAAATCTTGGCATCTTAGACAGCTCTTTTAAAATTCGGACTAAAACCCGCAGTGGCTTATCCATGCGATTGATTCTGAAATGGCCAGCTGCAGCAGCTTAAATCTAAACTGATACAATACAGCTCTTGTTCATAGTTAACACTCACCTTCCAGTATTTCCTGGTGTGTCAAAAGATCCTGTGTGTAAAACAGACTCCCGTTTCCTATTATCAGATTAGTACCTTATTACTGGACAACTGCAGATGCTGCTCCACTAAACTAGTCCCATTCGATTAGTTTTTGCTTTCTGACTGAGATCCTCTATGATGGTTGTGTGAATCTATACTCACATAGTTACATGGTGGTTGTCATACACCACCCTTCAGATGAATATTGTTGTTTGCCTTCAAGTTGTTTCCAGGCTATCATGGGGTTTTCTTGGGGCTGAGTATATGTTGCAGTGGGTTTTCATGGCTGAGCAGGGAATTGAATCCTTGTTTCCAAGGTCATAGCCCAATGCTCAAACCACTACACTACACTGGTTCTCTAAAATATCTCTTCTGAAACTAGAACAGATTCTACCAAATATTGATACTGAATATCTACAAGTGTACTTGTCTACCGTCCAACTGTTTTGAAGGTAATGACGAAGAGTAATGCATTGTCCAGAATGTGCAACTGTGTGCCTACAATCCTGTTGGTTGCTTCCAACTAGAGTAGACCCACTGAAACAAATAGGAGCCCTGGTGGCGCAGTGGTTAAATGCCAGTACTGCAAGCCACAAGGTTGTGAGTTCAATCCTGCTGGGCTCCAAGGTTGACTCAGCCTTCCATCCTTCCGCAGGTTGGTAAAATGAGTACCCAGCTTGTTGGGGGCATGTATAGAAATGTATCGAAATACATGCTATTTGTAAGTTGTTTGCCGCCTCGATCCATATGGAGAGGCGGGATACAAATAAATAATAAAAACAAAAACAAATGTTGAGTGGTGAGTCAACACAAAGGTAAATCCAATTGATTCAATAGCTCTGCATTAATTGGGAACAGTGACAGTCCCCTGTGCCATAGTTATGCCAGGGGAACTAAGTTTAGGCAATGATGAACTAAATATGCCTGTTACACAGGATGGAAAAAAAAAATTCAACTTGGGCCGGAATTCACTTAGGGACATAAGCATGCATAAGTCACGTTAGGTGTGTGGGGCCGAAAAGTCACCAATTGCATTCTGTTGATGGCAGAAGAAGTGGAGTGTGATTCTCTGTGCTTTGCTTTTGCAAGTTAAGCATTGTTATTGTGCATTCTATACTTTGCATTGTGATTATGTATCCTATACTCTGCACTGCAATTGTGCATCATATACTGTGCATTGCCCAATGGCACCCAGTCACTGACACATGGTGTGCAATGCTGCTATTCTGCATGGGGTTTGCATGGTGCTGCTATGGTGTATGTCTGCATGTGGGTATTTACACTAAGGGGATGATGTGGGACTGAGGCCTGGACGTGTAGCACAATGGCTAAAGAAGTACAACTACACAGGTAGGGAAATGTATACAGGTGAACAACAGGATTGTGGCCAACGTGTCTTCTGAGGATGAGCGTTGCTAAATTTCATTTTCTTGCATGAATCAGAGATTAGCATCCTGTAACTCATACCAGCAGCTCTTCTCCTGTTGCTGTAGGAGTGCTGTAGGACACCCAAAACTGCTGAACTATAGCAACAAAACACTTCTACTAAGACTGGACATAAGGGAAAACATGTGTGACAGAGAATGGCCTGCAGACACATCAGATGCTTCAGCTCAGTTAAGCAGATCTGACAGCATAAACTAGCTGGTATAAATAAAACATTGGGATAAACAGATAGACTGGGATAAATAAAAATTAATCTAAATAAATATCCAGTAATGACATGTAAGTATCTTTAGAAAGAGGAGAATGTGTTGCATAAACACATTTGAATGGGGATAGGATTGGAACTGTTCTAGTCAGTGAAGACTGGAATTCTTTGATTATGTGTGCTGGGTACAAATATAATCTGGGACATCTCTACAATTTATGGCGCAGGTTTGGGGAACATACACAGCTAGCAGAATTCATTGCCATTGACCATACTAGTTGGGTTGACAGGAGTTGTAAGACAAAATATTGGAGCATCAAAGGTTTCCCACCCTTGGTTTATGCCACGCCTCATGTACCTGAAGGACTTTTGCACTCTAAGAAGTCCGCTGGGATTAATTTGTTTTTCAAATGGTTAATTGATGTTGGTTAATTGAAAATTATCTATAACATCAGTATCATCTTTATTCAATAAATGGCAGATGCCACTGACTTCCATTAGAGAAAATGATTCAGACAGATCAGAGATACTTAGGGCATTTCTGCACTACACTGTAATAGTGCTATTATTCCACTTTCAACATTCTGTGGAATCTTGGGCTTTGCAGTTTAGGGAGGGGCATTTAGAATTCTCCGCCAGAGAGCTCTTTAGCCTCAGTAAACTACAAATCCCAGAATTCCACAGGAGGTTGAAAGTGGAATAATAGCACTATAACTGCGTGGTGGTGCAGTGGTTAAATGCCAGTACTGCAAGCCACAAGGTTGTGAGTTCGATCCTGCCCGGCTCCAAGGTTGACTCAGCCTTCCATCCTTTCGCAGGTCGGTAAAATGAGTACCCAGCTTGTTGGGGGCATGTATAGAAATGTTCAAAATACATGCTATTTGTAAGTTGTTCGCCGCCTCGATCCATATGGAGAGGCGGGATACAAATAAATAAAAAAAAAATAAATGCCTTTAATTTTTCAGAGGGCAGATGGGCAGCTTAAGTAATGCTTCCCTGTGCACATCCTCTAAGCAGTGGTGGTGAGAAAAGGAGTCTGAAAGAGGACCTGTTGTATGGTTAGGCAATAAAAGGAGAGTAAACAGAGGGAAAAACTCTGAACTGGATGCTACAGAAGCCCAATAAGAAAGAAAAGATTGGAGTGGGGTAAAGAAGAGAAGAGGAAAAAAGAAAGAGAACTGGAGTCGGGGACTAAGGGGCTTCTACACTTTTGAAGCTGGATACTTCTGCAAATAAATAACAAAAAGAAAATCATTGTGGACCAATTGGAAAAGGAGAAAACACATGAGAAAGCAGGAATATTCTTCCCTTCAAATTTCTAGAATGACTAAGAATGAAAGTACTCCACCCATAATTTTCCTAATTCTGTCTCAGATAGCATTTTCTTTCCCTCCCCCCGGGCTGGCTTCAAATCCAAACCACAGAGGTGTGGCGGTGTGTTCAGTGTTGCTTGGTACCACAAGGCTCTCTCATGATCTACTCCCATTACAAAGACCTTCCAAATAGCAACAAGGGGAGAGAGTCAGAGAGAGACAGAGAGAGAGAGAGCCACGTGAAGTCTAAAAGCATGGATCTGGAATTGACAAGATTAATTTGTCTAGATGTGACTGTTTAGCATGTGAGGGAGAAACTCATCTACAGAAGACAAGTCTGCAGAAATGTTTCCCATGCTCCAGATATTAATAAAGCAATAACATTACACCTAGTAAACTTTTGCAACACCCTCCCAAAATGGATTTACAGAATATGGCACTACTGCCAAGTCTTTGTATATACCAGGCAGCAAAAGGAGGAAAACTTGTGGCGTCTTTTAAATGTTGCTTTCTAGGTTGTGACCTTCGAGGGCAGGGATAGCTGTCCAGATATTGCTGGACTGCAACTTCCATCATCTTCCCCATTGGCTATGTTGGCTAAGAATGATGGAAACTGCAGTCCAACAGTTATGGACACACATTCCCTATCCCTGCTCTAGGCTTGACCATTCACAAGCATTTTTCTAGACTCATTTTATTCTTACTAAAGTAAGAGTCTTATGAAAAACAAACAAACATGCAAATAAAAAAAATTAACCCAGTTCAGTGACCAAAAATCTTCATGCTCATACACTTCTTTCTTCCTCCCCTCCCTCCTGGCTTGTATATTTTGCAATGACATCTGAACAGAGCTTAGGAAAATGGCTGGGATAGTTACTACAGTTTCACAAACCAGAGTTTGCTTCCAAATTGCAATAGGAAACCCTTCAAGTCTCAAATTTGGCTTTTGGCCTACCAGATGTTACTGGACCACAGTCTCCAACATTCTCACCACTGGTTAGGTCAACAAGGATTGCTGGGAGCTGCAACCCAACAGTATCTGAAGAGACACAATTCTCCTGACCTAAATCCAATTGCTAATCTGTGTAGGCCCATCAAATCAATGAGATTTATGTAAGCATTAATTTTTGTTGTTCTGTACCTTCAAGTTGACTGCGACTTATGGCAACTGTATTCTAGGGGTTTCTTAACAAGATTTATTCAGAGAAGGTTTGCAATTGCCTTCTTCTTAAGACTAAGGATGCAAATCCTGGTCTCCTGGAGTCCTAGCCTCCAGTATTAATGTACCAGTCAACAATTGCTTCAGTGGGTCTATTCTGGCAAAGGGATGCAGCCCATAAAAAACAGCTTTGAAAACTGTGCCTTAAGATATAAACCACATGTTGAATAGAAGGTAAGCATAAGATTGTCCCCTTTTGTCTTAAATCTGGGGAAGAAAAACAAATAAGACCTATAGGATGTACCCTCACGTGCCCACACTGCAATACCATTCCATCTAAATAACTCAATGGCAGATGCTTTGTGTAACAAACTCCAATGTCTTTTTGCAAAAATAACTGGATTCTATTTCCAATGTCTCTTTGAAAAAATAACTGGATTCCACCTCAGTCCCTGAGAGAAGAAAAGGCTTTTCAAAGAGCGACTCATCTGGGAATGACTAAGGTCCTCTGCAGGCAACAGCTCAGCAATTTGGAACTCAGCATCTACCAGAACTTTGGGTCACAGTATGATCACCTAATAAGGTTGAAATATGCCCTGGTTCTTTAGCACATAAAAATAGCATGCTCTTCAAAAAGGCTTCTCACTGCATTCCATATTGGGAGTAATTCCTCTCCAAGTAAATCAAAAGGTTCTGGGTTTCCTTTTAATCTGGCCTTGATTTTATAAAGATGGTAGGGGCAACTGTGATAGGTCCACAAGCCACTTTTCTGCCTCTGGGGTCCTCAGGGAAGGGGACACATGAAAAGCCAAAATGTACCCAAACAAAAACCTCAAACAAAAATCTCCACCCCTAGAAGTGGATAGACTACATTTCCCATCAATCTCAGTTTAACTGGTCAATGATGAATGATCATGGGAGTTGAAGTCGAAAACATTTAGAAGGACAAGGGTGATGAAAAGTGCCAGACTCACTTATCTGGGAGTAAAGCTCTTCTGGACATGCTTTGGGATTTATTTCTGAGAACATAATCAAAAAACTGCCTTGGTAGATTCCTACCTAAATATTCTGAATATGTAGGTTCATTGTACATCAAGTTTTAATAGGCTCCTTCAGGATCTAAAATTCTAGGGGTAGTGGTGACTTGATAGGCAAAAGCAGGTTTTTAAAACGGATTTTAGTCTACAAAGAAACTCCCAAGGGCTTCTTTGCATAATGCATAATGCATAGTTTAGTCTCACACACCCCAATGATTGATTTTTTGAAAATCTCAAAAATGAAAGAGATGATGTGGCAAAAAGTCACTTCAGGGCTAACTCAGAAATATAAATCCCCAAATAATAAGTTTAGGCAACCTTGTTGCAAAAGAATTTTATTCATTCCACAATTTTGCATTCTGTCAAAACAGCTGCCTAATAATAGATGTAGCTGCAATCAGCTAAAAGGATCAAATCCAAGGTTACACCTAATGTCTAGAGGCTAGTGAATTCTGGTGCAGAGTAACAGCAGAGACCTACCATGCAATCTACACTTGCCCACTCAGAAGCAATCCTTACTGAATTCAGTGAGACTTAATTCCCATGCAAGTATGCACTGGAATGTAATGTAAAGCTGTAATCTAAGTGAGGGAATTGTGCAGTCCCCTAGATGCTGCTGGACTGCAACTTCCCAGCAACCTCCACACGTGGCAATGTTGTTTAGGGGTCATTGGAGCTGTAGTCTAATATGTGGAGGGACACACAGTTCCCATCTCTGTTGTAATCCCATATACACCCATATACTGAGTTCAATGGTACTTGCTTCTTAAGTAGACACACTTCAGTGGAACTTAATTTGCTGTTAAGTGTCTATACAACTGGAGTCTTACCTAGTGATTTGATGCATTTTTGCACGGGAGTAAATACCACTGAACTCAGCTGCTATTGCTTCTGAGTCAGCCTACGCAGGGTTGTTGTGTCAGTCTGCAGTCCTATGTACTAGAGGTTGGCAACCATTGCTCTTCCATGTGTTGAGTGATTACAACTCCCATTATCCTTCACCACTGGCTTTGTTGGCCAGGCCTCCTGGAAGCTGCAGTCCAACCACATCCAGAGGGCCACAAGTTGCTCACTCTTGTTGGACACATGTAACAAATTAAGTCCCATTGAATCCAGCACAGTTTACTTTTGAGTACGCATATGTGGCAGTTGCACAGTTCTGGTCCCAAAATGTTCAGGCTTTGACATTTCAACCTGTGTGCCATTCTACAAACAAATAAACAAACAACCTTAAATAATATTTTTACCCAGTCTTTCCTCCAAGATGTTCACAGCATCACTATATAATTCCCTCTAAGGTGTGCTGGAGGGACAGAGAAAAGGATAACCCAAGGAGTTCCACAACTGAGTGGAGCTTTGACCCAGGACCTCAAAGGCCCCTGTCACCCTTCACAATTATAGCACTATGGTTCCTCTTTAACTGCCATGGCCTACTCCTGTAGAATCTTGGGGTTTGTGGTTGGTGACGCACTAGAGCTCTCTGGCTGAGAATTCTCAACACCCTCTCACTCCACAATTCCACAGGATGAAGCCATGATCATTAAAATATATTTTGATTGAGAGTTTAATTTTAAAAATAAAAAACACCTCTTCCCACTTCCAAGCTTACATTTCCCAGTTGAATCTGCTTGTTTTCATTACATACATACATACATGCATAATTTCTGCTTAGCAAAGAAGAAAGCGATTACATTACTTCTTTTTCATTTCCTATACTTGTATATCTTTATCCAATCCAAAACTACTCTCTATTTCCTTTCAAAGTTCTGGATAGGTTTATTTTTCAAAGAAAATGTTATTTTTTCTGTCTCTACCATATCCAGGACTTTTAGCTTCCATTCTTCTATAACAATATATTTCCTTTCTTTCCAATATTGCGCATATGTCAGCCTTGCAGCAGTTATTAAATATAATAGTATCTTCTGATGACATTTCTCTTTGTTGCCCTAACATATTTAACAAATAAAACTTCGGTTTCATTTCAAAATTCAAATTACAAATTCTTTGGATTTCACATATGAAAAAAAGACCCCACCTTTTCATCACATTTCCAACATCTTGCATTTCCATTTTTAGTTATCTTTTGTAGTCTTTCTGGGTCATGTACCATATGTGCAACATTTTATAAAAACTCTCTCTTAAATTTAGATTTGGTGTGAATATTATATCAGTCTTCCATGCTCTCTCCCAAATTTCTAATTCTATTGATTGTCCAATATTCTGTGCCCACCTAACCATTGTATCTTTGACAACTTCTGATGCCATTTCTCTTTTCAACAATAATTTATAAAGTTTAGAGATTCTCTTCTTCTGATCACCTCTCATTCAACAAGTCTAATTCATTTTCTTTTCTCTCAAATCCATATAATTTTTGATCTATTTTAAATCTCTTTTGAGTTGTATCCATGGGAACCCATGACCACTAAAATATACCATAGCACTTGCAGGGCTATGTGAAAGAACCTCTAGTCATAATTTAACATTCTGATCACTACACTACTCTACACTACACCACACGGCTATCTGGATTGTCTTTAGGCAACCACAAAACCATTTTTGTGACAACCATCACATAACATGACCCCTGCATAGATACGTGGGGCACTTTCACACTACACAATGATAGCATTTTGATTCTACTTTAACTGCCATGGTTCCAGCCTATGGAATTCTGCGATTTGCAGTATAGGGAGGGGTACTTAGACTTCTCAGTTGGAATACAACTCCCTAGATTCCACAGGATGTATCTATGACAGCTAAAGTGGAATCATAATATTGTAATTGTGTAATGTGAAAGGGTAGTAGCAAAACCCGAAAACAGCCAAATGGTGCCAGAAATCTATTCTAAACGTCTGCTTCAGGAAAAAACAGCTTCAACTGCAATAAATTCAATAGAAATATTTAAAAGTGTTTGTGGGAAGTATCAGATACCACAACGTAAAAGAACAGGATGTTCTTAAATGTATTCTTCCTATTTACGAGATGCTGTTGGGGAAAAATATGACACAAAACAAAGAGAGCCGCAAAGGAAGAGGATGCTGAAGAAGTGTTGTCTCAGTCAAGGAAGCCTGAAAATTAGACGAAGAGTGTCTGCCATGAAGTGCAGATTGAAGCCTTGCTCCACAAATAGCTTTAGGAAAGAATGCTGTTTATTCTTAGCATTTGAGATATTTGCCACTTCTCTCAATACAAGTAGTAACATCAAGGATCAAAAAGGATAAAGGGTGGTGAGGACTGATGCAAAATATAAGGAGAGCAAGAGCACAGTGTGTAATGTAAAAGTTACTTTATTTGAGTGAAAACTCTCAGAATCCCCCATCTAGCATGACCACTTGGCTGCAGAGATACTCAATGGCTAATTCAAAGGCCAGATTTTTTGGATATTGTTGTTGCTGTTGTGTGTTGTCTCCAACTCATGGTGACCCCAAGGCAAACTTATCATGGCAAGATTTGTTCAGAGGGGGGTTGTCTTCTTCTGAGGCTAAGAGGATGTGACCTGTCCAAGATCACCCAGTGGGTTTTGTAACATCACACCTGATAAAGAGTTCTGAAGAACATGAAAGCTTACACTGTGTAGTAACATTTTAGTGGTATAACCCAACTCTGCATTTTTTTAAAAAAAATCTGAATCACATGGCTGCTACCTTAAAGGCCTGTCTAAAACTGAGTATGGGTGGCACCAACCTTACAACCTTACGTTTCCTTGAGAAGGAAAAGAACGCGCATAGGTGCTGCTACCAAGGCCCTGCACAAGTCTAGCATTCTCTTAGCAGAGGGACCTACAACAGGTCCTCAGATGAAAACTATAACTTCTGGATAGGCAGTTCCAGGATATGGGGCACATGATCCCATTTTGTTGGTAGCTGTTGGTAACAGAGACTTAGCTCCAAGTTTCTTCTTCACCCAGGGTGACAATGGTTGGGATTAGGGACTTGGTGACAGAATCACAGAATCTTAGAGTTGGAAGGGCCCATACGTCAAACTATGGCCATTTCCGCACTAGCCTGTTACAGCGTTATGATTCCACTTGCAACATCCTATGGAATCCTGGGGTTTGCAGTTTCGGGAGGGGCTGGTTAATTTTAAGGCACCTTGGCTGGAAGGATTTAAGTATGCCAGCTGTTTGGAAGCTGGGGGAAAAGGTCCATGACAAAAAGTTACTTTTTGGACTACGAAAGCCAGTGGCCATGCTGGCCGGGAGATTCTGGTGTTGTGGCTCAAAAAAGTAACTTCTCCCAAGCACTCAGTCTTAGATCAATAAAAAATGCTTAGTCTTCTATAAAATGAACATCACAAGATAGCAGGAGCTGTTGGTAGGCCAGTATTGAAAATTTTATATTGCCCTATTTAGCTAAATTCTTTCTCCACCTGGAGAGAGCAGTGAATGAAGTTATTTGGAAGGAGTTATGGACTTATCTGGTTTTCTTTGTTCAGAAACTGACAAGGCTGCTGGAGTCTGGTTTGAATTGAATCTTTATCAGCTGCCGGGAAGCAATTTGTGATGTATTTTATTGCCGCTTTTGTGTTTTGTATGGTTCATTGTTTTGTGTTTTTAACTCTATTGAACTATACAAAAGATAATTTTATTTCTGTTCATTTTTATTTGATGGAAACTGCCTGAAACTGTGCTAGTGATGCAGACATGAATAAGGGAACAAACAAATGAATAAAATAACTCAGACACTGTGTAGTTATATAGTCCAAACGTGGAATGCAGAAAATCCAAAGGGACACATTAGGTGGCACAAAATGTAGTTGCCTCGCAAATCTTGGAGGTTCAGACATAAGACTCCTGTTCATCACATCTGTTTGCTTTGCAAATCTTGGAGGTTCAGACATAAGACTCCTGTTCATCACATCTGTTTACCATCCAAAATTTAACAGATGAAAACTAGGACACCTACAGCCAAGAAATACCAAACCAAGCAAAAATTAATGAAGAACACAAGCTAGGAGAGGCTGCAGCAACTTGCTGTTGCCTGAGCCTACTGGGAAGGGAAAGATTGTGCCCTCTCCTTTCCCTCCCGCTGAATTAATGGAGTGCAAATTCTTTTTTCTCTTTGGACTCAGTTTGAAGAAACTGAAGTAGGCTGAGAGCAAAGCAGGGAGGGAGAGGAGTAGAGAGAGAAACTCGGACATTTTAAAAACAGCTGAAAAAGTAGGATGACAGGATTAATCAGTGCTGTCCTTGCCAAAAGTGGAACAGTTGGAAGGCATGCAGTTGTGTGGGAATTCTCATTGCCATCTCTCAGTCTTCTCTTCTCCAAGCTAAACACAACCAGCTTCCTAAGTTGTTCCTCACCAGGTTTGGTTTCCAGACCTCTGATCATCTTAGTGACTCTTCTCTGGACATGTTCCAGTTTGTCCTTCCTGAACGGAGGTGCTTTCTTTGATATATACTGCAATAGGGTTAAGAATTGCATGGCCTTCCAGATGTTGCTGGATTGTATTTCCCAGCATTCATCACTGTTGGCTCTGCTGACTGGGACTACTGGGAACTGCAGTACAACAACATCTAGAGGCTGCAAAATTGCCACCATTGTCCTTATTCTTTAATTGGGTACTTTAATGCCCAAGGGGCACAGACACCTTGTGCAGCTGGTAAGATGATTAGATACAAATATGAAGGGATATACAGAGCCAGTGTGGTGCAGAGTATCGGACTAGAGCTCCAGGAGACCAGGGTTCGAATTCCTGCTCACGCATGGAAGCCCAGTGGATCACCTTGGGCAAGCCACACTGTCATAGTCTCAGTCTCAAAAGAAAGCAATGGCAAATCCTCTCTGAACAAATCTGGCTGATGAAACTCAATAATAGGTTCACCTTAAAGTTGCCATAAGTCCAAAACAACTTGAAGGCATAAAACAACAACACCACAAACGGATGGAAGATGTGGAAAAGATAAAATCCTCAAGGAATGTGAGCCCCAAAGTGTTTTTAAAATAGTCATTTTTTCTAAAAACAAAACAAAAACCTGCATACCAAACTAATTCAGTTTCTGATGAAAATCATCTGGATTCCCATCAAAAGAACCACATGCTACATGCAGGGAAACCACTGTTGCAATTGCCTCTGGCTTTGGACAGCAAATAATCCTCCAGAATGCAACAGTTTCACAAGTAAGGGACTAAAGAACAGCGTGGGTCAAAAGTATTCTTGATCTCTCTCTTGCGGCAATGTGCAGATCAGGATCCAATGATGCAACGTATTGGCATCTTGGATACACTCGGGAATTTAACTGAGACTATTTACTGCCTCTTTCACACAGCTGTAAATGTTAACTTTTTATCTCAGCAAAGTTCCCTGATCCTTCCCTGCTGTGACACAGCAACTCTCAAGACCGAATTAACCCAGAAGGAAAACACCCACTGTATGTCCTTTCTCATTTCTCTAATCCTCTGCTCTGCAATCATTTTTAACAGGCCTGAAGGGACAGGAGTGTTGGCTCTGTCCATTGACTCACATACCTCTAGCCAAACCACAGGGAAAGGGCTCATCAATACCTTCTCTCCAGGGACAAACAGTGGAAAGAGTGCCATCACAGCACCTACAGCAGCTCCCTCCCCATATGTTGGCTCACACACAGGAAAGAGCTGTTTACACTGCAAAAAATTGAGCTGACAGTGTCTTTTGCCCAAATCCTGGCTCCAGAGAAACTGGAAGAAGTGGACACAGGATGGAGCTTTGTCAGATTTAGCACCTCTGGAGCTGATGGAGGAAAGGTAGGTTGAAGGTGGCTAGTAGTAAATCAGCAGCAGGCAATGTACAGTCCATGTGCTACAGGTGGCCTCTAGTCCTGGTTTTGTGGCTCCCCAGGACTCAAGATAACTTTTTGGGGGGAAAAAACAAAACATTGTGCCCCAAAATGTCTTCTGGGGATGTGAGGGACATTTTCATCACATCTGCTCCTTCTCTATTTTAGGCCTTATTCTAAAATACGAGGAGAACAGTAGGTGAATTCCTGCTGCTAATGAAGGCCTTTCTTACATCTAAAAATGATGTCGGGGGAACCTCCAAATACCTCATGTCCCCTAGAGGGCATTTGGAAGCAAAAAGATTGTTTTGTTGGGGGTGGGTGGGAGAGTGCAACCCTCCAAGTTCTCCTGAGGAGCTAAACCAGCCCTTTGGCATCCCAAATTTGCCATCCCTGAAGTACACCAAGGCCAAAATCCTAATGGTCCACTGGCTAAGTGCAAAGGTATGTATCCATACGCTTACACTGCAGTGATGTGGCAGAGGATATGTCATCTTCCCCAGCTGTGCAAGGAAAGCTGGAACCACCTGAGTGTACCTCCACAGCACATCAATGGCTGAGAGGTAAGGGTGAATGAATCTGTACTCAGAGTCCTCTGGGTGCCACTATGCCTCTGAACTGAAGGTGTTGTGCAAAGAGGTATTGGATACCTTCCATGCAATGCCTTGAAAAATATAGTTCCGCCCTCCACATTTGCGGGTTTCACTTTTGTGGATTTGATTTTTTGTAGATTATTTGCTGCCAGCCCTGCTGCCTCCCTATGGCATTTTTAAGAGGGATTGCAAGCCTTGTGAGACTGAGAAAATGCAAATGTGGCTTGTAAGTCCCTATTAAAAATGGTGTGAGGCAGCAGTGGAGGTGGCAGTAAGCCCCACCAGGCCCCCACTTCTGCCTTGTGAAGGAATCCTGATGCCTCAAAGGAATCCATGATTGGTTGAATATGGTGATCATACTTTTTTTGGTGTTAAAAATGGTTGGGGAGGGCCTAGAGTTATTCATGGTTTTTCCACTTTCATGGGGGTCCTGTGTCCCAACCGTAGCAAATCTGGAGAGATGACTGTATTTACACTGGCGGTTATGCCAGCCTAAGCCACTAATAGGATTTTAGCTAAAGGCTACTTCTTCAGGCCACAAGTCCCGGGAGCCAGACATGTGATGTAGACTCAAGCCAATTGACTTGGACTCAAGTCAGACTCAGGTTGCTTCAATGAGTTGACTTGGACTCGACTTGACTCGACTCGGCAATAATGCACTGACTCGACTTGACTCATGACTTGTATATTTTTAGTGACTAACTTGCTGCCCTTGGTTCAGTGACATAACACATTTATCCAGAAACCATATGACTCTGAACAGCGTTTCCATCTCCTTTTGCCTAATGGTTATGTGATGATCTGCCTCAAGCCCAAAGTATGGACACACTTCTTGGAGGGAAATAGCAAATCCATTACGCAATGGGCTTCAGGCAAGGATGAGGTCTGCCCAGCAGCCTGTCCCTGCTACATACTGGAGAATCCCTCTAAAAATTTTCCTAAGATCAGAAGGAAGACTTGCCTCCTGAGTGCAGGGTGTGTTTCTCAGAGGGTTAGGAAATGGGCTTGAGGAGGAAGGATCCTTTCTTCTAAAGGTTTTGAAACTCCAGTAAGGGGGAGTAAGGAGGATCCTATTCCCCAGTTCCAAAAAAGCTTCCAACTTTGGAAAATGGAAAGTAAGAAGGATCCTGTTCCCTATTTGAGAAGCTGCAGACCTTTGTATGTCCAAGACATACAACCCCACCACCACCTCCTTTTTTTTTCTGATAAAGGTGGCTCCTAGACATGAGACTTGACTTGAAAGTATCTTGCAGGGACTTGAGAGACTTGGAGTAAAAGACTTAAATACATCACTGCTGGTTAGAGTTGTATCTGCTGTAGGATTTGCTTTGCTGTCCCCTGAATTAGGCTGCTAACCCTCCAGGTGCAGTGAAGGGTGCTATCCTGCCTCCAAGGTTTAAATAAGATTCAAGTGCAAGTCACATCAACTTCTGTTGATGGAATCAGGGAATGGTGTGAGGCACCATCTTGCTCTTTGCATCAGGTAGGAAACTGTGTTGGACCAGCCCTGCTCCTACCCAAATGTGGCAAGGAATGAAGTAATGGTACTTTGCTTTTGTAATGAGGGCAAAACAAAGTTATGTTTGAAGCATAACAATTTGTAACAATACTATGCATTTTGGGATTCATGAGGAATGTATCATAGCTATTTTAAATGGCATTTAAATGGCTAAGTTATTTTTAACAGGCATTTCAGGCATTTTTGGAGACCTAGTGAGGGGAATTTTTCAAGTCTGGAGTGGAAGTGTTCAGTAAGTCTTTTTTTTTCTTTTTCTATCACCCTTGTATGACGAACGAGAGTTTCTTAAAAGTGAGATACTGAAGGCACAATTTAAAACTGTGCCAATAAAGAGGAAAAATGGCAGGTGTCTAAAGAAACCAGAATGGTTGACTAAAGAACTCTCAGCTGAGCTAAGCGTTAAAAGAAACATGTACAGGAAATGGAAAAATGGTGAAGCCACCAAAGAGGAATTCAAGCAAATAGCCAGGAGATGTAGGGAGAAGTTCAGAAAAGCTAAAGCACAGAATGAACTCAGGCTTGCCAGAGACGTTAAAAACAATAAAAAGGGCTTTTTTAGATATGCCTGCAGCAAAAGGAAATGATAGGGTTGCTGTGTGGAGAAGATGGCCAATTACTAACGGGGGGAGGGGTAAAGAGAGAAGGCAGAACTGCTCAATACCTTCTTTGCCTAGGGTGGTGGTTCTCAACCTTCCTAATGCCGCGACCCTTTAATAGAGTTCCTCATGTTGTGGTGACCCCCAACCGTAAAATTATTTATTTATTATTTACAATGCCTCCCCCCTCGGCAAAGGCCGTCTCACCAGCCAGGAACAGAGGGGCGAGCAGGGAGGGAAAGAGGAGCTGCACGTCTCCCCCGGGAAAAAACTCCGAGAACCCCCCCCGGGCTCTGCTTCTGCTTCGCTCTTGTTTCCACTGGGGGGCAGTGTGGGAAAAGTTTCCAGAGTGTCGACTCTGCCCGGGGGAGGGGAGGAATCCCAGCGCCTTTGTCTTTTGTGCCGAAGCAGCTCGCCCCCCCAGAAAAGCACTGCCTTGAGGCCCCCCAGCCCTTCCGCAGCATCCCCCTCCGTGGTGAGTGGGGCAGGGGCCGTGGCGAGGAGGGGGCCTGCCCCCCGTGCCGCCCCCCCCCAAGCTGGCCCGTCAGACGAGAGGTTCTCCCGGTAGCGGAGAAGGGGAGCGATTTCAGTCCCTTCTGAACAGGGGGCAGGAGGATGCAAGCGCGTGGCTCACGCTTGAGCACCACCACCGAGGAAGGAATGGAGCCTAAGACCACCGGAAATACATATTTTCGGATGGTCTTAGGCGACCCCTGTGAAAGGGTCATTCGACCCTCAAAGGGGTCACGACCCACAGTTTGAGAACTGCTGGCCTGGGGGGGGCACAGGTGAGGAAGGGGGGAACCTACAGGATGGGGAGCAGGTGAGGAAGGGTGGGGGAAATGCAGCACAGAATAGGTAGAGAAGTAGTACAGGAATATCTGACTAAACTAGATGAATTGAAGTCTCCTGGGCCAGATCAATTACATTCAAGGATATTAAAGGAACTGGCAGAAGTCATCTCTGAACCGCTCACAATAATCTTTGAGAACACTTGGAGAACAGGAGAAGTCCCAGCAGACTGGAGGAGGGCAAATGTCATCCCCATCTTCAAGAAGGGAAAAAGAGGACCCAAATAATTATTGCCCGGTGAGCCTGACATCAATACCAGGAAAGATCCTAGAGCAGATCATTAAACAGTCAGTTTGGAATTACTTAGAAAGCAATGTGGTAATCACCAAAAGTCAACATGGATTTCTCAGAAATAAGTCATGTCAGACTAATCTTATCTCTTTTTACGATAGGGTTACAAGCTTGATCATAGAATCATAGAATCACAAAAATGTAGAGTTGGAAGAGACCACACGGGTCATCCAGTCCAACCCCCTGCCATGCAGGAACACCCTCAAAGCACTCCCGACAGATGACCATCTAGCCTCTGCTTAAAAACCTCCAAGGAAGGAGACTCCACTACACTCCAAGGCAGCACATTCCACTGCCGGACAGCCCTGACCATCAGGAAGTTCTTCCTGAGGTTCAGGTGGAATCTCCTTTCCTGCAGCTTGAATCCAATGCTCCTTATCCTGGTCTCTGGAGCAGCAGAAAACAAGCCCTCTCCTTCCTCTACATGGCATCCCTTCAAATATTTAAACATGGCTATCATGTCCCCTCTTAACCTCCTCTTCTGCAGACTAAACATCCTCAGTTCTCTAAGTCTATCCTTATAGGGCATGGCTTCCAGGCCTCTCACCATTTTGGTCGCCCTCCTCTGGACTTGCTCCAGCTTGACCATGTCCTTCTTGAATTGGGGTGCCCAGAACTGGACACAGTACTCAAGATGAGGTCTAACCAAAGCAGAGTAGCCCTAAAGGCATCAGATTCTATTTAATCTTGGAAACTTAGCAGGGTCAGCTCTGGTTAGTACTTGGATGGCAGACCACCAATGAATACCAGGTGATATAGGCTATATTTCAAAGTAAGCAACTGGCAAAACCACCTCTGAGTATTCCTTGCCTAAGAAAACTCTGTGAAATTCATAGGGATGCCCTAAATCAACAGATGACTTGAAGGCACAAACACACACAGAATTAAACAGAAGAAACTGTTACATTGGGGAATACGGGCCAACTTAAAGAGCAGCACACAATATGAATTCTGTCTTTCTTTCATCTCTTCTATAGATCTCTTGTGTGTATTGCTTCCAGCATCTGTTCATTTTGTCTTGATCATATAACATATTCCCCTACTGATCATACATAATCGCTACCTGTGATTGAAATTTCCCTTTCATTTGCCAGATTTTGTGGAAGAGGCTTTTTTTCCTACCATTTTTTGTCTTCTTCTATTTCTCTGCACTGTACTACAAGTACGATGTGCCTAAAAAGTATGAGAAATGCTCCTTATAAGAAGTATGTCTCTAGTCTATGTAATGTCTACAAAAAATAATGTATCTATACTGGAAATATCCATGTGATATGATGAATCTCTGGAAGTCATGTGCAACAACATAAGCTAATTGTTTTCTCTCTCTCTCCTTCAAGCTCTGGTCTCCCAGACCGAAGTCTGATACTCAAACCACCATACCATGCTGGTTCTCTTATGATACATTTGCCTATTTAAAATATTTATAGCCCATCTGTCCATAAGAAGAAAAGACAATATGATGACATTGATTTTTTTAATATGTTGGAAACAAACAATACAGCAATGACAAAACAAAGCCATGACGGGAATAACGTCATTGCAACAGCTATACAATTAATCAGCATATTAGCTTACTAAGAAGGATTTAGGCCACCCACCGAAACCCAATAACATGGTTGTCCTTAAAGGATCTCTTTCTGTGTGCATTATATTTATTTATTATTTAGTGGAAGTATTTGCTACTTTCCTGCCCACTCGGGGTTCCACCACATACCATAAAATAGCTTAAGAATGTTCTTCAAAACACAGGCCAAGAACTATGTTAAACACTGTGTTTAAAAACCAATGGCCACGTGAAGTAAGAAGAACTGGGTGCCTACTGGATGTTCAACAAAGATGAAACCATCAGTTGGGAATGCTTTGATGGTGTATTCCTGCATGGCAAGGGACTGGACTCGATGGCCTTTGTGGTTTCTTCCAGCTCTATGATTCTATGATTCTATATTTCCTGGTCCTGATTCCCCTTAGAATTTCACAATGTGATGCCTTATCTCCGGCTTGCAAACTTCCAACCACATTGGTCAGTCCAAGGCTGAACCTACTGTTAGGTAGAATGAGGCAGTGACTTCACAGAGCAAATGCTGGGTAGTATGGCCAGAACATAATTGGAAGCCCTTTTGCTGTTCCTTCTATGGGAGGAAGGAGCTGGTCCTAGTTGACAAGTGGCATATATATTAAATAAGTAATTTAAGATATCGAATAATGATATTAAATAAAAGTTAATATATTGATATTGAATATATTAATATGATCAAATATTAATATATCAAATAGGTAATATATGAAGTAAATAAATTGCACTTAATTGCTGACTAGTCTAATGTTCAAATCACTACACTATGCTAGCTCTCCATAAATTGAACAAGTCTGTTAGGGAAGGCCCAAAAAAGTGCAATTCTATGTATATGGAACTTAAGAGGATTATTATACCAACAGGAATCTGGAAAAGACTGTACAGATCATTTAGTGCAACAGCAAAGCTATGCAGCTTCTTCTGTGTAGTGGAATGTAGGATTATTCATTCCTAAATCTAGCAGACATGGCAAATACCTCTCCCTGCAGAGCTACAATGCAGCTCTCCTTTGGGTAGTAATTCTAGGCACGTTTATTTGGAAGCTGCTACGACTTGGACCTTCTTCCAAGAAAAGAGGTTTAGGTTTGGAGTGGTAACCACAAAAAGCCCATCACTCTGACCTGAAAGCCCTTCTTGTTCCACGAAATGTAGCAGCTGGAAGCAGAAATGTCTTAAGACAGAACATAAGAATTTCAACCAAATGCTGAATCGGCAACACCAAGACTCACGAGGGCCTTGCTGATGGCTCACGTTTGTGGCTTTACCGCTCCCAAGCAACTGAGTCATTCCTCGATTTCAGAAGAAGTGTAAACACAGCTGTTCAGGTCTTATGCAGGCCAAGATTTCTGACAGGTTTCCACATTATCCAAGACTTCAACTTTTCTTGCAGAGATTCCAGATGAACATTTTTTCACTTCTTTGAGTAATTATTATGGGCAAGAGTACATGCAGCTGCCAGTGTCTAGGCATATGGAAACCTGTCCCTGGCATACCAGTACCAGCTGGTTCCACATAAGGTGCCACTTGCCAACAGAACTGCCAGTTTTGAAATCCAGTGTTTGTATGTATGGGTTGCACATACAGGCACACCTCCATTAATGCTGGTTCCGACAGTGAAGTTCCTTTTTACAAAGCCTTTTTAAAACTGTCCAGACTTTTGGGATAGGATTGCAACAGCTTGTCTGCAGGAAGCAATGCAATAAGCAAACCTACAGCTAGGAAAGAATAGGATTCTACTCTAGCCGGGACTACTATAGTAGCTTGGACTTGCTTATAACAGACAATATAAACAACAGTTGCCTCCAGAATCCCTTACTGGGCATGCATAAACAAGCAAAACAGAGAGAAAAGGGAACAGTAGATAAGCCTGTCTCATTATCTACCCCTGACAAGCTTTTAGAACAACATAGATCTGTAATTCTGGCCACCAAAATGGAAATCATAAAAAGGATAGCATCATCCTTCAATGTAGTTTAGAAGAAGCTTTGAAGTGGTCTCTAGGAGATTAAAAATGTTTGTGTTTATTTATGCAAGGATTACCTGACCCACTTGTTTCATTCCACACCTGCATATTGTTAATTTTGTTCAAAAACGTTTGCTGAAACATGCTGAACTGCACTTTTTGGGGGGGGGCATAGAAACTTATCCTGATTCTTTCCATGTTGTTTCTGCCACCCATACCAAATTTTCTACTAAAGAACATCCAGACACACATCTAGTTGTTAACAGAGCATACCTGTGTATCTAACCCTGACTGAGAGATTCAGTGAAGAAGCTTGTGGAATACAAATCTCTACCAGTGTGTGCTTATGCTGGGACAGAAGTTACTCTGTTTTTTCTACTTCTTCCCCAGGTGGGTAAAAGCAACCAGTGAGACTCACAGACACAGCACTAACTCCTTAACTACGGATCAGCTGTAGGGATGTTCCTGAATGTGTTGTGGCTGTCCTTGCATTGCCAGGCAAGAACAAGCAGCTACCACCGCCAACATATTGCTGCTCCTTTCCTGAGAGTATGATATTGCCTTTTTTTTCCAGGCACATCCCCATGGCTGAGACGATGGAGCTGCAGAACCTCCCAGCTTCAGCTGTACACTGGGAGTGCTGGGAGTGAGGGATGTTGAACAAGAAGGGACAATATATCTCCTTCTGCAATATCAAATACACACACACACACACACAGGAGTTATAGAATCATAGAGTTGGAAGAGACCACAAGGGCCACTGAGTCCATCCCCCTGCATGCAGGAATACACTATCAAAGCACTCCCAACAGATGGCCATCCAGCCTCTGTTGAAAAGCCTCGAGAGAATGAGGCTCCACCACACTCCCAGGCAGCATATTCCACTGCCAAACAGCTCAGACCATCTGGAAGTTCTTCCTGAGGTTCAGGTGGAATCTCTTTTCCTGAAATTTGAAGCCATTGCTCTGTGTCTTAGTCTCTGGAGCAGCAGAAAACAGGCTGGCTCCATCCTCCATATGACCTCCCTTCACATCTTTAAACATAGTCGTCATGTTGCCTCTTAATCTTCTCTTGTCCAGGCTAAACATACCCAGCTCCCTAAGCTGCTGCTCTTAGGGCACAGTTTCCAGGCCTTCTATCCTTTTGGTGACCCTCTTCTGGACATGTCCCAGGTTGTCAATATCCTCCCTGAATTGTGGTGCCCAGAAGAGTTATGCCTAAGTATGTTATCAACAGGATCCTAGCTATAATTTGATGGATCACAGCAACTGTTTATGAAGAGTATAACTGCCAGAAGCTGTAAAGCATCTGGTGAGCAACGTCTGATGGTGGATCACAAGATGATCACATTCAGATGTAACAATAAACTGGAGACTTATTATGGGAGAGTGTCATGCTAGCTCCCACTGCCCAATTGTTCCTGCTTGTCTCTGCCTTTCACTCAACAAGACAGAGAAATAATTTTAGGAAAAAATCCTAGTTTATTTCTCTTGCTTGTCAAGGGAGAAATAAGCCAAAAAGTCAGCAGCTGCCGGGTTCGGATGCCACATATAAACAAACTATGGACCAAACAACTGTTTAATTGCACAGCAGAGCAACTGGGCCCAGTTAGCCAGGACTGTGGTTCATACATAACTTGGGAAACAGCCTTTTAGACTACTAGAATCCCCCAAACCACTACGGTAGTCATGCTGGTTGGGGCATTCTGGAAGTTGTAGCCCCCAAAAGTACATTTTCTGAGCTCTGGGTTTATTCCAACAAGCTGGAATTCTAAATTCTGGCTTATTGTGACATATGAGTCTCACTGTTACAAGAACGTGCAAGTAAGAAAAACACCTTCTTGCACTGTACTGTAATGTTCTGATAGTTATGTTGGCTGACTTTTCCATTCTCAGGACCACACTGTTTTTTAGACAAGGGCCATTTCTGCACTACACTCTTATAGTGTGATTATTCCACTTTCAACATCCTATGGAATCCTGGGGTTTGCAGTTTTGGGAGGAGCACCCGGCCTCTCTCAAAACTGCCAACCGCAGGAGTCCATAGGATGTTGAAAGTGGAATAATAGAGCTATAACAGACTAGTGTGGAAAACGCCAAGGTTCTGGCAGACTTCAAATTTGTGGGATGTTCTTTCTTATTTTCTACTAAAACCTCAAAGTCTACAAAAGAGA
Organism: Ctenosaura bakeri; assembly: GCA_948474755.1. Taxonomy (NCBI): domain Eukaryota; kingdom Metazoa; phylum Chordata; class Lepidosauria; order Squamata; family Iguanidae; genus Ctenosaura; species Ctenosaura bakeri. The sequence goes on from CAOLHI010002064.1 coordinate 70,776, forward strand.
ACTAAGTCTATAGGGATGTCACCAGGGGACACACACAATTATAAGTGGGAAATATGCTACATCTGACAACACTCAGCCATGGAAATTGTCTTCAGTGTTAAAGCTGAGCTCACAATAATTTCATAGAGAAATCCACTCCTGGTGTCCACCCCAAACTTTCTTCATTTCAGGAACCAGATTTATGGGGCTGAGGACTTTTTGTTGCTGTGGTTGAATAAATGGTGGTCAAAACTTCACCAGTCTTTTGCAAATCACCCTCATCTCTCAGTAAATCTGAGATACCTTGGGACCATCCCTGCTCTCAATATCGTCAGCCTTCACAGAAACATTGGCGCTATCTAGCAATAAGGATTTAACAATGCACTAATGCACTGGTATTCATCATTACCTATGAGAATGTGGAGAGCCAGCATGGTGTAGCGGGTTGAACTTTAGACTATGACCCTGGAGACCAGGGTTCAATTCCTTGCTCAGCCATGGAAATCCAGTGGGTGACCATGAGTGCTCAGCCCCAGAAAACCCTGTTATAGATTAGCCTTAGGGTCTCCATAAGCCAGAAATGACTTGGAGGCAACAACAAGTATGTGTGAATCCCCCAGCCAATATGGTTGCTTACTACATTGGCTAAAGGCTTCTGATAGCTGTAAACCCTTTCCAAAAAAGCAAACACAAAACAGTTGGGTCTGCAAAAATAAAAATGTTGCCATACATAGTACTCCCTCTCAACATTCCAGCCAGCTAACCATCATCTCCTCCAGGATATTTCATTCTGCATCCATTGCCCACAGATAATAAGCATCTCCTGACAGTTTAGCATTCTGAGTTACAATGAATTGTTTTGGATCCTCACCCTCAAACTTAGTCTGGCTTTCTTCACCCTGAAAATTGTCCATTTGCAAACCTAGATATTTTCCTGTTTGGACTACATAGTATATATAGGAAGCATTTATTTACATGTTATGGGCTAGAATCCCATCAACTAGTTCAAGCTGAAATAAACCTGTTGAATCAATTGCTGCAGGGTGAGTCAACACATAGGCCCTTTCTGCAGCTTACCTCCATCTGGTGCGGTCGCACGAGGATCACGCGAACAGCCTCTTCCATGAGGCACTCACATCCCCGCTGCCCCTCCTCTGCAGCAGTTGCCGGCTGGCCGGCAGGCAACATGAGGGCTCTGCCTCTTCCTTCTGCAGTGCAGCCGGGTATTTTCCCAGGCTGCAGTGGGGGAGGAAGCGCAAGGGTTGCGGCTTCGGAGCTCCGCATGGATGGTAAGCACATGTGGGGCCACAGAGTGATGCGCGATCACGCACCATTTTCAGCCAAAAGCCGAAAATGAAATACCGCGCGATTGGCATCTGCTGGTCCTGGCAGTGTCATGCAATTGTGAGGACATCATGTGAAATGCTCCTTGCAATCACATGATGCTCTGGAGGCCCTTTCGCATGACAAATGCCATGCAAAAAGGGCCATAGGCAAATCCCACAGATTCAGTAGGTCTACTTTAGTTGAAACTTTCTCTAAGATTCAGGCCTACATGGGTGTATCATAACTTCAAACAACAGAGAGGAGGTGTAGCATTATAAGGCTGAAGAGTTCCTTATTTCTTAAATACTGCAAAGGAAGTACTTTATTATACCTAGTAGATAAAATCACCAGGGTTCTGTTAAAATTCCTCTGGCAGCAGGATCCAGCCTACGGGCTCCCTTGTTGTCATCTGTTTGCCATTCCACAAATTCATTTCCAGCAAGAACAGATCTCCTATTATGTACCATCTATGATAACTCAACCCATGATTCTCAAAGATGCACTCAGAGCTATGAGTCTTGACTCACCCTAGTGACACGGCCCTCTTTTGAAATGCCAGTGTGTTCATCGCTGGGAGTGAAGCCAGAAGCTTGGAAAGAAAAAGACTCCATGGATCATTTAGTCCAATTTTTAAAACTGCACAATGAATTCTTTTTTCCCCCCAGAGGATAAAAATGTTCAGTGCTACAATGAAGGCTGCAGGCACACATTAATACATCTGCTAGTGGAGCTGGCATTCTATTTTTGAAGGTCCTAAGATAAGATAATTATAAAGACAACCTCCTTCCCCCTGAGCAGACCCCCATGGTCCATCCCACATGGCGAACTTGTTAAGAGCTGTCCAAAGTGCTGTACCTATAGGTCGAGTTCCACCAGTGGAATTACGCTAAGCTAGTACTATGCAATCCCTATGATGAATACCACTGTAATGCAATATATGAGAAATGGGAAATGGGCATGCCTGTCAACACATTGCTCAATGCAAAGAAGGAAACTGTAATGCACTGTGCACAATGCACATTGGCACTCTAGCTGCATAATTGTGCCTGTGCAACAATTCCACATGCAGAACTCTGTTCCTACTACCGTCACCTTGATATATGCATATTACATTGTCCGAAAAATCCCAGTCCCTGAGCTATATCACACCAGCCTGTTGTCTTGCAGAAATAATGTTGTTTAAGGGGATGAAAACACACTGTTATAGAAACAGTCATTATCACACCTCCCTGCAATAATGCTGCCAGTTTTGGTGATGTACGCTGGCTCAATCAGTCTCCACACCATCCCAACTAACCCTGCCTCCCTTCCCCTTTTGGGGCTACCAAGCACATGCATTTTTTCCCTTGTATTGCAAAAATGCATGACTTCCTTCCTGATTTTGGCATTGTTTATAATGTGAAGCCACCATTTCTTGCACTGATCTCTTCTAGAGTCACGGCTTCCTGTGCTGCCGCTACAAGGTCACACTTAACATTCTACCATTGAGTATTCCGATATTCCACCCTTCCGTGGTTCTTTTTCCCTGTCCTGCCAACACTTTGCCATTTTGTTTTTCTGGCAAATACCTACCAGGCAATCCAGTAAAAGCAAGGTTGTTCATCTGCACTGTGATGTCCTCTTTGCCCAAATAGCAGAAGTGCAATGAACTCACCGTGCTTGGGGATAGGGAGGAAGAAAAACCCACTGACACTACATGGCTGCCACAGTATCAACACTGCAGCAGAATGACACTGTCTCACCAATACACAAGAAGAGTGGAAATGCAACGTTATTGGAGCCATTCAGTGGTACTTCCCGTGAATGAAAAGACGTGACTCAGTGATGATGAGGATGCAGTTCAACAATGGGAGAGTGATGATGCCGTGTGATAATGAGATATCATAAATGGAACAAAGCCAGGGCAATCATGCAACAACCAGTGTGTGCTAATGCCCCTCAGGCATAGTACTTCTTATATCTGTGTATGTTACCAACAAGACTCTGGCCATTTGGGGGATAAAGTTGAGCACTTTAGAGAGCTTCTTTAGACTCTACATCAAAAACCCAAAGTAGATTCACCATTCTACAGACACAGCAGCTGCTGGCTGCCACTGATCTCATACTATTGAGGAGGGCCCCAACACAGCAGTAATATTTTTCAGAGGATGTGTACAGCTGCAGGTAAGGAAGAAGAGGTGATGAACTTCCTTATCTCAGTGAACGTTCTTGTCTTTTCTTAGGATCCAAGTCATTATCATTATCAGTTGGGTGCTACCAAAAACAAAATCTTAGGTATTAAATGAAGTACCCTAAAGGTTCTAAAGCTTTTCTCCCATTCCTGAAAATGTTTTAGATTTTGAAGACAAGCTTTGAATTGTGTGGCCACTGTGTGGTTGCCATCTCAGAATCTAAGGAGGCACCAAATCTGAAGCCATCCAAGGTGGAATAAAACAGTTAAGCCATTTCCACACTACACTGTTACAGTGCTATTATTCTACTTTCAACATCCTATGAAATTCTGGGGTTTGTAGTTTACTGAGGCCAAAGAACTCTCTGGCTGAGAATTCTAAATGCCCCTCTCTAAACTGCAAACCCTAGGATTCCATAGGATATTGAAAGTGGAATAACAGCACTATAACAAATGTAGTGTAAAAATGGCCTTAGTTATTACAATTATGATATTTATATCCAGGATATAACTGGCTTTGTACCAAAGACCCCATGTGTTTTGGAACATCTCCAGCCAAAAGAATTTGGGGAGATAAACCTTTTTGAATGAAATTTCTTAGCATCTCAACCAGCATGGTGCCCATGCTAGGTAAGAAATTCTAAGAGTTGCACTCCAAAAAAAGAAAAAAAGAAAAAAGTAATGTTTCCAGGCACTGTTAGACACGTCATCCAGGATATAAGATAACCTTTCCTAATTGACATTCTGCATCCACTCCCCAAGCCTCATCAAGGAGGATATTGATAAGCTGGAATGTGCTCAGAGAAGGGCAATCAAGGTGGTCAAAGGTCTGGAAACAACGGCTTATAAAAGAACAACTTAGGGAGTTGAATATGTTTAGCCTGAGGAACAGAAGACAGAGAGATGACATGATAGACATCTTTAAAACAGAAAGGATGTCATGTAGAAGATGGAGTAAGCGTGTTTTCAGCTGCTTCAAAGGCTAGGACACAAAACAATGGATTCAAATTACAAGAAAAGAGAGTCCACCCAAATGTTAGGAAAAAATTCTTGACTGTAAGAAGTGTTTGACAGTGGAATAAACTTTTTCCTTTTCTTCTTTTGCCTTTTCTTTTTTTGCCTTTTCTTCTTTGAAGGACTTTCAGCAGAAGCTGGATGGGCATCTCTCAGGGGTTCTTTACTTACAAATTCCTGCACGGCAGGGGGTTGGACTAGGTAGCCATTGTGGCCCTGTCTAATTCTTAAGATTCTATGGCCCTTTCCACACGAAGGTTAAAAAACGGTGTAGAGCGACCTCTGACGGAGGTTGTCTACACCGTAAAGTGGATTGGGGCGGACTACTTTTGCGTAGTTCCACACCCCAATCCGCGCAGGAGCAACTGGCAGTGGCGCCGCCACGTGCTTTTTAAAAACCACTTTTCATGAGGTTTTTAAAAAGCACAGGGCGTGCAGCTGTGTGCAGCCCCGTCACAGCGCCCGGTGTAGATTTGCAGGTGCACGCAAGTGCGCACCTGCAGACCTGCCAGGGAGCAGGCTTCCGGCTGGCGAGCTTCTCCGGTTGGTGGAGAGCCTCTGTCAGCCGGGAGCCGCCATTCTGGACGCCGCAGGACGCTGCGGGACGCCGACGAGTGTGGAGCAGCGAACTCGCGCTGCTCCACGTGGCGACGGACTTACCCGGTTGCATGTAAGCTCTGTTTTAGCGTGTTTTCGCCCGTTTCTTCCTCCGCATGTGGAAAGGGCCTATGATTCTATCATCCTACAGGATGGTATAAACTCTCACATAATTAATTTGTGGCATACTAGACCTCTTCCCTTGTATATCCTCTTAGACCAGTTTTCTTGTTCCTGCATACTCCTTTTACCTGTTGGTCTTCCATTTTTTTATTTATTACTTAGTTACATTAACAGCCTGCTGCGCCTCCAATGAGCTTTCTTCCTCCCCACTTTATCCTCCCAATAACCCTGTGAGGTAAGCGAGGCTGAGCGTGTGCAATAGACCCACATTCACCCTATGGATTTCAGCGGATACTTAGTGCCATGAACTCCCCAAGTCCCAGTCCAATCCTCTAACCATTACACTACACTGTCTCCGAGGCTGACCGAGGACAGTTCATGCTCATCTTCCAGTTAACAGCCATTTCCACACTAGACTGTTATAGGGCTATTATTCCACTTTCAACATCCTATGGAATCCAGATGGAAGTTTAGCAACAGGTAGATTTTAGACACTACATAATAAGATAAGAACAAGAATATTGAAATATTAATAAAAATGTGACAATAATAATATTAAGAAAAAAATGTGAAAAAGGAAAGTAAGAAATTAGGTCTGTATGGACTTAATGATATATAAAGAGCTATGTTAATTTAATTTACATCATACAAAAGAGTATATCATATGTTATATTACTATATATTATATATTATTATGACATTATAGAATTATATTATTAATAGGTATTAATTATTATATTATATTATTATATTATATGTTGTGTATTGTAGTATATTATAGTATATTATATACTGTAAATAATAACAGGTCTTATGAACAGGTCTCATGAACATGTCAAAAGAGTATATTATATGTTGTATATTATGGTATGTTATAGTATATTTTATATTGTAAACATTAACAAGTCTTATGAGCTTATGCCTATAAGAATGAAATTTTTTAATAAAAATAAATGAAAAAATAAAGAGAGTAGAATAATAGCACTATCAGTCTCGTGCAGAAATGGCCAACCTCTTCTAAAGAAGGAGCTGAAACTGTTTTTGCTATTACAGCTGCAAATTCAGGTTTTGATAGTTGGAGCACACTACTAACAAATCACAGAGGGAGACAAGAAAGCCCAGAGTTGCCATTTAAAACACAGCAGTTATTCAGCCTCATTACCTTTGCTTATACAGGCAAAGCTTCTGCTCCTGAAGCCGAGGATTCACAAAAATAACTTTTGAATCCTCTCAAATTCATACAGGGCTTTATAAATCCCCACCAGTGTTCTGAATTGTGCTTGGAAACAGACCAGTTGCCAGTAAAGCTCTTCTAACAAAGCAGTCATGTAACTAGCCGTGTTATAAAAGTTCTCAAATTTATCTCCCCCAATGAACCTTCACGTCGATTTGCATCTCTGCCAACCAAGCCAATTTTTTGCCACTTTAATGAGGTGTGTAATTTACTCTTCCTCATACATATAGGGGATTTAAAAAAAAAGAAAAGAAATAATTTTAATTTCAGTGTTGGCTGGTAAAGCGTACTGAATTTTTGATTATGTGAAATATCTGATTCAGTGGCAGATTTTTCTTTTTTAATTTCACTGCTGGTTTGATTTGGTTTCACGCACATGAGCGTGAGACTGGTGGCCCCCTTGAGTGGAATATCCACAAATTTTAAAGAAACACACACATGCCACGCTAACAAAAGGCTCTTGGAAAATAATCAAAGGAAAATTGGAAGGATAACTGACTGAATGGGAATATATTCGTAAAGTCCATTAGCGGAGGTACGGACAAAGATTGTTTTCATACTTTACAGCCGGACATATAACAAACAGAATATCTTCAGAAAAAGTTTTAGTAGTAGTAGTAGTAGTAGTAGTAGTAATAATAATAATAATAATAATAATAATAATAATAATAATAATAATAATATCCCACCTCTCCACACGGATCGAGGCGGCGAACAACATGAACATTATACATTACAAATAGCATGTATTTCTATACTGTTTATCAGCTAAGTGCTCTCTAAGCGATTTACAATGTGTTTTTTTAGCTAATTGCCCCCAACCAGCTGGGTACTCATTTTACCGATCTGCGGAAGGATGGAAGGCTGAGTCAACCTGGAGCCCGGCAGGATTGAACTCACAACCTTGTGGCTGCAGTACTGGCATTTAACCACTGCGCCACCAAGGCTCCTTTTTTTTTTTTTTTTTGAGCTCAAGGGAAGTGATTTTTGAAATCCAGATGTATTGCTTTCACATGTCCACCCCAACAGGCCACTTTTAAGGTTACTATATTAGGTCCTCCACATTTGCTAGGGTTAGGGGCACAGGACCCCCACAAAAGTGGAAAAACAACAAATATCAAAATGTGTGTGTGTCTGTGGGAAGAGAGCCGAGGCACTGTGGGGAGAGTGGGCACCCTGGGACCCAACCAGGTCAGGGAAGGGAGAGGGAAAGGGTTGGTGGGCTTGCACGGTCGTCCTATACTTCCTCTTTCCTGCGTCCCTGGGAGTTGGGAGAGAGCATCAGGAGAGACTTTCTGGTACTGAAAATTGGGCTAAAATCCATCCTTAGCTGGCCAGGCAGGTGCTGGTGAAAGAGGTTTTTAAAGCAACTGTGCAGCCTGATCAGACCCACCAAGACAGAAGGTTCCTTCCAAAAAGAAGTGCTTGAGGTGGGGCAGCTGGGATTGGAGAAATTCACAAATACACCCGTGAAAGTTAACCCCACAAATGTGGAGGGCTGACTGCATTAGCCATCTGAAAAACCTGATCTCGTACATGTCTCTGAAGATCTATGGCCAGAGCCACAGTTTTCCATCCTTCTTTATTCAGTTACATTCTTCCCACTCCCCCCACTGTGTAACTATACTCAAAAAATTATGGCTTTAATATCACTTCATCAGGGATCCTGAGGAAATACTGTGATGTTCACAGAATTTCATATTAAAATAGATCATGTTATATCACTGGAAAAACCCTATCCCGGGGTCTACAATTTTGATATTAAAATATGATTCAATGTGCCTGAGAGGTCACCTGGATGGGCACGTAGGCAGCAACGGTCAAAGGATCGAAAACCAGGCCAGGCCAGTAAAATCCCCAGTCACGTAGCCCCAGGAGACCTCAAGATGTGTAAACCCAAAATAAACAAAGGGTCCTCAGCCCCGAGATGCCGCCTTGAGGGGATCAGCGTGTTTGCCCCAAATTGAGCAAATATCCTATCAGGCGAGGACCATTTACATGAAGTCACACCACAAACTAACACAGCTGAAGATCCTGAGACTTTGGCAATACCTTGCAATCCCATCACACAAAGAAAATTACCATGGTGGAGCTTTGTTATCGCTCCAACACCCATTGTTCCCCCCGGGAAAGGATTAGTCCTTCAGGTACTTTTCCCCCTACAAATAGTCCCAGTTTTTGAGCGGTTCTTTGGATCACTCCCGGTCATCCCAGCAGACTGTTTGTCCGTCTGTTGAGTGATCCCCTCAGCCCTCTCCGTGCTGAGCCTCACTCCTCTGCTGACTTCCCGGACCCAGGACTTCAGGAAAAGGTGTAGTATTATCCCAAGCGTACCCCTCCAATACTCCCCTATCCAATTTCCTCTCTTTTATTTCTTAATAGCTCTTGGGTGTGTGCATGCGTGATTGCGTTGGTGAATGAGACTGGCATTCAATAAAATCATTTACTGGACATTCTTGTTTGGTTTTTGGTTTGGCCTGACCCCATAAAAACTGGGTAAAAAGACTCCGGTAGGTTATCCCGCCTCTCGCATTACTATTGCTCGTGCTCTGGCTAGTTTCCATTCCCCATCACGTGGAGCACATTGAGGTGTCCCCCAAGGGACCCCAGAAATCAGGCTAACAATCAGTCTTAAAGGTGCTGCTAGATCCCTCCTCACAGCTTTTCTTTCTTCCCCTTTTACAACAAAAGGGATGATTCAGAAGAGGAAAAAAAAGCCCACTCAGAGCTTTCAGTTTCTCCAGTGCAATCCTTCTTTAGTGCAATCCTTAGAAAAACTGCAGGGTAGAGACCTATTTTGACAGTACCAGGAAGTCATTGTTCTGCCAGTATCTGGTCACATTCTTTTAAAAATAAAATTAAATTGCTGACTCCTGAACTATACATATGCAAGCTTTGCAGTGGCATTACTCCAAAAGACAGAGAAAGGGCTCATCTAAAAAAAATGTCCTTTGGAGTATGAGTGCTTCCAGTTCTTTATGTTCTGATTTTACCTGCACGTTCCTAGGTCTGGATCCAAACTCTTTCCTGAAATATCCTGGGATACCTTCCCTCTCACTCCCACAGATCACACGATCCATCTAGACTTATGCAACATTTCAGAAATTGATTTTCACCAGTTTACCACTGGAACCTTCTTTATCATAATTGAAGAGTTATCATCCAAGTGCTAAAGGGCTTTAGCAGTATTACACCACTTAAATATTAGGACCATATTGTTTTGCTGCAAACATTCCTCTCTCCTTTGCTTGAATCTGTATCCTGGAAACAACAGCCACATTTACTGGTGGCAGCCGTCTTAGTTATTTCACGGATAGAGATTCCATCTAAACGTTAGGAAGAACTTCCCAACAGTAAGAGTAGTTTGACAGTGGAATATGGAATGTGGTGGAGTCTCCTTCTTTGGAGGTTTTAAACAGAGACCAGATGGCCATCTGTTGAGAATGCCTTGATGGTGTATTCCTGCATGGCAGGGGGTTGGACTCAATGGACCTTGTGGTCTCTTCCAGCTCTACGATTCTACTTCCAGGATAATACAAGCACTCAGCCAAGGAGAGATACATTTTGTTTCAGAAAATACTGGGTTCATTTACACTGGCCTGGGAAGTAGAAATGAAAAGTTCTTGGTAATGCTGATAGTTCCCAAGAAATATTCTGGAATGAATCAAATAAAATGAAATAAAATAAAATAAAATACGTTTGGATAGGAAGAAGAGATTTTTTTTCTCATCTGGAGGGACTCTAAATTGCATTCCAAAACACTTAGATTTTGATCCATACAGCCAGGTACAGTAACACTCATTGTTCAGGGGCCCAATTCCACCTCTTGCTGCAAAGGGATGCTACAGCCCGTCAGTTAAAGACCTAGCAAGTTTTCCTTCCTTCCTTCCTTCCTCCCTCCCTCCCTCCCTCCCTCCCTTTCTTCTATTAATTTATTTGTATCCCACTTTCTCCCAAACTAGGAACATCTCCACACGACACTCTTATAGCGTGATGATTCCACTTTCAACCTCCTATGGAATCCTGGGGTTTGCAGTTCCGAGAAGGGCCAGCTGGCCCCTCCTGAAACTGCAAACCCCAGGATTCCATAGGAGGTTGAAAATGGAATCATCGCGCTATAAGAGTGTCATGCGGAAATGGCCTAGGACTTGAAGCTCTTTGCTGAAGACCCCCTCCTCCATCATTCACCACCAGTAAAGCTCATCCTGAGCTGGAGCAGTGTAGTGATTTGAGTGTTAGACTATGACCCCGGAGACCAGGGTTTGATTCCTTGCTTGGCCATGGAAACCCAATGGGTGACTTTGGGTGCATCACACACTCTCAATTCCCAGAAAACCCCATGATAGGATCACCTTAAGTTGGAAACAACACTTATCTTATAGCAATGATGTGTGAGGAAGTACTGGCAGAATTGCAACTATTTCCAGCTCTGAATACCTTTCTTACCTACTTGAATCCTTAATATGCAAGAACCTTTCTTTGCTTGGATTGGCAAAATTGAAATCTATTTTTTTTTAAATAGCAGTTTGCTTTAAAAAAAACAAAACTGTTCTTAGCTGTTCCAAATACTCATGCTAGGTCAGTATTAAGACTGCCACGTTTTCTTACAGGTAACGCTTCTTGGTTGTTGTTTTTAAACGTTTAAATTGGATAGTGTGGATACACTGCATAATTATAGCACTTTGATACCACTTTTACTGCAATGATTGTACAAAACTTTTATAGTTTTACGAGGTACTTAGAGATCTTTGTCAGAGAGCTTCAACATTGCATTTCAGAGGCATATGCTAGAGAATTCTAAGTAATTTATCAAATTGCAAATGCCAGGATTCTGTAGGATGGAGCCCTGGTGGCGCAGTGGTTAAATGCCAGTACTGCAAGCCACAAGGTTGTAAGTTCGATCCTGCCCGGCTTCAAGGTTGACTCAGCCTTCCATCCTTCCGCAGGTTGGTAAAATGAGTACCCAGCTTGTTGGGGGCATGTATAGAAATGTTTCGAAATACATGCTATTTGTAAGTTGTTCGCTGCCTCGATCCATATGGAGAGGCGGGATACAATAAATAAATAAATAAATAAATAAAATTGCAGTAGCACTAAACTGTTGCAACTGTGCAATGTAAACACATCTCACAAAATGAGTGGGAGTGAGAGGAGGGAAAGAATAGCACACACATTTTATTATGTACTAGCATATCTCTCTGGCATTGCCTGGGATTTTATTTTTTCATAGGTAATACTTGTTAGAAAGATTTGAGATCCCGTCTCTCTAATTCCCCAAATTGTTTTGGTCAGTACCTGTAAGTTTCCCCTATATTCCCCAATCCAATCTGTATTCAGAGTTATTAACATACAGAGGTTGGGTACCTGAAGGAGTACACTGTCCTCCTCCTTGCTGCTAGGCCTCATCTCCATAGCAATTGGCCAGGCCCAAGAGCTCTCTGGCTGGGAATTCTAAAGGCCCCTCCCCAAACTGCAAACCCCAGGATTCCATAGACTCTTCTTAAGCAGCCAATCATATGAGGTCTTTCCCTGACACAGACAAAGTTTGACTTTTATATATTAGATTTCTAAAGCCAATCTAGGATTATTAAATAGAATATTAGCACATATATATAAGTGTGTGTGTATGTATTATTCTGACAGATATCACCAAAGAAAACAGAAACCAAAATATTTCATGCATTTTATAAGCAGCTATTTTTCAATATTTTTTTTATAATTCTTATTATGTGGACTTCAGCTTTATAGTATCCTTGCAGGATCTAGATTATACCTGAAAACAGTGCTGTTAGTTGCTTTGTTCAACTATTTTCCATCCACCCTAACAGACTATATGGGAGGGGGAAGAGAGAGGGTCTATACATATTTTAATTCATGAGCCACCCTCTGTGCTAGTTTTTGGGGTATAAATTGAGTTAATAATACTAGTGATAATAATATCGTCTATGTATAACATACAGAAATAAGTCTGAGTTTGAGGCCCCTCCCTAAATTGCAAACTCCACGATTCCATAGGATGTTGAAAGTGGAATAATAGCACTATAACAGGCTAGTGCAGAAATGGCCTAAATATATAAAACCTAATAATAATAATAATAATAATAATAATAATAATAATAATAATAATAATAATAATATAATTATTAATTATTATTAAATTATTAAATATTATTATTATTATTATTATTATTATTATTATTATTATTATTATTTATTTGTATCCCGCCTCTCCACATGGATCGAGGCGGCGAACAACATCAAATATACATTAAAATACATTAAAATACATTAAAAACATACCCAATCCTCCCCACCCACCAACCCCCCCAAAGGCAGAACCTTGGAAGCTGGGCTGACCTTGTTGAGGTGGGGGTTCCTGGTGATGTCATAGCCCCTCTTTTTAATCCCGGTGATTTTGGGGGGCGCAGAAGAGGCCTCTCCCGAGTGGCAGCCTCTCCTCTGGTGGCAGCTGAGCAGGGGGCGCCCACCCAGGGCCCCGATCCGCCGGAGGACCCCGCCTCTGCAACCCAGGGACCTCAGCATGGCTTCCTCCACCTTGCAAGAGGGATCTCTTCCACCTGCGCCTTTTGCAAAACGAAGGGAGCATCATTGAGCAAGGAGAACACGAGATGGGAGGTGGCCCCTGAAGGGTTAAAACCGCCCCCTCCCTCTCCCCTAAACCCACTTTATCCTGTCCCCAGGGGAGGGGGGCGTTGCTTACTCTCGGGTCTTTCTTTCCCCGGATCGGGTCCCTGGGCTCCCCGCCCCCGGCAGCAAGTGCATCCAAGCAGCCCGCAGAGGAGGCGACCCTGGAAGAAACGAAAGCAAACCCCAGGAAGCAGATCGAGTAACCGGTTGCAAAAGCAGCGACACCTCCTCCTCCTCTCCCCACTGCTAAGAAACTGATATGCCGCGGAGGAAAGGTTAAGGATTTGGCTGAGATCGTAGGAAACGGTCCGCTGGGGACTACAACTCCCAAAATCCCCCAGCAAGGCTTCTGGGAGTTGTAGTCCTCCCCTCAAGTAAGGCTCCTAGGCAAGCTGAGCTGTCTTAGTGCCCTTTGTCTCTAGTTTACATTGGCCATTTCCGCACTACACTCTTATACTGTGATTATTCCACTTTCAACATCCTATGGAATCCTGAGGTTTGCAGTTTAGGGAGGGGCCGGATGGCCCCTCCCTAAACTGCAAACCCCAGGATTCCATAGGATGTTGAAAGTGGAATAATCACAGTATAAGAGTGTAGTGCGGAAATGGCAATTGACTGGGCTGCTGTTTCAGGTAGGTGTCAGGCTGGAGAGACCTCACATTACACAGTTATAGCGTTATGATTCCACTTGAACTGCCCTGGCTGCATCCTATCAAATTCTGGGATTTGTAGTGTTGTGAAGCATGTAGAAATCTCTGCTGGAGAAATATAGTGTCTCACCAAAATGCAGGTCCCAGGATTCCGTAGCATTCCATAGGCCATTTCCGCACTGCACTGTTATAGTGCTATTATTCCACTTTCAACATCCTGTGGAATCCTGGGGTTCGCAGTTTCGGGAGGGGTCTCTGTTTCGGGAGAGGATTCCATAGGATGTTGAAAGTAGAATAATAGCACTAGAACAGTGTAGTGCAGAAAGGCCCATAGCCTTTATAGGAGGCTATGGGAATCATAGGGCCTTTCCGCACTACACTGTTGTAGTGCTATTATTCCACTTTCAACATTTTGTGGAATCCTGGGGTTTACAGTTTAGGGAGGGGCATTTAGCATTCTCAGCCAGAGAACTCTTGGCCTCAATAAACTACAAATCCCAGAATTCCATGGGACGTTGAAAGTGGAATAATAGCACTATAACAGTGTAGTGCGGAAAGGCCCATAGTGCTGTAATTGTGCAGTGTGAAAGGGCCCTCTGGATCCTTTTCACATTACACAGCTATAGCACAAGGATACCACTTTAATATGGCTCTGCTTAATGGGATTCTGGGATTTGTAGTTTCAAAAAAGTTCTTTGCTAGGGAGCTCTAGTGCTTCCATCAAACTAGAAGCCCTAGGATTCCATGGGATGTTGCCAGGGCCATTGATGTGGAATATAATGCTATAATTGTGTGATTTGAAGGGATCCTTGAGGAGCAAACAGTAAGAATGCTGAGATGAGAATCTGAGAACATTTCCGTATGACATCTTATAGCGCGATGATTCCACTTTCAACCTCCTCTGGAATCCTGGGGTTTGCAGTTCTGGGAGGGGCTGCTGGCCCCTCCCAGAACTGCAAACTCCAGGATTCCAGAGGAAGTTGAAAGTGGAATCATCACACTATAAGAGTGTCGTGCGGAAATGGCCTAAGAATGGAGGAAGGTACTTTGTATTGAATTGGTCCATTGGCCCAGCTGCATTGCATAATGATAGCAGTAAGAAACTGCTATAATGGCGCAGTGTAGATACAGCCTTGGAAAAATTACCTTTGGGACTCTCCAAGAGCCAGAACACCTACCAGCTGCAAGTCTGAAAAAGGAGTGTTTCCAGGTTCTGCGGTGGGGACAGGGACGCTGAAAATGGTAGCTGCTGCCTTTGGTGCTTGTCCTTAATTTCAAGAGAGAAGCCCCAAACCCTTAGAGTCTTCCCAAACACATGAGGCTCCAACTCAACACCCAATGAATCTCAAATGCGCACACACACACACACACACACACAATGCAAGTAAGAAAAACACACAGAAAATTGGCCAGAAACTGGAAAAGATGTGGCGTTACGTCTGGTTGTGCTGCAAGTGTTGATGTGGTCCATGGGTGTGTGCTGGGGGAGCAGGTAATCCCCTCCACAGTTGCCTAGCTCTGCTGTACGTGGGTCATTCATTACTCCC
Source organism: Ctenosaura bakeri (assembly GCA_948474755.1). Taxonomy (NCBI): domain Eukaryota; kingdom Metazoa; phylum Chordata; class Lepidosauria; order Squamata; family Iguanidae; genus Ctenosaura; species Ctenosaura bakeri. The sequence continues at coordinate 86,064 of CAOLHI010002064.1, forward strand.
ATTCCAGTATTTTTTATCTTTCCTTTCCTTCCTTTTGTTATATTTACAAATAACTTTTCCTCCAACATGGCAATCCATGCCTTATTTCTGCTCCATTTGAATCCCTCACAACAGCCCTGTAAGGAAGGTCAGAATAGAGAAAACTGAGTATGCTGCTATCACTCAGCCTGACCTCTCCTGCATTCCAGGCAGGACTTTTTTTCCTCTCTCTCAGCCCTTTCATACCACAGAATCATAGTGCTGTTATTTGTCTTTAACTGCCATGGTTCCATTCTGTGGAATCCTGGGGTTTGTAGTTTGATGAGGCATTGGATCTCTCTCTCTCCGAGAATTCTAAATATCCCTCCATAAACTACAAACCTCATGATTCCATAGGGCAGACCAGTGGCAGTTAAAGTGGAATAACAGCACCATAATTCTATAGTGTGAAGAGCCCTGGGGGTTCTTGTTATTTGCTGGTGGTCTCCCATTCAAGTGCTAACCAGGCCATATTACCCTGTTCTCTGGGGGTCCCGGGAGGGCGCCCAAGTAACCAAAACACAAACACAATGTTGGGGAAATTAGCTGGAGCACTCACTGAAGCTAGCGAGAGGCAGGGTAACTTAGCAGGATCTTGCAACTCAATGTCTACGGGGTCAGGTCAGTCAAGCAGTCAGACAGTTTTAAAATAGCAGAAATGATGTTTTTATTAAAGGACAAACTAACTGTAAAGACACCACAATCACACAGCTAATGGAAGAATTAGAAATAAGGATTTTCGGGGGAAATGCGTGATACGACACCTTTTCTCGTAGTCCCAAAGAAGCTGAAGATGGTAGGGAAGAAACTCAGCGTGGGGGCCGAGGGGAGCTCGCCAGACAAAGCGGCAGCAAGGCGGGATGGAAGTCCGGAGTGATCCGAGGTGCTCTTGGAATCAGGGGGTTTATATAAGGTGAATTGTGACTGCAGGCCATGCCATACTCAGTGAGAACAATGCGAGTTTGGAGCAGGACAAAGCTTTGGAAAAGGTCAAGTTTAACATGATCGGCGTAGCGCAGAATCAACAATAGTGTAGCCAGTATGCAAGTGCAAGGTGCTTAGGTTGGCTTTGTAAGACGATTGGCTCAGAGCCAGGCGCCTTTGTTAGTGTCGCGCTTAAGCAAAAGTGTTTGCAGGAGAGGTCCCTGAAGCAATGGAGTGGCTTTGTTTAGCCTGCCTAGGTGGGGAATGGAACGTCCAACAATTACTGGCTGCGCCTGTTTACGTGCTTGTCCGGAGGCCTTGCAAACACATGGAGTGGGGTGGCAGAGGAAGGTCGAATGGTTTTGATATCAAAAGAGATATCTAGTGCTATCACTGGGTAGGCCTGAACCGAAGTAACAGACATTTCCACACTACACTGTTACAGAGCTATTATTCCACTCTCAACATCCTGTGGAATTCTGGGGCTTATAGTTTACTGAAGCCAAAGAGCTCTCTGGCTGAGAATTCTAAATGACCCTCCCTAAACTACAAACTCCAGAATTCCACATGATGCTGAAAGTGGAATAATAGCACTATAACAGTGTAGTGTGGAAATGACCGAAGTCTGCTTCTGTTCCGCTTCTGAATTTCAAGGAGAATAGGATGTTCAGGATGATCTGGTGGTCTGGCAGTGAGGCATGTATGGAAAAATTGAAGATAATTTTTGGTAATAATTACCAAAGGAGGAATTTTGAATTTTTCTGCCTTAAGTTGCCTTTGCCAGCTGGTCAGTCTGGACCATATGAAGATCTTGGGCGAGCTACTTTTTCAGACTACAGCTCCAAAAACCCACCATTAAGACTGTTGAAGCCATAGTAAAAAAGAACAACTTTTCCAAAATATGAATGAGGAAAATTATTTTTAGCATGTTAGAGCCAGCCTGGCCCCACCAGTCATCTCTATGGACAACCTACTTTTTTTGTACTACAAGTCACAGAATCCCCAATAAGTAGTGTGGGAGCTGTAGTCCAAAAGAGCAACTTTTCTAAGATCTGGACAAGGAAATACATTTTTAGCATGCTAGAGCCAGCCTGGCCCTGCCAGTCATCCTTTTGTGTGCACGTGGGCACCGGATTAAGCCCACGGTACCATCAGTTCCCTGCCACACTTCTTTTATTTCTTACATGAGGCCGGGGGTGGGGGGTGCGACAGATATAATAATTATGGCTCCTGACAGGCCTTAAATACAAACCGACCCAATTAAAACTAATTAGCAGGCTCAGCAAGGAAAGTACAGAGATGAGGACTGACCAAGCAGCAAAGTGAACAGCTGAGTGTTTTTCTCTGCCTCCTGAGGGATGAAAGCAATTCATCTAAAAATTATTTCAGTCTTTGCAAAGCAGTAGAAGAGACATGCTGGATTAGGTCAAAGAACTATCAAGTTCACACCATGACCAACAGGGTGCCTATGGGAAGTCTGCCAACAGGACATCAGGGCAAGAGCATCCCCACAAACCCACTATCCATTCATCATAGAATCATAGAAATGTAGAGTTGGAAGAGACCCCAGGGGCCATCCAGTCCAACCCCCTGCCATGCAGGAACACACGTCAAAGTATTCCCAACAGATGGCCATCCAGCCTCCGCTTAAAAATCTCCAAAGAAGGAAACTCCACCACACTCTGAGGCAGCACATTCCACTGCCAAACAGCTCTGACCGTCAGGAAGTTTTTCCTGAGGTTCAGGTGGAATCTCCTTTCCTGCAGCTTGAATCCATTGCTCCTTGTCCTAGTCTCTGGAACAGCAGAAAACAAGCCCTCTCCCTCCTTGGCATGACATCCCTTCAAATATTTAAACATGGCTATCATGTCCCCTCGTAACCTTCTCTTCTGCAGACTAAACATACCTAGCTCCCTAAGCCGGTCCTCATAGGGCATGGCTTCCAGACCCTTCACCATTTTTGTCACCCTCTTCTGGACACATTCCAGCTTGTCAATATCCTTCTTGAATTGAGGTGGCCAGAACTGGACACAGTATTCCAAATGAGGCCTAACCAATGCAGAATAGAGTGGTACCATTACCTCCCTTGATCTAGACACCATACTCCTATTGTTGCAGCCAAGAATTGCATTGGCTTTCTTGGCTGCCGCATCAAACTGCTGACTCATGTTCAGCTTGTGGTCTATGAAGACTCCTAGATCCCTTTCACACGTACTGCTATCCAGCCACGTGTCCCTCATCCTATATTTCTGTATTCCATTTTTTCTACCTAAGTGTAGGACCTTACACTCCTCTCTGTTGAATTTCATTTTGTTAGCCTTGGCCCAGCTCTCCAATCTATCCAGGTCATTTTGAATTTTGAATCATCATCATCATCATCATCATCATCATCATCATTCTTATCCACCTCTCCCCAAGGCTTGAGGTATGATACAACACAAATTAAAATACAATTGGCCCTCCACTTTCACTAGGTTCAGGGGTGCAGGATCCCCGCAAAAGTGGAAAAATCTCAAATCTCAAAATGTGGGGGTGTGCCTGTGGGAAGAGGGCTGAGGCATGGTAGGAAGAGTGGGCACCCAGGTTCCAAACCAGGTCAGGGAAAGGAAAGGGAAAGGGGGTGGGTCGGCATCGCAGCCTTATACTTCCTCTCTCTTGCCCATCTCTTTCCGGGGGGGAGCATCAGGAAGGGGTTTATGATGCTGAGAAATCGGCCTGTGATCTGCCCTTAGCTGGCCAGGCAGCGGCTGGTGGAGGTGCAAGAGGACCAGACACAGATGTTTAAACAGATGTGCGGCTTGATCAGAGCCACTGAAAGAAGAGATTCTTCTGCAAAAGAAGCACTTGAAGTGGGGGGAGCAAGGGTTGGAGAAACTCGCATATATTCAAATCCGTGAAAGTGAAACCCGCAAATGTGGAGGGCCAAATGTATAACTAAAAACACATAAAACCATTCAAGATATAAAACCAAACAGCCATAAAAGCGTACCAGTTTAAAATTCCTAGTTTAAAATTGACTGTGTAGTGAAATTGCTCCAGATTTTAGTCTGAATTTGAGAGCCATCTACTGTTTTGAACCTAGTTTGGGGATAGGATGCAGCACCTTGGATAGCTCCTTTTACACACTATAGCATAAGCTCTGACTGACATTTGTAGCATAAACTAAAATTAGAAATCAGACTAAAACAATAAGGTAAAAAACAAACAAACCACTAAACACTAACTCACTAGAACACTAATTTACTGACTAACTAAACACTAAAATACTAAAACACAAAAGGACTCTATCCCATCACCAAACCGTAATAAGAAAGGAAAAATAAGAGAAAATAAACAAAAAAAATATTCTATCATTACAGATTTATCTAAGCAACTACAAATAATCATATTGATGAATTGTTTCGTTTGATTTCATACAGAAGTCCATAAACTGTTTCCACTCTTTCAGGAAAAAAAAAAAACTTCAGTTGACTTATCCTTTAAAACCTATGTTACTTTGACCAGTTAGCAACCTTAACAATCCAGTTTTCTGTTATTGGCTTATCTTGGATGGCTACTTGAAGTTCTAACTGAAACCCAAAGTGGATTCATGGCCTCTGTGACATGGAAGCTATCAGATGCGGTGCCTCTTCTGACATATTTGTGCTCCCCAAAACTGACACATAAGGCTGGATTGGTAGGTCCATGTGATAGAGCTTTTTCTGTGGCTGGACCCCAACTGTGGCACTCCTTCCAAGGGAAGTCAGATTGGCTCCATCCCTTTTGAATTTCTGGTGGGCAATGAACTATTTTAATTGTGCTTTGGATCTTAAAATTAGGGGTATCTGCTCTGACTGCTTTTAAAATTGTTTTGGGAGCTTTTTCTAAGCTGTTTTTAAAATTGTCTTTAAAGAAAGGTATTGGCTTTCAGTTGTTATTGGTTTTCAGGTTTTTAATATTTCAAAAGTATTTTTCCTATTGTAGATTGTGTTGGTAATAAATAAATGCCAGAAACATACAAAAGCTTACTTCCTGTGGTACTGGAGAGAATTATGTATCTGTCATGAGGACTAGTAGCTTTTAATAGCATTGTTGTTGTTGTTGTTGTTATTGTTGTTGTTGGGTGCTTTCAAGTTGATTCTGACTTATGGCAACTCTAAGATGAACCTACCTCAGGGTTTCTGATGCTGACAATGTGTGACATGCCCCAAACCACCCAGCAAATTTCCATGGATGAGTGGGGATTCGAACCCTGGTCTCCAGAATTGTAGTCCAATGCTCAGACCACTAGAGCACACTGAATCTCACTTTAATAGCTTCACCCTTCATAAATTTGTCTCCTTTAAAGCCACCCAGTTTAGGACTACTGCTGTTTCTTATGTAAATGGAACAAATCAAGCCTGAACACATATTAGAATCCAGAATGACTAAACTCGGGTTATCATATATTGGACACATCATGAAACAAAAGATGATAAAGTTAGAACACAGTAGGAAGGCCACATGAGAGATGTGACTCAATCAAGGAAGAACAGCCTTGGGTTTGCAAAACCTGAGCAGGGCTGGGGCTCCTGGAGATCTCGCATTCATAAGGTTGCTATATATCAAAGCACATTAACAGCAAACAAAAGCAAAGCCTTTTCTTAGTTTATTGATCATCATCTTGAATTGAAATTCTGCCTGAGTAGCCATGATTACATGTAAGTAAGAAAGAGATCCAACAATAGAAGAATTAAACTTCCTTCCCATTTCCGCACACAGTCTACCAGGGGAAGGATGGAATAGCCCCAGGGTAGTGCTGGCTACCAACTTGGAGAGCCGTAAAGAGGGCTGGGTGTTAGAGAAATTTATGGAGGAGGGTCTGCCAGTGGTTCACAGTCACAACAGATATATAAGTACACTTGGCCCTCCACATTTATTAGGGTTAGTGACACAGGGCTCCTGTAAATGTGGAACAATGACAAATATCCAAACATATGTCTGTGGGAAGGAGGCTGAGGTATGGTGGAGAGAGCAGACACTCAGGGTCCAAACCAGGTCAGGGAAAGGAGAGGGAAAAGGGGGTGAGTTGGCATAGTGGCCCTATACTTCCTCTCTCTCATGTTCATCTTCCTTGGGTGTGAGGAGACATCAGCAGAGGGTTTGTGGTGCTGAGAGATTGGGCTGCGAGTTGTCCTTAGCTGGTCAGGCAGTGGCTGGTGGAGGAGGACTGGGGCAGGTTTTGAAAGGGCTGAATGGCCTGAACGGAGCCACCGGGAGAGGAGGTTTGCCTGGAAGAGAAGTGCTTGAGGTGGGGGGATAGGGGTTGGAGAAACTCACAAATAATCAAATCTGTGAAAGTGAAGCCTGCAAATATGGAAAGTCAACTGTACTATATTATCACTGTGACATCTTGCTCATGAGTTTCCCATATGCATCTGGCTGGCCAATGTGTGAAAAGAAGGCTGGACTTGATTGGTCTTTGGGATTATCTGGCATGATTTTTCTCATGTTGCTATTAATTCCCCAGCTCCTAGCAGGTTCATTATTGTCATCATTGTCATCGTCATCGTCATCATCATCATCATCATCATCATCATCATCATCATTATGCTAAACAAAAGAAGAAGGGAAAAGAGAGCAGGAGGAAATCTTATAGTATATGTATACATGCAAGCAAGAGACAGGAAAGGAAGAAAGCAAAGATGTTTTTCCTTAAACCTAAACATGCCGGAACAAGTAGGACTACACTGAAATTTAATTGAGAAACACAACACGAGCTTCTTCTGCCTGTAGAGCTTTATGCTAACTGAATCCTTTAAAACCTCTAATGGCAAAATATATTGAGATGCATTGATAAATCCAGCAGAGCAGTGCACAGTTTGAAGGAATCTGTCACAACTTAATGTACAGCTTTTCAACTCAAAATATAGCATTTCTTCTGTGCAAATTCTTGCCAGCAAAATTTTTTTTTCTATTGATGGTAAGATATACAGAACAACAATTCCTGAGATTCTGTGCTTGCGTCATGTAAATCTATACACTATTCATTTTCCAACTGGGTGATGTACAGTGGCTGCTTCTGCATTCACAGTTGATTATGTGGCACATTGAAAGTGCTAGCAAATAGCTATGCACTATCCAAGAATGCACAGCCACATAGCTGGAATCCTAGTAACTAGTCCCTATTTGAGTAGTTGAATTCAATTATTTGTTGAATGGTGAGTCAACACATAGGTAAGTCCAATTGATTTGATGCCTGTATTTTAGCCAGAATTAACAATAGTTTTTAGGCCCATGTCAAAGAGTTACACTTGTAGAACTCCAGTTACACAACCATGGATTGAATATGTTCATCCAACAATGGTCAAAAAGGTACATCACATATGACTCCAGAAAAAATACAAAAAATATACAAAACGGGAACAGAAAGATGTTGGAAATGCAACACTCAGACAGGTACAATATATCATATGTGGTGGACCTACCCAAAGACACGAAGATACTGGAAAGAAATACACAAAATTATAGAAAAAATCTTTCATATTCAATTCACTATGACCCCAGAAACTTATTTATTAAATATAGTTGATGGAGTAGATAATCAAACCGACAAGAAATACTGGAGAATCATACTATATATGATAACAGCTATGAGAATAGAATTTGCAAAATGTTGTAAAAATGAAGATGTTCCCAAAATTGAGCAGTGGCTTCAAAGTTTACAAGAGATGAAAATAGCAGATGCTCTTTCATGAAAATTAAGAAACCAAACAAAAGAAGGCATAAAAAATGAGCGGACTCCGATAGATAATTACCTCCAACATAAAATATAATTAATATACAAAGAACATTTGAGAATGAGTAGTTGGGTGAAAATACATTATTATATTCCAAAGGGTTTTAAGAAAATATGTACTAAAGTGTTAGGGTTACTCAATAGAATATCCAGTATATAAGGACCTGGATTGAAGGTTATGAAAAGACAACTGTTGAAGTATGTGAACAACTGGTAACATTTATGTTAATACTAAGATTTTAAGTAGAAGTGTAGGAGGATAAGAAAATACAATAAACTTTCATGTATGTAGATAAAAATATGATGAAGAAACTGTTTGGTTTGCATTAAAATAATATACAAAAATGATTAAAAAAAAAGTACATCACATATGAAAGGGAATTCGTAGAGGTGTGTGACACCAAGAGGATTCAGCGATTTCCAGGGAAAGAATCAAAGGTCATTCTTAAAAAGAATAAGGAATAGCAGCTGGCAGGTTATGCTTTTACATATATGTAGGCTTTTCAAATCCAGTTGTTAGTTCCAACCAGAATACATTCACTGAACCAACGAAACTTATAAATGTCAACTTACTAAACTCCTATTGACTCAATGAGCCCGTTCTAGTTGGGACTAAAAATTAGCTTACTCTGCAGCTGTCCTGATTATATTCCTACTTTTTCAGCTGCTTTTAAAATGTCCCAGTTTCTCTTTCCTCTTCCCACTTTTCCCCTGTGTCCTCATGGAAAAGGCATGGTTTCTCATCCCTACCTTTTTAGATTGAGGGTTCTTTGCCATTTGTCAGCTAATCTGTTTTTCTCCAGGGTCCCATTATCATCTTCTGCCACCTGGGTGTCCAATTTGAGATGGTGGTGAAAACCAGACAGGCAGAGTTAACATCAAAGTTCCACTTAAGCATTCTTATGTACTGGAATCTGAGGATATTCATATGGGATAATGACCAAGCTCTTTGGTAATGCTTTAAACTACTTAATATGTGCAGTCATAGATATACAAACAAATACATTCCCCTTAGGGAGAAACACAGACATGTCAATGTCTGGGTGCATTGCTTTCATAACGTTATATTGTATGTAAGCCATTATACATTTATTGCATTATAGTATGTGGCAAGTAAGATGTTCTCTCTCATTAGAACTGAGCCTTTATTTCTCTTTATCTCTTTAATATGCTTTTCTATGCTGATCACATAGAGTACTATCATCTCACATCATTTAACTCATCCATTAAGAATACCATTGTCTTCTGTTGAGTAACTATACATCTCTAAACAGGCATCTGTGAATGCATAGGCATCCAGTGGTTAACCTCTTTAAACGTTTTTTAATCTAACAGCATCTGTTGCATGTGCATAAGAATATTAACTGGCATTCATTGGAATCATAATTGGACATATATCCATTTTAGCATAGCTTAAATATTTCTCTTACCAGTACTATCTTTCAGCATATCCGGGCAGTTTATCAGTCTATCAGGAACAGCATGTCTGGAAGGCAATGTTATACCCTTCCTTTCATATGACAGACAGTGCCTGCAGTCTGATTCCTAGCTCTTCCTTAGTTCCTTTTATTTGTTCCCTAGTCTTGACCAGCTTATGAGTTTCAAATCAAAATGAATCAAAGCAAAAGTCCTACCTATGTCTCATTTATGACATCCAATCAAAACAAAGATCTTAGATATGCTGTCACTCAGGGACCAGTTGGAGTCTTTGTCTGTTGGACATCCTAATTGCATCAGCCATTGCACCGGCTAGGAGGTTATAATCAGTCACATCTGCTCACATCTTAATGTTGATAGGAATGCAGGTGTTCCCATCTTTTATCTTGTTTAAATTTGAGTAGGCATTTTACTCAGATGTAGGCTGCCATTAGACTCAATAATAAATACACATACCATCTAATACATTTAGCTTTTTGCATTTTATCTTATATCCTATATGCTACTCTATAGGTTACACTCTGTACTTGATAAGCATGTTTCTAAGCCTCAAAGTTGGCAACCAAATCAGCCAAGTCTGTATTAGAAGAGGAGTGGGGGATGGCTAGGAAGTATTCAGTTGTGCTTCTGTAGCCAGATATGGGGGAACCTGGATCCAGGGGCACATTAAGGTTCTTGTAGGCCTTAGGCACTCTTGTTTTCAATGCCTCACCTCAATGTACCACTAAGAATGTTTTTGTAGGCCCTAAAATTTTTGTAGGTTCTAGGCACTGTGCCTAAAGTGCTGAATGGATAAAACAGTCCTGCCTGGACCCCAGGAGGACCCTGAGTGTAGCTGAAGAATGCAGTGGGATGCTTTGTGGATGCTCCCCTAGTCTCCCCTAGCCACTAAATGACCATGGCATGGGGGCAACCCATCTGAAAAACTAAGTGGAGAAGGAGCAAAGGTGTATCTGGCAGATCTCTATGCTCCATCAGCATGATGAAGGATCTCAGCCTGTGTTTTTCTAGTCAATAACCATTTGTCTAACATAGAAAACTGCACTTTTTAGTGAATAGAGCAAACAAATTGAAAAGGATCCTGCAGCATCTTGTAGGGAATTTATAACATTAGGAAGGTATGCCTTCCTTTTGTTTTCCTTTTCCTGTCATCTTTTCCTTTTGTGACAATGTCTCTTTGTGTCATAAGGGCAGGGACTGCTTTGTCTTTTAAAAAGATTGAAATGAAAATCACTCTGAGCCTTTCTAGCCATCAGTCAGTGAATGTTCTCTGCTTCCCTCAGCTTGATGAAAGAAAAGATTTGCCTGATGTTGAGCTGAAATTTGCCCTCCTGTGACTTAAGCCCATTAGGTGTAGTTGAAAAAAATCAAGCAGGAGGTAATGGGAAAAGAACCTTCCCTGCCTTAAAACTAGAGATGCAGTTCAGTAAGTGGAAACTATAATGGACCGGGAAGTGATAGGAAATCACTTTTCAGCCACATACTGAATTAAAATTTGTGAACCTCTTTGAGGGAAGGAGGATTCTAGCAAAGGGTTGAACAATATGGGTGGGACCAGATAGAATTCTTATCCATTTTACACCAAGCTTGCACTGCACAGCTGAATTCTATGCAAGTTTATTCAGGACTAAGTAAGACTGATCACAACAGCTTTCCTCCATGCAAAACTCAGCTCCATTCTTCCATGCACAATTTTCTTGCCTGAAAAATCCAGCTCTTTCTATACATGTGTCTACAGGGCAAATGCCTTCTTATCTCTGACCACTGATCAGAAATAAGACCAAAATAAGTCTGCAGCTGGACAGGGAAGCTCTGTGGGCTAGAAATACCCCATCCTTGGAATAGATGGACTAATAATTTCAGCTGGACTGGGGCAGTTTTCTATTAGTTTCTTCAGTAAAGAACAAGGTCTTCTTGGTGTTGGCCTTGGTTTTGCTGAGAGAATTCTCACAAGAGGTTTGTTTGGAACTTCCCCATAGTTTTGTGGTGTTTGATAGAATTCCTGAGGGGAGGTTTCCCCCTCCTGTTGGGTTATTAGCACTATTTTTCAGATGGCCTCTTGTTTAATTTATTTAAATGCAGTTTTGTATTATTTTTGTATTTGATTTTAAAAGATGCTTATAGGCTTCCTTGAGCTATTTTGGAATGGCATGCTTAAAAGTGTTCTATTGGAACAAATTCTACATCTTGCAAGACAATTTAGGAGTGACTTTCTGATCCCCATTCTGATCCTTTTGTACACACCCAGACAACCCATTTTTAGATTCAGCAGCTATTAACATCAAATGGTTTTGACCAGGAACCCAGGACTTGGCAAAGAAGTTGCCTTGGGAAGAGAACAATCAATATAATCATGAAAAAAATTGTTCCTTTGTTTGCTTGTTAGAAGGAATGGAAGGGAGGTGACAAGAGATTGATTTGTAATGGGTGCTTCCCACATGAGATTTCAGAGAGCAAAATGACCTGCAGAGCCACTATATTACTAACAGCTTGGGGCTGATACTTCAAGAAAGGCTTGCCAAATGAAAAACTAAACTGAGACACTCCAATGTTGTTAACAGCAACTTGATCTGCAGAAATCAGCCATTGAAAGTTTTCATAGCGTGGAGACTTATCACTAGGGCCATTTCCGCATTACACTGTTCTAGTGCTATTATTCCATTTTCAACATCCTATGGAATCCTGGGGTTTGCAGTATAGGGAGGGGCATTTAGAATTGTCAGCCAGAGAGCTCTTTGGCCTCAGGAAACTACAAACCCCAGAATTCTACAGGAGGTTGAAAGTGGAATGATAATGCTGTAACAGTGTAGTGCAGAAATGGCCTATATGTGCATATGTGTATATATTCTTAGGCAAAGAATACACTCAGAGGTAGTTTGCCAATTCCTTCCCCTGAAATATAGCCCACAGTTTCTGGTATTTCTTCATGGTGCACCCTCCAAACATTAACCAGGCCTGATCTTGCATATTTTCAAAGATCAGGTAGATATAGAGCTTTCAAGATATTTAGACATTTGCCTAAGTGGGAGGGCCCCCCTCCTCTCCTATTTTCCTGCTAACTGCAATTACTTTTCCATTGAACTCAGTTTGTAGCAACTCAAGCTATGAAGAAATGGGAGAAGGAGAGAGAAACTGAGACATTTGAAAAGCAGCTGAAAAAGTGGGACAACAGAGGATTAATTAAGACTGTCAAATCAGGACAGTTGCCAAATCAGGGCAGTTGAAAGGTATGTGTAGGTCATAACCGTAAGAAAACTTACACACATTTATAATACCAACAGGATTTGGGCCACTATGTCAGGAGTCAACAGGAGAGGTCAACCAAAATTCTCTTCTCTGATCTAAGCCTATATTATAGTTTCCTTGATGAGATATTTTGTTGGCACTTCTTGAAGAAAGAGGTTCGGGCTCCCTGAGCTGGTTCACAGAAGGACAGAGACTTCCCTTCCTCAGGCACAAGCACGTGAAATCATGCCAAAGCAGCATTATGGAAATGTCAACTACTAAGTTCAACGACCTTCCACAAAACAAACCAACACTCAGCCCTGCCACTGACCCATTCTTTGAAGAACAAACACAAAAGATTACACAGAGAGACTTAATGGAGGAACAAGCTGGCAGCTTGTTGGTGCGGTTGGAGAACTGATATTATTTTCTTTGATATTTGCTTCTCTTTGATTAGAAGCACTCAGAGACATGTTCTATACCAGGCAGCTGTTAAGTATCACTAAATAATATTACCATGACACAGCTAAGGTGAGCTAATGCAAAGAAAGAGATAACATGTCCATCTAGGAGAGCTTAAAGTATAAGGAGAAGCTATCACTTCTGTTTCTTTTGTATCTGCTCACCTTTTGTCCCCAGTAACTATAAGGCAGTAAGAACTTTTGTAGATTATTTAAAAGTGCTTTGTTTTCCACCAAATAGAAAGCTGTAGTCCAGCTCTTGTGCATATGTTTGCAGCTTTAAAATTGCTGAGTTGTACCCTTACCTACTAGATCTCTAGATTTTTTAAACCACCAAATTATTCATACCATAAATATCCTATGATTCTACCCCGCTGCCACCCCCCCCCCGTGCCACAAGTCTAAAGTAATCTTAGCCTGCTCGGAGCATCCAGCCTGGTGATATACAGAGACATTTTGCTCCGATGGGAAATCCATGAGGCATGATGTGACACAGGGAGATTAAGGAACGTATCCAAGGTCACAGATGAAATGGACATCCAAGCTGGGAATAGATCCTATATAAATTCTCCCTCCCATTTTCACACATATGTCACTGAATTCTCTCTCCCATCACTGGCTTCTTGGATATCTTTACTAGATAAGTTGTTGTTTTAATGGTTGCCAATGTATCCGTCGGAGAGACAGAAACCATCTGGGAGTATTAACTAAAGTGCTTTGGCTAGACTCATAGGCCCGCTTCCTGGTTCTATTTGGTTATTATTAAATAAACAGTACTTCTTTTTTTAATAGATGTGTTTTTAAATTGTTTTAATTCATTAATCTTTTTGATATTACAGTCAATTTAACGACATTTAAGAGTGATAACATTTTGCATGCATTTTAAAAATCTGTACTTGTTTTTATCGGTGTTTGCTTTGATCTTGTAAGTTGCCTTGGATCCTGCTTCTAAAAATATAAAGGCCTAAATCTTATGTTTAGTTGAACTAATATGGTCCTGACTTGAACCAATTAAGATTTATCTATGTGTTGACACATCACTGAACAATTCATTCACTGGGCCTTCTAAAGGGAAAACTAACCAATAAGATTCCAGCCAAATTATATAAACAGGTATGAAGCAAAACAAAATATACTTGTTAATTCAGAGTACATAAAAACATCTTAAATGAATGCATAATAAAAATAGTACTATGACTATTATTTTTAAAAAATACATTTAGTCTGCCCTTCTATGGCTCTGGAAAGTCAACATGGGATAGTGAGGACATTAGATCTGGCTATAGTGATACATGCTTGATTACATCCCATTTGGGTTACTGTAATGCATTGTATTTGGACTGCCTCTGGAAACTTTTTAGAAACTTCAGTGGGTCCAAAACACTGCTGCCAGACTGCTGAGTAGGACTTTTCTGTTCAAATAGCTTTATTGGCAACCAGTCCATTCCCAGGCAGAATTCAAAATTATGGTTATAACCTATAAAGCCCTACATGACTTGTTACAGACTAGCTAAAAGATCATGGTTGGATACCAATATCAGCTACTGAGCTAAGCAATGATTCATGAATATGAAACAGTGACCTAGATTTACTTATCTGTGACTGTTTTGCATTCATGATCACCACTTAGTCATAATTTTGACACTATCAGCATGATCGTAACTCTCCTGTCAACCTACTTTTCTGGGCATCAGCGACTTGGAGAGAAGACGGTCCATTCTGCCATGGGTGAATGATGCTTCTGTCAGGCTCCAGGAGATGGACAGGCCAGAAGAAGTTACTGAGTTAAACAAACTTCACTAAGTACTGATACAGGCTTCCAGCCCATATCTCCTTATGGATTAGTCTGAATTTTAAGATCTTTTGGGAAGGACTTTCTCTCAGGTGCTATCACAGTCAGTTGTGTTGGGCTGTCCCATTTGAAAACTTCTGCATCCATATTCAGGAGGATAGCTGAATGCTGACGTGTGTACAGGCTTCCTCCACTTATCTGACAGGTGAGGAACTGGAGCACTGTCAGAAAACAGAATTGGTTGAAAAGTGGAACCCATGTACTGTATTGTAGGGAGCATGAAAGACTTACAGAGGCTCACTTGGGACTGATCGTGTGCACACTACTTGTAAAGTTACACACTGTCCAAGATTGTGCAACTGCATGTCTGAAACCCTTTTGGTCATTCTCAGCTAGACTACACCCAGTCAATTAACTGTTGGTTGCTGTCAGGCACTGCATAACCCATATTCCACAAACTTCACTCTGAGGTAGACAGTAGGTTTTTTTTTTTTTGTAGGAAATGCAATCAGCACAGCAGACTTCTTCTGAAGTTGTTCAGACTAAAGCAGACATGGAACTCACACCTTTTATAGATACAAAAATTTAGGTGTGCTAAAACTGTGAGGGGTAGGATCATAAATCTAGCATCACACCACTTCTCAGACAGTTCCCAGACCCACTTCTCATCCTTGACTCAAGTGCATATTTCCTGCCTCTTGTCCTAGAGACATGGATCTCTCAGCTGGCTTAGCATCTCCCCTACCACTTCCTTTGTAAGCAGCACACACATGTGAATGGTTCCAAGTGGGAAAGAAGAACTGATGAAAGAGTGGAACCCCTGTCAAATTAATGGAACTCGTCCTTAATTTGGAAATGTCAGAAGAGTGAGTCATGGATAATGGGGTGTTCAAAGGCAGGGTCTTCCTATATCCCACCATCACCACAGTTGTGCTTTAACAGTGCAACTTCCGTTGTATTCTTTTCTGCACTGTAACTTCCTTGATACTTAAAGTCCTGTCTGCACTGCCTTGTTTCCTCAGCCTATTGAATCATGATTGGTTTCTCTTCATTTGCTTTTAAAGTTAAACCATAATAATGCTAGCATGACATGATGTCACAGCACTACTACAGTACTGCCTAAAAAAAATAAAATAATAATGATTAAAAATCATTTTTTGAAAAGTAACATTGTGGCACATGGTAAGAAAGAGGAGAGATCTTTGGAAAACACCACCATACAGTAAAGGCATCTGAATTGTGACTCCCAAAGGTTAACAGCTTAGGACTGCACTGTTATTGCACTATAACAAACCATTTATATATAAAAAAGAATTACAACAAATCTAAAAAGGGTTTCAAGAGTGCAGAGCACAAAAAAACAGATTGGGAAACATTGCTATCTTCTTGGGAAATCTTATCCTCCCTACTCAAGCACCAGAAGGAGTTCGAGCCTTCTGTGTCAGAGATATCCTTGGCAATCCCCAATATGTGTATGTGTTGGAGGGCAACCAGATCACACCCACACAGAGCCCACTATGCAATCATTCTCACAATGAAGCAGAATGAAGCATGGATCTGAGATTCGGCTCTGAGGATAGCATCCCAGGGACCAGGGGAAAGATTAGAATTTACCAGCAAAGTTCAACTACAAAGTACTAACCTTGGAAAGGGGTGTTATATTATGGATGGAAAGTTTCACATATATTCAGCTAATTCCCTATTTCTACTCTGAAGTTCAGGGACTCTAGGAACAATTTTGCTGTGTGGTTTGCTCTTTCTTTAGACTACACCAATGTGTTTAGACTACATAGATTTGTGCATAGTAAGTCCTGGTGGGATTAAAAACACATGGTGCTATTTCACCACCATGATGCCATTTCAACATATGCCTCCTGACTACATGTATCATTCCTAGAATTTATCTTTGTGGCTGAACATTATCAGCATTATCTTTCAGCCCAACTTAACAGTTGATCCATGAACTTGTGCCTCAACAAGAAGCTTTGTATTCCTGGCTGCAGTCCACAGCTAAGTATGCTATAGGTGATTGAAGGCTATGGACATCAATGCCTACTTAATCTCTAGATATTAAAAACTCTTTCAAGTCAACCAGCTTTAATGTGTATTTTATCCTTCTGTTTGGCCTGTTTTCCTAGCCAAAATAAAAATAGCTATTCTAGTTCATGAAATGTCTTCTACGCTTTTGCTTGCAGATTATTCTCAAGCTGTGGGTGGAGTTCACTGTTCAGTGGCAAAGAGCAGATTCTACCCACATTTCAGAATAAGTTCCTTTTTTGGACTCAAACTTTCAGAATCTGCCCAGTTGGTGCTCCTTCAGACTGAAGCACTGGGAAGTTTCTTAACCTTTCCTGAGAATACAGGTCTCCGTCTCCCACAAGGCTAAATCAAGACAGACCAAATTGGGAAAACAGCACTTAGAAGGAATTGCTGAGGAAATATGGTGGGCAGCAGATGGGTTAAGCACTTGGGGTGGTCACATTGAAACAGTGGCAAGAGGTCCATCTGATAAATTGTACCAGAGCTCCGTGTAGCTGGTATGCATCCAGATGAGTGCAACTGCAAGTTGAAAGTTAAGAATTAACTTCAGTTTTCCATATTTTGATATAAGAGCCGTCTTACTACAGGATCCTTGTATTTAAGCTAACACTTCGACCATAAGTAGATGTTCAGCTGCAACTGTAGGATTTGAAATCCTGTGTTTATCCAAGTACAGAAAGTTGGTCCTTAACCCATCGTTCCATGGCTTGCGACTTTTTCTGAGCAACTCTTTCCTTCAGCTGTTTTTCTCCAAGGTGCCTATCTTGGTTTCTGATTGCAAACAAACATTGATGAAGGGGAAGGGTTAAGCATTCCCCTGTCACCTGCTATTTCTCCCTTGAGAGCACCTTAATTTGGTTTTGCCATTGCATACTGGAAGATAATGACATTGGGCATTTTGTCCTTCCCTTTTGACTCATTGATAATCTGAGAGGAATGGCACAAGTATTTTAAAAAAATGTGAATGCAACCATCATTTATAATGCTGGTTAACAATAATATCCTGCTCAAGTTCATTAAAACGAATTTAATAATTTGTTTTTTAGATTTTATACTACCTTTTGCCCAAGGTAATATATAAGGTTCTTCTGTCTCCTCCTATTTGTTTTTACAACAAAAAAGCTGCAAGATAGTATGCTGAAAGATAGCAATTAATCCAAGGTCACCCAACAAATTTAATAGATAGGAAGTATTTGAATCTGGGTTTCCACATGCTTCATCTGGCATCATAACTGTTACCATACACAGATTTTTGACAAAATCTAAAATCTGGAAATCTAAAACAGTAATCTCCTTGGGGCAGAGGACTGCCTTTCTGCTGCAATACAGCAAAACTTCATTAACTTTCATGTAAATTCAAGTTCCTTTCTAAATGACAAACAATAAAAATGTTTAAAAAAAACCATGGTTTTCTTCATATCTTGAGAGGATGATTCTGACAGTTAACTTACCAAACAGCTAAATGCACCAGTTCTCAGAAATGTTAATTTTTTTCTGCATAGTTTTCCCCAGAATTCCCAGAAAGCATCCTCCCAAAGTAACTTTTCCAAGCTGACATGTACACTATGATGAAGTGAAATGGCATTCAGTCAGAGTCTTCATCCATAGTCTGGACAGTTACTTTAGAAAACTACATCTATCTCCCTTACTCCTTTTAATATTTAAAAATTAAGTCACCACTGTTATTTGTTGCTATCATGGTTATTTTTCATTCCTTTTTTAAAAATTAGGTAAGAAAATTGCATAAAACCTGAAACATTATTTTATTTGTCTTTTGAAAAGTCTAGAAGTGCCTTGAAAGGACACTTTAAAGAGTCGCTAGAAAGAGTTAATCATTACACCACGCTAGTGGCACTGGGTACCTCCTCTCTGGTTCATGTGGGCTCAGCTCCGTCAGAAGTTTCTTTCTCAGGCTGTAGCTCAGCGTGAGGACAAGCTGATCAGTCCAGAGGAAGGCAGACATGATAAGAAACTGATAAAGAGAACAAACAAAATGAAAGTGTGAAGTAGCTCAGGAGGCTAAACAGGTAAAAGAGCTTATGAAGGTTTCCAGCTGATATCACTTATCTCTCCTGGCTGGGACTTGGAACTGTCTCTGGCTTTTGGAGAGACAGGGGCAAATCACTACAGACAGACACTTCATCTAATACTGTTTGTCAAAGGTTAGCAGTACGATAACGTCAAGGGCAAAAGAAGACTTCTGAGCCAGTTTAGAAATGCAAATATGTACGCTGGTACAACTTGCCGTGTGCAATTGCATGACATCGTGGGACCTTAGCTAAGTGCCCAAGGGCCCATGGGGCAGAAGGACAAATGGGGCCCCAAAATTGCCATGCTGTTTGTACTTAGCAAAGAAGGTTGTGCAGGGGAGGGAAGGTTAGAGATGGGGCACCTTCATTGGCTAGTGTTTTAGAGGCAATATGCCTCCCATCTCAATGGCAGGCACACCACAGGATCAGTCCTTTCCCACTAATAAAAACCAAAAGTCACCTTTCTGTGCTCTGTTCTGCACTATTTCACACTTCTCGAACTGTTGAGAGATCCAGCACGATGTCAGGATTTGAGCGTTGGGTTAGCACTCTGGGAGCCCAGAGTTCAAATCCTAGTTCAGCTATGGAAGCCCACTAGGCAATCTTGGGAAAGTCACACTCTCTCTGTCTCTGGGGAAGCCAATAGCAAACCCCCAATCTTGCCAAGAAAACCCCATGATAGGTTTGCTTTGGGATTTCCATAAGCCAGAACCAGCCTAAAGTTACTCAACAACTACTGTGAACAATCTTCCCAGATCTCAAGACCTGGACCCTTTTCTCTAGCACTCAGGACAAGTGTGAGGAATCTCAGGGCAAGAGCAGTGTCTTGAAAAAAGTGTGCATGCGTGTGTGTATTCCTTCTTTGTTAGACTTCATGTTTTTGACATACTGGCATACTCTGTGCAGCTATGATTGATGCTTCAGGCATCAAGCTTAACAACATCACTTGTGCCCCTTTTGGGAACATTTCCAGGGCCCACTATCTGTCACATCATAAAGAGTCATCTCTAGCTCTGAGGTTTGGACCCTATAGTCTCAGGGTATGGGATAGCACTGACTCATCAAGCCTAGTTGGGAGAGAATAATAAAAGTTTGATGAATAAAACTAGTCTCTTTCACAAGGACAGCTCCACTGCTAGGCAGAATATGGGCAGTCAAAGTGCATCTTCCAATATTGTCGGATTGAAACTCCCAGCAGCTCTAGCTGGCACAGTCAATGGGGAGAGAAATTTTCTTTTTCATTTGCCAAAATCACTTGGTTGGCTTTGGACAGTATATCACTTGAATTTGGAGGTTTCCTACAACATCTAAGGCAGCAAAATTGCTTGGTTTGGCCCAGATTTTTTAAATACATATACACGTATATCTCCATATATGAGATATGTACTGGGAAACAAATGGAACTATCACGATGTAGTAGTTTCAGTGCTGGACCAGGATTCTGAAAGACCAGCTCAAATACCTGCTCAGCCATGGATATTCACTGCGTAAGCTTAGACAAGTTACACTTTTTCAGCTTTAGAGGAAGGCAATAGCAGACTTCTGCTGAACCAATTTTGTCAAGAAACCCCTGTGGTAGGGTTACCATAAGTCTGAGACAACTTGATTGTGTGTAACAACAACTTTCAAAAGGTATATTAGTTTTTCCATTTATTGAATACACAACTCAGAAGCAGTACATTTGAAAATGTGTGGGCTGAAGGGAAAACAAGACTGCAAATGATGAGGTGATAGCCAAAACAGATGCATTCGGTCCCCCCAGACAGACATCAGCACCTCAGAATATTCAGAAAACAAACCCCAAAATATTCCTAAACTTTAACTTGACTCCTCAGGCTGAAAGCCCAATGATTCCTAGTGTGTTTCAAGCATTGTGCCCTTCTTCTGGGAGTGGTATCTATGTGAATTTTAGTACTCCATGACCATGGCTTGAAAACCTGTGGTGAGTGTCAGTGTTCTGTTTTAGGCTGGCGAGCACCCAGATGAGTGTACCCATACTCAGCAAGGACTGGCAGGAGAAAGCCAGTCCAGTCCCAGGATATTCCTAGGGCTACAGTTGGAAGCATATGTATGGTCCAGGCAGTCCAAGGTCCAAATAGGAGTAGCAGTCTTGAGCAGAGTCTAAAGCTGAGAAAGGAGTTATCAGAGAGATTAGTTTAAGGTACATGCCAATGATCAGAGAGCCACAAAATCAGGCATGTTAGACAAGGTTACAATGCAGTATTGAAGCTGTTTGTCTGCAGTACTGGCACGGCCTGGGCTGAGCTAATTTATAGCCAGCAGTAAATCAGCCCAGCTGGCCTCATTAACCCAATGTTCTTTATCTAGAGTGGAGCAGGGCATTTTCTGAGCCTTTGCTCCTGGCGATTTAATTTATGACAGGGTGAGATGCCTCTGTATCCTCTTTCTGATCGGTAGCTGCTGTTTGGGATGGACTGGCCTTTGCTTTCTACCTGTGCCAAGACAGAATTGCCAGCTTTCTTTGCCTCTCTCGATAGAGACTTTTATCTTGGCACTCCTCTCCTCCTTTTTCATCTGAGAAGGCCTCCTCCAGAGGACATGACGGTCAGTCATTAAGTTAGCAATATGTTCAGCAATGTATTGACTTTGACACAAGCAGCTCAGCCCTGTGGCACTACATCATCATCATCATCATCATCATCATCATCATCATCATCACTGGACACAAATTTGCAGGTTAGACTTTTTTTGTCTCAGCAGTGTGGGCAACACATAGTGGAATAACGCAGAAGAACAACTTTTTGGCTAGTTGTGGAATATCTTCCTTCCCCTTTGAGGTCTGAGTTGTTCCAATGTTGTTATCCTTCTGGCACCAAATAAAATAAAATAAAATAAAATAAAAGCCAAACATGTTTTTTTGTGAAAGCATTTGGGATCTAAATGATTTTATCTAAATCTGTACATTCTTTTTGTACATTCTTTATGTTTTTAATTTTCAAAAACTCATCCTGACTGCTTTTAATTTTCTTACTTTAACATGCCAAACTTTTTAATATGTTTTTAGTCTGTTGAAATTATTTCCTACCGTGTTCCACTGTTTAATCTTGCTCAAATGATTTTATCTTATGCCTCCCTGTGATTTTATGATATTGGGCAGGGTATAAATATTTAAACGAAGAAACTAATAATGGCCACATCTCCTAAACCGTGACACACAGTCCATTAATGGTTTCCCAGGTTTTGTACCTTCTGAAAGACTCAAATACCTCTACACCAGCTTAATTAATAACAGCAAGAGCTTAAGGTTAAAATATGCTGGTTTGTTTGGTTCCACTCTTTTGACCCCACCCACAACTGGAATGAGGCCTCCAAGAACTGAAATTGAACTGAGCTCTCAGGCCAAAAGGGATTACTCAGCATTTACTGACATAATCTTTACAACGGCCATAAAAGATAGGACAGCATTATTATGCCCATTTTTTTGAGAGCAAACTGAGCCAATGAGATAGGCTTCTCTGTATTGTTACATTTATGACCCCCTGGCTCATGATTTACAATTTTGGCTTGTTGTTGTTGTTGTTGTCATGTACCTCCAAGTCAACTCTGACTTACAGCAACCATCTCTAAAACTTGTTGGTTTTTTTGGCCAGGGGGAGGCAAGATTTATTCAGAGGAGGTATGCCATAGCCTTCCTTTAAGTGTGACTTTTTAAAGGTCACCTGCTGAGTTTGAACCCTGGTCTTCCAGAAACCTTGTCCATCACTCAAATCATTACACCATGCCTGTTCTCTTTTAGCTACTACACTACAATCTGTCTTTAAAAATTAGCTGGAGAAGACCCAAGTCCATCCAGTGACCACAGGGCTCAGACACACACCCAACATGATGGTGTGTAAGCTGTGCTGGATTTGAGGCGAAGGAAATTTGGATTCAAATTACTGTTTACTCATGAAGCTAACTCAGTGGCCTTAGGAAAGTCATTATCTCTCACCTACCTTACATGCTTGCTGCGAAGATAAAATAAGCTAGAAGTTTATATATATTGTCCTGAGCTCTTTAAGGAAGGGTGGGATATAAATAGGAAGTAGAACTGGCTGGGTTGAAATGAATCATAGAGGTGGCAGGGACCATGAGGGCCATCCAGTCCAACCCCTTGCCATGCAGAAATACACAGTCAAAGCACTCCTGAGAGATGGCCATTCAGTCTCTTTTTAAAAACCTCCAATGAAGGATCTCCACATTACAAGGCAGTGTATTCCACTGTCAAACAACTCCTACCAATGGGAAGTTTTTCCTAAAATTCAGGTGGAACTTCTTTTTCCCATTGTTTAAATCTATTGCTCCTTGTCCCAGGACATCTCCGCACTACACTGTTATAGTGCGATCATTCCACTTTCAACATCCTATGGAATCCTGGGACTTGCAGTTTAGGGAGGGGCATTTAGAATTCTCAGCCAGAGAGCTCTTTGGCCTCAGTGAACTATAAACCCCAGAATTCCCCAGGATGTTCAAAGTAGAATAAAAGCACTATAACAGTGTAGTGTGGAAATGGCCCTTGCTCTCTACTAATAATGGCAATGTGACATCCCCATTAGTATAGCACATGTTTCACAGTGGGGTATGTATAGCTCTCCAAATGATGATGATTGCAACTTCCATCATCCCTCACCAGTAAGCATGCTGATTAAGGCTGCTGGAAGATTCAGTCCAAAAGCTTCTGATGAAGATCCACATATTCCCTGCCTCCTCTTTACACTGGGAATATCCCAGATTCATCTTCTATTTAAAAAAAGGGGAGAGGGATCTGAGATACTACCACCGCCATTCAAAAATTTAGATGAGCAAAGACTGAATTCAGCATTATAACTAAGGCACCTCCCTAATATTAATTAAAAGCGGTACAGCTGACACAAAAAATGAGTAATGGGTTTGAAGCTGTCAGAGTTAATCTGTTTATTCTACTTCGCCTCAACAGCCACTGTAAAAGGCACTCTCTTACCATTCTGTTTGTATTTGTTTGAATACAAGACTCATATTGAAATATTACTGGTCTGGAGCATTTCTGATGCTGCTTTGTTTTTCTCATTAAAAGTAATTAATGAAGGCGCACACAACAGAAACACCACAGGGGGTACTGAAATGCCTAAACAAGGCTCTGGATGTCACGATACTAGACTTTTGTATGCTTTCCCAGAATATTGTGGGTGCTTTTTAACCAGAACTTGGGACAAGAAACTTGGGGGAGGCTATAGGTCTTAGAATCGTGATTAGAATCATAGAATCATAGAGCTGGAACAGACCACAAGGGCCATCGCGTCCAGCCCCCTGCCACGCAGGAATACACCATCAAAGCATTCCTGACAGATAGCCATCCGGCCTCTGTTTAAAAACCACTGAAAAAAGGAGGCTCCACCATGCTCCCAGGCAGTGCAGTCCACTCTTGAATTGCTCTTACTGTCTAGAAATTCTTCCTAAGGGAATCTCTTTTTCTGAAGTTTAAAGCCATTGCTCCTTGTCCTAGTCTTTGGAACAGCAGAAAACAGGCTTGCTCCATCCTTTATATGACATCCCTTCAAATATTTAAACATAGCTATCATGTCACCTTTTAGCCCTCTCTTCTCCAGGCTAACCATACCCAGCTTCCTAAGCCACTCATCATAGGGCACAGTTTCTAGGCTTTCTACCATTTGGTCAACCTCCTCTGGATACGATTCAGTTTGTAAATATCCTTCCTGAACTGTGGTGCCCAGAACAGGATACAATATTAAAGATGAGGTCCAACCAAAGCAAAATAGAGTGGTGTTTTTACTTCCCCTGACCAGGACTCTATAAACATATTGATGCAGCCTAGAATTGCATTGACTTTTTTAACTGCCGCATCACACCGCTGACTAATGTTCAGTTTGTGGTCTACTAAGACTCCCAGATCCCTTTCATACATGCTGTGGTCAAGCCAGGTGTCTAAGAATCTTGGTAAATTCTTCATAAATTCCAGGAGCTATAGTCCAATAAGTAACATTTCCTAAGTTCTGGCTTTAATTTGTATAAGCATTCACAATTTCATACCCCCTGCTACTGTTACCCTGTGTTTTGGGGGATCCCGGGAGGGGCGCCCAGATTGCGAATTAAAATACCAATTGGGGAAATTAGCTGGAACATTGTTTTGGCTAGCAAGAGGCAGGGTAACGTTGCAAGGATCTTTAAACCCAATGTATACAGCGGCGGGTCAGAGAGTAGCTAGACAAGGTTTTCCAAATAACAGACAAGTCATTATTAAAGGCAAAAACACGAAAGACAAGACATAAACTAACTAACTTGGAAAGAGAAACGGAGGTTTGTTGGGAAAGGCAATACGACCTGTCTCGTAGTCCTGGAGAGAAGAGGGGTTCCGGGGAAGAAAGCTCAGCCTGGGGAGCTGAGGGGAGTCCCTTAGACAACCGGCAGCAAGGCGGGATGACAGTCCAAAGTAGTCCAAAGACCGTTTGAAAGTGAGGGGTTTTTATAGGGGAGTTTGTGCCTTTTGGCTATGGCAAGCCAGGTGAGAACAAAAGGAGTTTTGGTGCTGGACAAAGGATTTGGAAGGGTCAAGTTTAACATGATTGGATTAGTGTTTGAAGACAATAGCGTGGCCGGGACATTGATGGCCCAACATAAAAGAGTATCTTGGCTGAGAGCCGGGCCGCTATTGTGTAGTTTGTGGCTGAAAGTCCCCTGAAGCTGGGAGCGGAGTTTAGGCTGCTGGGCTCAATAGAGTTTGGAATGTAAAACCATTAGTGGCCGCACTCATGTCCATGCTTGTCCGAAGGACCTCGCAAACACGTGGAGTGTGGGAACTGCAAAGCAGTCCAGCCAAGGCCGAATTAGATGGTATCAAAGTGATATCTGGGGGTCCTCACCCAGGGTGCCATACCAGAAGTAACACTACCTGTCCCAATTTGGCATGGGCAGTCCTGATTAATTCTTTGTAGTCTCACTTTTTCACCTGTTTTTGAAATATCCCAGTTTATCTCTCATCTTCCCACCATCCCATTTGCTCTCAGCCTCCTTCCAATGGCTGCAGACTGAATTCAAAGTGCTGAAGTAGTTTGCACTCACTTAAATCAATGGGAGGAGAGGAATGGATGGAATTTTGCCCTTCCCTGTAGGCTCAGGCAAAGGCAAACCACTGCACATTCTTCTAGCTTGTCTGTTCTTTCTTATTAATACCTTTTGCCCTCTTGACCACACTCTGATGTTGCATGGCCACATATATCTTAGTTTTAATCTGTGAAATGTTGGAGAGTATGCTGTTTGTCTCTTCTCTTCCCACTTTGAGAGTCTGTTTTTCATTTCTCTCTTTCAGTCAAATAGAAATCTCAATGTTTTTGCCATCTTTCCCTCATTGAGGTAGACAAGTGGCAGCTGCAGCAACCTCTCTGTGTATTTTGGATCCTACGTGAACCAGTTTGCAAAAGCCGATACATTAGTCACTGCTTAAATGAGTAATAGCTGGAAATGTTGGGAAGTTCACCGGGGAAGTTGTGTGTAGGTGGCCACTGCACATCAGTCTCAAATTCTGTGGTAATAGCTCAAACTCCATTCCCAAAAGCTGGCTTGGTTTAGGAAACAGGGTGTTCTTTCATCCTCTAGGGATTCTTTTTTGACCCCTTGGCAAACAGACAGATAAATATAACAGCTCATGAAGTCTCTTCCTGAAATAATGGAATTTTTTTTTAATCATTGTGGGAAAAAAGAGATTGTGACTATGAGAGTGCAAGAGAGATTAAAATGCGATTTTTAAAAAAGAAGCTGCTGGATGCCACATGTTCTCTGCATGATATAGCTGAGATTTATGCAGGAATTTAAAAAATTAAAAAGGAAGGAAGGACGGAAGGAAGGAAGAACAGAAGGACAGAAGGATGGACGGAAGGAAGGACAGAAGGAAGGAAGGAAGGAAGGAAGGAGGGAAGGAAGGAAGGAAAGGAAAGGAAAGGAGAGGAGAGGAGAGGAGAGGATAGACAAGCCAAACTTCGGATTCAGCTGTTGCTTCTTCAGGATACTGTAGTCATAATTGTTTGAAACAAGCAACAGAGTACTTTCTGAGGTGCCACAATCAGATGCTATCTCAGCACTTCCTTTCTGGAGATTTAAAAAAAAAAATTTAAAACTGCTTGTGGGAAGCAAAAGGAATTGTTCTGGCCACAAACTTAGCATGCTTCATGATTCCTAGAATTGAAGGGTAGGGGATTTTTTTATCCGAGCAGTTCCAAGTTTTGTTAGGGCTAATCATCAAAACCACTGTGGGCTGAATGTATGTTGCATCAAAGCCATTTGGAAAGAATGTGAGGCATCGAGAGTTTATCTTTTCAACCTCAGGCAGCCAGAATTGGGGCTACAATGAAATTCTTTTTGCTCCTTTGCCACTCTGTCTCTTTTGAGAGACATTTCACTTTCTACAGTACAACAGAGATTGTGGGTACATTGGTGTCAGGCATTGTGACCGGGCCTGCATTTCTCTTTACAGACTGGTATGGCAGCTTCCCCTCAGCACCTTGTCACCTCACTCAGCTCTGCCTTTCCCTTTAAAACACCACTGTTACCCTGTATGTTGGGGGTCCCGGGAGGGGCACCCAAATTACCAAATAAAAACACAAGAAGGGGGAAATTAGACTCGAGCGCTCTCTTAAGCTAACAAGAGGCAGGGTAACTTTAGCTGGGATCTTTTACCCTATGTCTACGGCGTCAGGTCAGAGAGTGGATAGACAAGTTCTAAAGCGACAAATAATATTTTTATTATGGACAAACAACACGAAAGACATGACATACAGTAACTAACAGAAAATAGAAATGAAGAGTTTAGGGGGAATGGGTAATACGACACCTGGTCTCGTAGTCCTGGAGAGAAGTAGAGGTTGCAAGGAAGAAAGCTCAGCGTGGTTCACTGAGGGGAAAACACTGAGGGTGATCTGAGGAAGGCTTGGAATTGGGGACTTTTTATAGGGTGGATTTTACCTACAGGCCATGCCATGCTCGGTGAGAACAAAGGGAATTTGTAGCTGGACAAAGGCGTTGGAAAAGGTCAGGTTTTACATGATGGGCTTAGCGCTCGATGACAATAGTATGGCCAGTATGCAAATGGCCCAACATAAAGGAATGGCTCTGTACTCGGCCAGTTGTCTTTGTAAAGTTGCACAGAGCAAGGCCAGTTTGCAAGAAGGTGTTCCCTGAAGCATCGGACAGGTTTAAGTTGCCTGCCTGAATGAGGTTTGGAATTTACAACCATTAATGGCCGCGCCCAATAAGTGCTTGTCCGGTGGACCTCTGCAAAAACGTGGAGTAGGGTGGCAGAGAAAGGTCAAGTAAAGGCCAAATTATTTGATATCAAAAGGATATCTAGTGCTCTCACCAGACATATCATAACCATAGTAACAACCACCTTTGTGTAAAAAGAGCAAAGCCTTTCAATAGTTATTTAGAACCCCTTTAATAATCACTGGTAGCATGGTTCTGTTTGATTATAACTACTGAAAACCATTCAGCTGAGTCAAAAGTTATAAAAATATATTATAATCTTTACTAAAATAACAACCAGAATAAAGTATTGGTTTCCATATGTGTGTCCAAGCTCAAGCAGATGTTCAGAATGTGTTTAGACAATTTCCTTGTATCTTTACATCGGCATAAAGGCATTCGCCTCTCACATACACAGCCCTTTGGTTACCCTTTTGCCCAAACGCTCAGTTCCCAAATCTAGGTGTGACCAGATTTTAAAAAAGGTTGATTTCTCTTCTGTCTCACTCTTTAGGCTTTCTCTGAGAAAACATACCCTCTCATTCAACCCCCCTTGGCTGATTGAGAACCTCTCTGGTTGAAGGACTAATTCTTAGCCCTTCTTCCTTGAAGTCTAAGAAAATCAGTGTGCCTTTTATATATACATTCTCCTGTTTCAAATGGATGCTCAGCATTATCATGAACATGTGAACTTGTTGTTGCTGAAACAGCCTCTGAGAGTACATTACTCACATGTGTCACCAAAAGAAAATGTTGCTATTCTTAAGTATGTCTAGACATCATGAGTGAGGAAGGCTTTTTTTCTTTTAAAAAAAGTCTATATTTACTCATCATATAGAAGCTCATCATATCTTGACATAGTCATCCTACACTAGACTTTAGAGCATTCATTGCAAACAACTCATTCTACAGAATTTTACATTTAGAATTCATTTAGGGTTTGGACCAGCAAGTACTTTTTCTGCCTCTTTCTTCTGTAGCAGAACAAGGTTATTATGTACCATTTCCACCTTTAATGTCCAGTTTACTGGCTGATTAGATTATTATGCGGAAACCTTATTTTTCAGCTAGGATTGTCTCTCAAAAGCATCTTACAACAATAAAAATTAAACTTAAGAGTGCAAAATATATGAAAAATACACTGATGTGTCCTCTGGCCCTATCTTCATCCTTGCAACAATTCTCCACTGCAAGCCAAGATTCTTCCCATTTTACAGATGGCAAGCTGGGGTGAGAGATTTTGGCTTCTTCAGGTCTGCCTGCTGAAAGTTGCTTTTGAAATGTGCTTTGATCTGATATCTCAGTGAACTGTACCCAACACTTTTGAAATGATCTGTATGACTTGAAAACTACCAAACTGATCTCAGTCTTGCTGACATGTATGCCGCTTTGTCACTTTTTAGTTTCCTTCCTGCTGTGGATTACAATAGCAAAAAAAAAAAAAAAAATGGGGGGGGGAGGGGAAAGATTGCCAAACATCTAGGAGGCCACCAGAATGTCTGGTTGCACGAATAGGTTGAGCATACCTTCTCTAACAATACTTAGAAATAAGCTAGTGCTAGACTCTTTCACACTACATAATTATAGCACTTTGATACCACTTTAACTTCCAGGACTGTGGCCATTTCTGCACTACACTCTTATAGCGCGATTATTCCACTTTCAACATCCTATGGAAACCTGGGGTTTGCAGTTCCGGGAGGGGCCAGTCGGCCCCTCACGAAACTGCAAACTCCAGGATTCCATAGGAAGTTGAAAGTGGAATAATCGTGCTATAAGAGTGTAGTGCAGAAATGGCTTGTGTCTTATGATATCTTGGGATTTGTGGTTTGATGAGACACTAGAAGTCTCTGGCAAAAAATTCTAAATCCCTCACAACTCTACAAATCCCAGGATTCCATGGGGCGCAGACATGGCAGTGAAGGTGCTATCACAGTGCAACTACTTTGTAGTGTTAAAGAGGTGTCAGTTATTTCTTGAATTTGCCCTTAGAAGATAAGCTTGGAAATAATTCATTAAAACTAATTGGTTTTTAAATGGCAGGTGTTTAAAATCCATTATTCTAATTGTTAGACATAACTGATACCCCTGCATATTGCATCCTGTTCTTCTTTTGCGGTAATGTCTTTCTGCTGCCCAAGTGAATGAATGAATGAAATGCCTCTCCTTCGCTTAAGCTCCACAGTACCCAATGCACCCAAAACCCCACAAACACATCTTCTGTCACTGGCAATAATAAGAATGAAAAAACAACACAAACAGAATAAGCAATACTTTCCTTCATGACATTCCACTTAATGGTAGGACTGGCCCTACCACCAATGGAAGCTGGTGAATTGATTCAGTTTTTTTTAGAACAAACATTAAATCTGCTCTCCGAGGTGCTGAACTCTGTGCCTCAAATAAGTGAAGGGTCTTGGATAGCTCTTTTAAAGTTCACACTAAAAACAAGAGTGGATCTACTTCTCCACTGACACCAGACTCCACTGCCTGTGGTGGATTTCAGATGGATCTTTGGTTTGTTCTTGAATACTTTTAAATTCCCGTTGGTGAACAGATAGCTCTACACACCCCTAAGCTGCATAAGAGGAATTCCATATCAGCATCAGAGAACACATTAGGCTCCAAATTAGGCTTCATTTAGTTCCAAGTCATTGGGGAACGCTCAAGTAACAGGAAAAAAATAAGTTGGTGCTGCTCTTATTGTACTGTTATGCTGCATTTTAATGATCTGCAACTCATATTTTATTGTATTTTCTTATAGTCCACCATGCACGTTATACATAGAAACAGACCATCTATATTTAACTACTAACAGCTAACTAATTGATACAAGCCTGGGTAATATCATATAACAGAAGCTGGTTGTTATTGTGTGCCTTCAAGTTGTTTCTGACTTACAGCAACCCTAAGGTGAATCCATCACAGCGTTTTCTTGGCAAGATTTATTCAGAGAGGTTTGCCATTGCATTCCTCTGAGGTTGAGAAAGCATGACTTACTCAAGGTTACCCACTTGGCCACTCCACGGCCAGGTGGTGATTTGAACTCTGGTCTTCAGCATTCTAGTTCGATACCCAAACCACTATACCATTGAGGCTGTCTATGAAACCTACAGTAGTCCCCCTTTATCCATGCGGGATATGTTCCATGACTCCTAGTGAATGCCTGAAACTGTGGACAGTACCAAACCCTATATATACCATGTTTTTTCCTACAGATACATACCTATGCTAAAGCTTCTGTGTTTTGGGACCTTATTAAGTAAAATAAGGGTTACTTGAACACAAGCACTGGAATACCATCACAGTCAATCTGATGACATAGCCTATTTCCGCACCACACTGTTATAGTGCTATTATTCCACTTTCAACATCCTGTGGAATTCTGGGGTTTGTAATTTCCTAAGGCCAAAGAGCTCTCTGGCTGAGAATTGTAAATGCCCCTCTGTAAACTGCAAATCCCAGGAGTCCATAGGATGTTGAAAGTGGAATAATAGAATTATAACCGTATAGCGTGGAAATGGCCCAAGACAGCTACTTGTTGGAATTGACAAGATTTACAACTCTGGTTATTATGGGGTTAATTGGTGTTATAGAGGACCTTCACCTGTTTTCTATTATTGGCAGCAGGTGTAAAAGTTCTATAAGAGCAGCATTATTTTAGTGGACACTTACTTCCATTTCTTGATTTGCTGTTGCTGTAGTTTGTTGTATCCTGCTTCACTGTGGTATTGTATTTTGCTATATTTTGTATTTCAACTTGCCAAACCTGCTCACGTTCTCTTTTAACGTTTTGTATATTAAGAATTTATATGCTATGCTTATTTTTAACTAGAATATATAAAAGACTGTTTCTCTTTCTTTCTTTGTCTTCTGAATTCCCTTTTTATTTACAACACGACTAAGTGAATAATGGATGGGTAACGTTTATAGTGTGGATACACTGGACAAAAGGAGCAGAGCAGAATGTATGAGATTTCATCATGCTACTCGGAACCAGTGGGCAGTTTAAAGTTCATGTCACTCACCTTATCCTTTTACTGTTGGGATCCCTTCCTGAATATGGTGCTCAGGCCTCAAGATGACCTCCCCACTGGACAAGCGGCTGTGTTGATCAGTGGGTTCAGTGTGGTAAAGCGTGATCAGTTCTCCCTATCAGTTCTTAAATGAAAACAGTCAGATCGTTATTGAAAACAAAACCAATGAAGATATATTATATTGCAAATAAGCTAAGCATGGAGTCCCTGAACTCCTTTCACATTCCCAGTTCCCAAAATTTTATCCAGATTTTATCAGTGCCTGCCTTCCTAACTGGCCTTCACCCTGTCTCTCACTGCCCCAACTAACTTTTTTACAGACAAGCCTTTAGGATACAACCTTTCCCCCATAGGCTCCCCTTTGCAGCATTCCAAATGCTGAGATTGGCTGGAAAGTTTGCTCAGCTTCTCTCTTCACAAACACACTATTAAAAATACAGTCCTGTCTCCCCATTTGTGGGTTTGGTCTTTGCAAATTTGATTATTCATGAGACATGCATATACCTCCTATCCCCCATTCTCCTGCTCCCATTCCCTTGATTTTGCCAGGCATGGAGGAGGAAAGCAGGTGCCTAGACAAAAGGCAAGGGAATGTGGAGAAGTCATGCATGCCTTCCTTCTCCTCTCCAGAGCTCTACCTCCCATTCCCTTGTCTTTGGCCCTGGTGCTAAGAACACATGGCAAGGCAAAAGGCAAGGGAATAGAAAGGGGGAAGGTGCACAACCCTTCCTTCTCACCTCTGGAGCTCCTCCCTGCAAATTCCCTTGCCTTTGGCCCTGGTGCTGAGAAGGGAGGTTCACATGCCAGGGCAAATGGCAAGGGGATGGGAGAGCGGAGCCCTGGAAGGCAAGGGGACAGGTATAATGGGGGGGGGATTTTTTATGGTTTTCCCACTTCTGCAAGGGTTCTACACCCTGGACCCTCATTAAAGTGGAGGGGCCACTGTAATTGAAAAAAAAGCTTGAAAACAGTATCATTAAATCAATAAAGTGTCGTTGCTTTAAAAATATGCATTTCTCAAAAGCCTGTTGGAATAAACAAATGTTTGCCTAATGGCAGAAGGACAGCAAGTAGAGGCCCATTCTTGCCTCCTTAAGAACAATGTTTCAGAGCCCAGGAGCAGTCACCACAAAGGCCCTGTCTTGCTTTCATACCAGATATTCCTGTGATAGTGGTAGCACTGAGAGAAGAGCCTCTCTTGATGATCTCAGGAGCTGGGCAGGGACATATGAGAAGACATGGACTATTATATAGCCTGAACCCAAACTACATAGGGCTTTATAGGATATGACCAGAAATTCTGAATTGCGACTAGAACCTTTTGTCCCAAGTCAGAATGCATGGAGTTGAAGAAGAATGGATGCTTTCATGAATCATTTGTGGTCAGAAACTTTTCTCCTCACATTTCTCATGAACAAACGGTCAGGCTGTTCTCCTTGTGAGAGGAAATGAGAGCAAGTTCAAGCACTCCTCACCGCTGGCTTCCTCCAGTGTTTTTCTTGCTGTTCTCAGTGTCCCATATTAGCAACAGATATGACTGTTATAAAATCTCCTTGGGAACACAAGAAAACGTATTACATTTCTTGGCTGTGGGTGTCTTTGATATAATTTATTCCACACTGAGACCATGGGGTTTCCCGCATGCTCCATAAAACTTGCTATGAAATAAGTCATATTTCAATGTGAATCCAGTTTTTAATTCTATCTCTCTGGTCTTGCCATAACAAATGCTATTTGGATTAAAATGCCTTAAACACTTATATACATAATACAAAAACACATGAAAGATTGTAGTATGGAAGATGGGGCAAGCTTGCTTTCTGCTGCTCCAGAGACTAGGACGCAAAGCTGTTACCATGCCCAACAGCCATGCTTTGAGGGGGTATACTATTTTTCATGAATTAGATCTATTTATTGCTGAAAGTATGTTTGGAGAAATGCTGACTGTATGCATGTAACCAGGGCAGGATGACCTCAGTATGACCATGGCATAAGTTCATAGAGGATTAGAT
Source organism: Ctenosaura bakeri (assembly GCA_948474755.1). Taxonomy (NCBI): domain Eukaryota; kingdom Metazoa; phylum Chordata; class Lepidosauria; order Squamata; family Iguanidae; genus Ctenosaura; species Ctenosaura bakeri. Next base: position 120,028 of record CAOLHI010002064.1, read on the forward strand.
GGGAAAACCCAGTGCTGATAGGCTTGGGATGATCCTTTCTAAAGGCTGTAAGGTACAAGCACCCCTGGAAATAATAGAAAGAGAAACTGCCCAGGTGAAGCAGTCAAGTACCATTGCTGTGAGCATATCAGCAGGGGTAGTTGACTACTGTTCTGATTGACAGCATCATTGAATCATAGAATAATAGAGTTGGAAGAGACCACAGGGGCCATCCAGTCCAACTCCCTGCCATGCAGGAACACACACTCAAAGCACTCCCAACAGATAGGCATCCATTCTCTGTTTAAAAACCTTCAAAGAAGGAGACTCCATCACAGTTCGAGGCAGCATATTCCACTGCCAGAAAGCTCTGACTGTCAGTAAGTTCTTTCTGAGGTTCAGGGGAAATCTCCTTACCTGTAGTTTGAATCCATTGTTCCTTGTCCTAGTGTCTGGAGCAGTGGAAAACAAGCCTGTTCTCCCCTCGATACGACATCCTTTCAAATATTTAAACATGGCTATCCTGTCCCCTCTTAAACTTCTCTTCTGCAGACTAAATGTACCCAGCTCCCTAAGATATTCCTCATAGGATATGGCTTCTAGTCCCTTCACCATTTTGGTCACCCTCTTCTGGACATGTTCCATTATGTTACTTCTCAGATACAATTTCACTACACCCATCTCACCAAAATAAATTCATTACAGGTACTAGTTACATGTTATATGCAAATAAAGGCTTGCTTCCAAGCATTATCTTGAGGTTAGATGCAACGAAGCATCAAGACTTGCCTTGGGCTTTATGGAAGGCCAGGCTGATTCAGAGTTGAGAGCATGTGTTCTCCAACCCAAAGTTCTCACAGTCATTTCCTGCCTGGAAGTTTGCTGTTAGCATGACAATAGGCAGAATGCTCTGCCCTGTTGACCAAGTGAAAGAAGAAGGCCAGGTTCTGAGTACTGTATTTATATCAGACCTACCCAATCCAAACTCTTCTCACAGCCTCCCAGTCATGGAGGCCAATGTTGTAACCCCTTATTCTGTCCTTTTCTGCCCCTAAAGGGAATTTGAGGACTGAACCCCTAAGGTTAGTGACAGCATTTTAGGATAGTCTGAGAGCATAAGCTGCCTTGTCAACTCATTGATGTTCTGACATTAAATGCCCTTTATTTCAATGGAATTTGAGTATACTGGATGGTGGCCAAAAAGATCTTGGTTATGAATCACATCACCCTAAAGTTCAGCAAGTACTACTCAGTGGGAAAGAGTGTTCTGTTCTACAGCGGTCATAACATATTTATGCCTATAATTGGTTTTTTCCCATGCAAATATTTTAATGAGTTGAACTCGTAGTGATTCAGAGGATGTACATTTTAGATATTTATTACACATGTAAGGGCATCTCATTTGGTTAAGACTTCCAAAGTCTACTGTCTGAGAATCAAACTCTTTTCTTTCTAAGGGGTATATCAGAAGCAGAATTTGGAAAACATTACCTCTTTTTTGGATTACAAGTCCCCAAATCCCCAAACTCACTCTCAGACTGTGCATAGCTATTTGTTAGTGCCTTCAGTGTATCCCTTTCTTCATTGCGATTATGGAAGCAGTCACTTTATGTTCACCTCTGCACCCTGGGACAATAAGCAAACACAGGTGGCAGATACACAATCAGTTGCACAAAGTCAACACTGAGAAAAAGGATTAGGGTAGATCAACTGCCACTTAACTACTTGTGTGCAAATTTACACTATGGGAGCACAATGTTGGATCACTACACTATCTGTGTGTGGACTCTCTAATAACTCTGCAGTGAAGGGACCTCAGTTGTAAGAGGCACTGAAAGCTGCGATCTCATTCCTTCTTCCTGCTTCCAATTATTTCTAAGCCCTGAAATATCTGAGACAATAAAGGAAATCCAATACAACTCCCCCACTGTGCAGGAATATACAATCAAAATGCTCCCAACAGATGGCTATCCAGCCTCTGTTTAGAAGCCTCCAAAGAAGGAGACTCCAATACACACTAAGGTGGTGTATTCCACTGTTGAACTCTGTTTACTGATAGAAAGGTCGTCCTAATGTTTAGGTGGAATCGTTTTTCCTCAGGTTTGAAGCTGTTCTTCCATGTCCTAGTCTCTAGAGCAGCAGAAAATAGACTTGTTCCATTCTCCATATGACATCCCTTCAAATATTTAAACATAGGTATTATGTTGCCTCGTAACCTTCTCTTCTCCAGACTAAACATATCCAGCTCCCTATGCCACTCCTTATTGGGCATGGTTTCCATGCCTTTTACCATTTTGGTCGCCCTCCTCTGGACACATCCAGCTTGTCAATATCCTTCCTGAATTTTGGTGCCTAGAACTGGACACAATATTCCCAGTGGGGTGTGACTAAAGCAGAATAGAGTAGTATTATTACTTCCCTCGACCTAGATACCTATTGATGCAGCCTAGAATTGCATTGGCTTTTTTAGCTGCTGCGTCACAATGCTAACTCATGTTAAGTTTGTGGTCTAGGTCCCTTTCACATGTACTGTTGAAGCCTGTTCTGTCGAAACCCAAAGAATCAAGGTTTGGGAACCACTCATATAGATTGAACAAGATGCCAATCATCATCATCATCATCATCATCATCATCATCATCATTCCATATTTTTGAGTGTGAACCCTTGAAAAAGACAGAAATGTATGCACCACGTAATGCATGAATGTGGATAATATGTTAATTTTACATAGAAATACATGGCTAAGTCAACTGAAATCAATACTTCCATTTGGTATTTAGGTATATCATAAGGTTGTTAAGAGCTGCTTTCCAAGTGCAAACGCTGCTTGTCATTTATTTTGACTGTCTTTCATAGCTGTTTTGAAAACCTGGCAACACTAGTAATAACAAATAGTCATTCTTCTAGGAAAATAAAATGGTGTTGCAAAAACCTGCACGGCTAGAGAAGCCTTCCTTGGAAAAAAAAAGTGAGTTTAAAAAATGTATCAGTTCATTACAATGGCATTCATTTCAGAACAAATCAAAACAGGAACAAACTGACCTAGTTCAGTTTGATTTTAAAGTCATTTCACAATGAAGCTGTTCCCTATTTTCTACATGGCATGTAAGAAAAAAAATATCAGAATTTGCAATTGGTTGCACATATTCTCTCTCCAAGCCCAAAGCAATTTACATATATATGAATGAATGATACACACAGGCTTCAAGAAATCATACATACATACATACATACATATATATAGGGGCTTGTGTTTTAACTATGGCCCTTTTTGCATTGAGGTTTCTCGTGCGAGCGGGGGAGGGCGGCTCGCGCAAGAAGCCTTCTCCAGGAGGCTGCCGCTTCCCCCTCCTTCCTTCCACAGACGAAGGAACAAGCGGGGAAGCGGCAGCCTCCTGGAGGCGGAGGCGGCTCATGCGTCCACCCCCCTGCGAAGCAGGAGGCTCACGCATCCGCCCCCCCGAAGCAGGAGGTGTCGCGTCTGTCGCGCTAGCGCCCCGCCCTTTCCTTCCGCAGGGGTGGAGGGAAGGAAGCGTGACCCGGCTGCCTCCCCGACTCTTCGCACAGGAGGTAAGTGCGCACGGGCGCTAGAAGCGTTGCGCGAGCGCGGGTGATTTTCACTTCGAGGCGAAAATCAAAAAACCTGCGATCGTGTCGTTTCAGCCCCGTGAGCGCGGCGGAAGTGAGAGTGCGTTGTGCAGAGCGACGCTCCCACTCCCGCGAGGCTCACGGGGCTGTCGCGCGACAGAAAGCCCGTGCGAAAAGGGCCTATATTTTTGAAGAGATAATATGTGCAGCCAATTGCTTTTATTACTTGACAGCAAGCTGATCCCCGGCAACCTTATGGCATGGGCTTTGGCAGTGAGATGTAGCCTTAGAGGAGAAGGTGATTCCAGGAAGAACATCCGAGACATATCCAGAAACACTGGAGTATCAATCCAAACTGAGCCAATTTTGTCAGCAAGATATCTCAGGAACTTCAGGAAACGAATCCAAGACCAGAATCTTTGTCAATATATTGTGTGGGATGCAGTTCCATCTCTTGGACATGGTTAACTCAACTAGATAGAGAGGGCCAATAAAGATGGAAAGTAAGGGAAAGTAAGAGAGAGATGAGAAAAGCCTGGAGCCTTCAACAAACCCCAGAGACTCAATCAAGCCATTTTGGCTGGCTGAAGTGGAATAGCAAATAGCAGACAAAGCTCATTCCACCCACCTCCAGTTCAAATCAAGGTAAATAGTACCTAGAACTAGCCAAGTTATTTTGGAGCATGAGGCAGAAAATTCCACAAATGTGTCTTTTCCTCCTTGGCAATAAAAACACAGTAAAAATAATTAACTAGCAGTTTCTTGCTTTTGCATCAGAGCTTGGAAAATCATTTTTTAAAGTAATTCACATTATAAGATGTAGTGTTTAAAAAGTAATTTTTTGCTTTACACTTTACAAAATATAGTTCATAGTGACCACCACTTGACTGATAAAAGAGTGGCAGGAATCTTCCAAAATTCCTTCCAAAATGGCTCTAAAAATGTCCCATTAATTATTTTTAAAGGCAAGTATTTGCTACACCAGTAAAGTAACTTTGTTTAAGAAAATTCTCTGTGCTCTCATTTAAAAAAAAAAAAAACAAGAACAAAATTATGTTTTAATTTTAGTGTGATACTTCCGAGCTCTGTCTCCCGTGACACCCAAAATCTTGAAGGTGTTGGGGTTTTTTATACCTAATGATAGGACTGGCCCAGATTTGCCCTGAAAGGGTGGCAATTCTAGTGAAAAGCCTGCATAGGTAATCCAGAGACTTTACTAAATAGCCTCATTAGGCTATAGCGGGGTTAGTAATAAGTAAGTAAGTCTCAGATACCCAATTAAACTGAGCCAGGATGGATTAACCCAAGGAATTAGTAGTGATTTGAGAGTTGAGCCATTTCCACACTACCCTGTTATTGTGCTATTATTCCGCTTTCAACATCCTGTGGAATTCTGAGGTTTGTTTTTTATTGAGGCCAAAGAGTTCTCTGGCTGAGAATTCAAAATGCCCCTCCTTAAACTGCAGATCCCAGGATTCCATAGGATGTTGAAAATGGATTAATAGCACTATAACAGTGTAGTGCGGAAATGGCCTTGGACTAAGACTCTGGGTTGCTGCTCAGCCATGATAACCCACTGGATGACCTTGGGACAAGTCACACTCTCTCAGTCTCAAAGGAAGTGGGTGACAAACCACATCTCAAGAAATCTTGCCAAGAAAACCCATGACAAGCTCATCATATGCCATTTCCGCACTGGACTGTTACAGCGCTATTATTCCACTTGCAACATCCTATGGAATCCTGGGGTTTGCAGTTTCGGGAGGGGCCATCTGGATTCCATAGGATGTTGCAAGTGGAATAATAGCGCTATAACAGTCCAGTACGGAACGGGTCACAATTTGGAATAGATGTGAAGGCACATAACACAGACAATAAACAATCGGTTCTCAAACTCTGCTCCCGGTGAGAAGATCTGAGAAGCTGGATGCTTCTGAAGGCTTGATGGGTTGTTATGGAATGGAATCATCTCTGGCTTTCTGTATTGCTGTCAGATGTTATGCAAGGCTGTGAACTGACTGATCTGTGAATCTGGGCTGGACTTACTATAATGCAGAGTGAGGTATTCTTCTTATGTGGTAGATGCTGGGTCAGCAGGGTCAAGGCATTAGAGCCCAGGGCTGCATATGACTAGAGTCATTTCTGCACTAGACTGTTAACCCCAGTATTCCATAGGATGTTGAAAGTGGAATCACAGCTCTATAACAGTCGAGTGCAGAAATGGCCTATGTTCCATTTTATCAGCCATGTTAACATCCTATGGAATTCCTGGTGTTGTTTATGTGTGTGAGTGTGTGCATTCAGGTAAGCTGTTGACTTATAGTGACCCTGCAAATTTCATAGGGTTGGAATTCCATGGTCAGGAATAGTGAAAGGGAAAGGAGTTCAGGAGGCATGGGAGTTCCTTAAAAAGGAGATACTGAAGGCACAGTCTAAAACTGTGCCAATAAGGAGGAAAAATGGAAGGCATCTGAAGAAACTAGAATGGTTGACTAAAGAACTCTCAGCTGAGCTAAGTGTTAAGAGAAACATGTATAGGAAATGGAAGAAGGGGGAAACCACCAAAGAAGAATTTAAGCAAGTAGCCAGGAGATGTAGGGGGGAGGTCAGGAAGGCTAAAGCACAGAACGAACTTAGGCTGGCCAGAGACATTAAAAACAATAAAAAGGGTTTTTTCAAATATGTCCGCAGCAAAAGGAAAAAGAAGGAGACGATAGGGTCGCTGCACAGAGAAGATGGCGAATTACTCACAGGGGAAAGAGAAAAGGCAGAACTACTTAACACCTTCTTTGCCTCCATATTTTCCCAGAAGGATACAAGCACTCAATCTGGCGGTTGGGAAGCAGGGGAGGAAGCAGAGGAAATGAGGCACATAATAGGTAGAGAGGTGGTACAGGAATACCTGGCCACACTGGATGAATTCAAGTCTCCAGGGCCAGATGAATTGCATCCTAGGATATTAAAAGAGCTGGCAGAGGTCATTTTGGAACCGCTTGCTATAATCTTTGAGAAATCTTGGAGGACAGGAGAAGTTCCAGCAGACTGGAGGAGAGCAAATGTTGTCCCCATCTTCAAGAAGGGAAAAAAGAGGACCCAAATAATTATCGCCCAGTCAGCCTGACATCAGTATCCGGAAAGATCCTGGAGCAGATCATTAAGCTGTCAGTTTCTAATCACTTAGAAAGCAATGCGGTAATCACGAGAAGTCAACATGGATTTCTCAAAAATAAGTCATGCCAGACTAATCTTATCTCTTTTTATGATAGAGTTACTAGCTTGATAGATGAAGGGAATGCTGTGGATGTAGTATATCTCGATTTCAGTAAGGCCTTTGACAAAGTTCCCCCTGACATTCTTGAAACGAAGCTAGTAAAATGTGGGCTGGACAGGGCTACCGTTAGTTGGATTTGTAATTGGTTGACTGACCGAACCCAAAGGGTGATCACGAATGGCTCCTTTTCATCCTGGAGAGAAGTGACTAGCGGGGTGCCACAGGGTTCTGTCCTGGGCCCAGTGCTGTTCAATATCTTTATTGACAACTTGGATAAAGGAATAGAGGGCATGCTCATCAAATTTGCAGATGACACCAAATTGGGAGGGGTTGCCAATACGCCAGAGGACAGGATCAAAATTCAAAATGACCTGGATAGATTGGAGAGCTGGGCCAGGGTGAACAAAATGAAATTCAACAGAGAGAAGTGTAAGGTCCTACACTTAGGTAGAAAGAATGGAATACAGAAATATAGGATGGGGGACACGTGGCTGGATAGCAGTACGTGTGAAAGGGATCTAGGGGCCTTCATAGACCACAAGCTGAACATGAGTCAGCAGTGTGATGCGGCAGCCAAGAAAGCCAATGCAATCCTCGGCTGCATCAATAGGAGTATGGTGTCTAGATCGAGGGAGGTACTGGTACTGCTCTACTCTGCTTTGGTTAGACCTCATCTTGAATACTGTGTCCAGTTCTGGGCATCCCAATTCAAGAAGAACATGGTCAAGCTGGAGCAAGTCCAGAGGAGGGCGACCAAAATGGTGAGGGGCCTGGAAGCCATGCCCTATGAGGATAGACTTAGAGAGCTGGGGATGTTTAGTCTGCAGAAGAGAAGGCTAAGAGGGGACATGATAGCCATGTTTAAATATTTGAAGGGATGCCACGTAGAGGAAGGAGTGGGCTTGTTTTCTGCTTCTCCAGAGACCAGGACAAGGAGCAATGGATTCAAGCTGCAGGAAAGGAGATTCCACCTGAACCTCAGGAAGAACTTCCTGACAGTCGGGGCTGTCTGGCAGTGGAATATGCTGCCTCGGAGTGTAGTGGAGTCTCCTTCTTTGGAAGTTTTTAAGCAGAGTCGGGAGTGCTTTGAGGGTGTTCCTGCATGGCACAGGGTTGGACTGGATGGACCGTGTGGTCTCTTCCAACTCTACGTTTCTATAGTTCTATGATTCTTACACAAAAAATAGTTGGAGGTGCTTTTGCAAGTTCCTTCCTCTGAAATATAACCCACAGCATCTGGTATTCATTGGCAGCTCCCCATCCAAATGCTAACTAGAGATGACCCTGCATAGCTTTCAAGATCAGACAGGATTTAGGGTATTTAGGCTGCATATTTGCAGTTTAGTAAGGGACATTAAAGATTCTCAACCAGAGAGCTCTAGACTTATATGGAGTTGCTAGGTTACTTGGATTTTCTTTCACTTGAAACTTTTCCAGTTTTCAAACTCTCCCATCCTTTAAAATATACTGCTGCTGAAGATCTAACCCATTAAAGCAGACATTCGAGAACAACTTTGCCTGACATGCTAAATTTCTACATTCACAAAACCATTTTAAAATGAGACTAGATTTAAGCGTCAGCAAATCTAGTGATGAACAGATGTGTCTTTTTTAAAGGTACTTTGTATACACTTTCACTGAATATACCACCACTAATCTGTTCCTCATGACAGTCTAAAGGGATGTTTCAGTTTATTTTATGAAAGAATTTGCAGTAACATGCTAAGAGAAAAGCAGTCATGAAGCTGAGGGGTATTCACTCTTAGGCCCTTTCTGCAACTCACCTTTTCTTAGCGCTGAGGTGCAGGGATCGCGCGAGCAGCCTCCAGTGAGAGGCTCTCGTGTCCCCACTGCTTCAGCTCTGCATGAGCTGCCTGCTCCTGAGCAGGCAGTGTGAAAGCCTCGTGTCTTCCTTCCTTCTGCTGCGCACCCTGGGAGTTTCCCAGGCTGCGCTGGGACAGGAAATGCAACCTCTGTAGCTCCGGAGGCTCTGCACACATGGCAAGTGTGTATGGGGCCCTGGAGCAATGAGCGATTGTGCACCATTTTTGGCTGAAAGCCGAAAATGAAAAAGTGTGTAAGCGGTGCCTGCCCTACCCTGGAGTGTCATGTGATTATGAGCGCGTTGTGCAGATAGCTCCTCACAATCGCGTGACGCTCCAGGTGCCCATGCGAAAAGGGCCTTAGACACAAGACTGTGTTATTGCAAAATCAGATTGTAGAATTTTAGATTATATACTAAATGTTTGCCCTAAATTGTTCCAAATTTTACATACTTTACTTCATGAAAAGTAAATGAGCAGAGGTTTTTTGTTGTTGCTGTTGCATTTGGAACATGGTGGAAATGGGTTTAGATATTCCAGGAATATTTGTAAAAATTCTCATCCAAAACCTTGTTCTGATTCTGGTTGGTGGTTTTCCAAAGCTTCTCAGCTTTTCTGTTTATATATCCATCCCAACCAGCTTTAAGTAAACAGTTTAATGGAGCTTTACCAAAGGATTTGAATAACCTCAGCTGGTGTATAGTTTTGTAGATAATATGGTCTTTGCCACTGAACTCGGGACAAGAAGAAACCAAGTTTAAAATAACACACCCCTTCAAGGCCATAAACTGCCTCTAAGGCACACGTGTCAAAACACAAGGCCCGCGGGCCAAATCTGGCCCTCCATGCCATCTTATGTGGCCCTCACACCTCTCCTGCAGCTGCAGCTGGGGGGCAGAAAACGGCATAGAGAGGAATTGGGAAGCAGAAAGTGGCACACTTTGGATGTACTAACCAATTCTATGTCACTTTACAGAGGTATAGGGACCATAAACTATGATCAAATAGCCCCAAAATGTCCAAGGAGAGAAAAGTTGATACAGAGGGAAGGCAATTTAAAAACCAGTAATAATCGAATGCAGAGGCAATTATTTCATATGATAAAAGAGCAGATACATTTATATAGTCTTACAGATACAGCTGGCCCTTTGAGGGCAACCATGATCCTGATGTGGCCCAAAATGAAATTGAATTTTACACTCCTGCAGTCTAACGTAAAGAGATGTCTTTTGCAATGTCTTTCTGCTCTTCTTGCTCAAAGGAACATCCTTTCACAAGCGGGGCTCTGTTTGGATTTGCTAGAAGCCAGAAAAGATAAGCTAAAAAAAAATGAATTCAGCTACATTCACATTAGAAGAGTAAACATTTGACTATTAGGTTTATATTTAGATATCTGTTTAAGTATTTGTTTTAAGAGCCTTTATGAAAAACTCTGCAGAATGCAGCTGGAAAAAAATTGCAGTCTTTGAATAAGCAGGAGAAGGAAATCTGGTTTTCAAAAATGTGCGCCCTAAAGAGTTCCCTTTCAAATTACAGCACCCCTGGAACTGTGTGCCTGGTTTTCTTTTCAGTCTCTGTTTCTCGCTGATTCATGGGCTATTTCTGCACTGGACTGTTATAGTGCTATTATTCCACTTCCAACATCCTATGGAAACCTGGGGCTTGCAGTTTAGGGAGGGCCATTTAGAATTCTCAGGAAGAGAGCTCTTTGGCTTCAGTAAACTACAAACCCCAGAATTCCACAGTACGTGGAAAGTAGAATGGTAGCATTATAACAGTCTAGTGTGGAAATGGCCATGGATTCCACTACCTCTGATTTCCCTGGAATAAGATCAATAGTACAGAAAAGCATTCCTGATTTGATTTTTTCTGTACTCCTTCAGTTCTGATTTTTGTTTCTTTTGGAGATTTGCACAAGCCTTATATTTCAGGGTTGTTTTTTTTTACTGGTTTTCTTTTCTCCACCCTGTTTATTTTTATTTACAAATTCTTGATGTGTGACAGGGCTGCACAATGCCACAGGAAAGAGACTGTAACTTGTTGGGGTCTGTAAGAGGCTTTTACTTCTTCCAGATTGCTGTGGCGATTCCCAGTAGGATAAGGCGCCCTGTTTCTACCACATAATTCTGCCTGCCCCCCCTTATAATGCCACCTTTCTGTAAAAGGGTGAGGGTTTTCAATTTTTATGTAGAACCACTTAATAATTTTATGGTACTGTGTTTTTTCTGTTACTTTATATGCTTTATGCAACTCAAACTGAGTCAGTGTTTACAAAGATAAATTGTAATATTTATTAAGATAACAATAACAATAAAGTAGTGTATTAGGGTTCATATGTAGTTCAGTGTGGATATATACATTCAGTGAATTCTTCAGATAGTATTAACAGTTATCTCACTGCTCAGAAACTATTCAATTATATTATATCTTTAGACTTTCATAAAAGGCACAATTATCATACTACAACCCTTTGGCTGAACTCCCATCAATCCCCTAATCTAGGACACACGCTTGGACCAGATCCTACTAGGGTTCAATTACTCTTTTGCCTCTCACTAGGCTTCCACTGAAAGCTAACTCTTCCACAACAGTCACATTCTCTGACTGGCTAAGGGACTCCGCTCCCTAACTCTTTGGCCCTTTTTGCATGCTTTTTTTTTTGCGCAAGCCCCCCTTGAGCGTCGCATGAGTGGGAGCGTTGCTCCATATGACGCACTCCCACTCGCGCGATGCTCACGAGGCTAAAGCGGGGCGCGCACGCATTTTCTTATTTTCGACTGTAAGCTGAAAATACTGCGTGCTCGCACAATGCTCGCAATGCCCTTGCGCATTTACCTACGTGTGGTGCTTCGGCGAGCCGGGGCGGTCGCGCTTCCTTCCCCCAGCACAGCCTACAGCTCCCAGACTGCGCTGTGGAAGGAAGAGGTGGGGCGCTAGTGCGACGGTCGCGCTACCAGGAAGCTGATGCAGGAAGCAGAAGGGCTGTCGTGAGTGGCTTGTGTGAGCAGCCGCAACGAAGGTAAGGTGCGAAAAGGGCCTTTGCTAGGCTCTCACTGAAAGAATCCAGTATCCCCAGGCATTTGGCTTTGTATAACTTTTCCTCTCAGCCACAAACCCCTCCCACACACTGGGCTGGGTATCCTCTCCTGAGCGGCTATTCTGGTTGCATAGCAACCTGCTTCTAGGTTGCTTTGGCACTTCAGGTAGCCACCCTCCCAGAACTTCATCAAACAGTCAAAAAGATTTTGCTGTCCAGTTATTTTGTGAAAGGTTTGTGTGTGTTTGCACGTGTCTGTAGAACAATTTCTGTTTACATTAACAATGCACATGTCCTCTCAGAAATAAGTCCAGATGAATTCCATGGGGCCTACCCCTCGGTAAAAGTGGAAAGGATCGTAGCCTGAGATATTCTAAAAAGCCCACTGGAATGCAAATATTTCCTTACTAGGTTGGTCTTAAAGGGACAACACACAGTAAGTCAATTGTACCAGGAAGAAAGGAAAGTGAAGAAACTGAGCATTTGGGGTTGCAGTTTGGACAGTCTCTACAGGGGTTGATATATTCTCACCCTGCTATGGCACTGGAAAGAAAGAACCCTTGGCATGTGTTTTGAAAGAGTCTGGTTGCTTTCCCAGTTCTTCTTCAAATAACCTTCATCTTCAGCGTTTTGGCTTCTTATGCTCCAGATTTTCTTCTCTCTCTCGTTTTTGTCCGCCTTGACTCTTGGATCAACCCTGTAATTGGCTCTGCTTTGAAAGTAGCACGGCCCATATTAATGTTTAACTGACACATGTCGTAAATCATACGGGAAAGCTGTTCAATCAGTCCTCTCTTCTATAGGCCTCCTTTTCACTCAACTTTCCTGAGCAGCAAACACTTCGAGCCTGGTTTGGCTTGCCAAAAATGATTTGTATGTTTGGCATGGCTTTGCTCCTTGTGACAGTTGTGCATTAACTGTGGCATGGCTGCAGGCCTCCACTTGTCATCTGACACATTGAACGCAGCCAACCTGCCATTTACTGTGGGCTGCCTGGAGCTTGGCAGTCCTGCCCTGGTTCTTGCAGTCTGAGACGAGTGGCAAGAAAGGAATGTGGAACACTGGGCAGGTTGTTCTTTGATTCGAGGGGCAGGGGAGCTGTTGAGAGAGTTGGAAGAGAATCTCCCTTTGCAGAGATCCAGCTGTCAAGAAAATGGTAGAGGGCTTTGCTTTTCTCAGGATAAAAGTACACTTCCTCTGAGGAGTATTGGGCTTACCAGATCTCAGAAGCTAGCCCTGAGTCTCCAGTTTTCATGGGTTATCTCCAGGTGGGAGACAAAGGCCATTTCCGCACTAGACTGTTATAGCGCTATGATTCCACTTTCAACATCCTAAGGAATCCTGGGGTTTGCAGTTTCGGGAGGGGCCAGCCAGCCCCTCCCGAAACTGCAAACCCCAGGATTCCTTAGGATGTTGAAAGTGGAATCATAGCGCTATAGCAGTCTAGTGTGGAAATGGCTAAAGGTGCAAGATCTTCAATTTTATGCGGCTCAGCTCCACGTAAGAGGAAAGGACCAGGTACAAATCTCCATCTCACCTAGCAGAGCAGCAGCTTCCTACCGTTTCCATGGTTTCACTGATTTCTTACTGCAACTGGCAAAAACCCTTCCAGGGAATCTAGATATTTTCTTCCTCCTTTTCTTCCAGTCATTGTGCTGCTAGGGCTCACCCAGCTCTCTACTTTATATCTACCTTCTGGCTAGAAGCAAGCAGGCTACATTAAATGTTCCTTATCCAATATCCCAAAAATAGGTGAGACAGACTATCCTTATTTCACTGCTTATGAGATCCTCTTGATGATATTATTTCCTACCACTTGATGATTTCCACATAGATCACAGCAAAAGTTCCAAGGTTATGAGTATCAAAAATCACTCCCTTGGGACATACAGGATCAGAAAGTCTTAGGGATGGAAAGGACCCCAAAGGCCATTCCTGTCATGCAGGAATAATATCAGGACATTCCATACGATGTCCTGTGTACAAAGTGTTTGAATGTAAAGAAGACCAGTATATTTCAAAGTTGCCCTTAATACAGTCAGCCCTCCACATGTGTAGGTTTAACTTTCATGGATTTGATTATTAATGAGTTTCTCCAACCTCTGCCCCTCCAGGTACTTCTTCTCCAGGGGAACTTACTTTCTTAATGGCTCTGATCAAGCTGCACTGCCCTTTAAAACTCGCCTTTGGTGGACCTCCTCCTCCTTCTCTGCTAGCCATTGCCTGGCCAGCTAAGGACAGCTTGCACCCTGATTTCTCAGCACCACAAACCCTCTCTTGATGCCACTCCCAGATCCAGGGAAGGAGATGGGCAAGAGAGAGGAAATATAGGGCCACAATGCCAACCCATCTCCTTCTCCTCTCCTTTCCCTGATCTGGGTCATTTCCACACGCATCTGTTATAGCGCAAGGATTCTACTTTCAACCTCCTATGGAATCCTGGGGTTTGCAGTTTCAGGAGGGGCCAAGTGGCCCCTCCCGAAACTGCAAACCCCAGGATTCCATAGGAGGTTGAAAGTGGAATCATTGCGCTATAACAGACGTGTGCGGAAATGGCCCTGGTTTGGACTCTGGGTGCCGGGCCCCCCTCCCCATGCCTCACCCTCCCCCCACAGACACACACACACACACATTTTGATATTTGTGGTTTTTCCACTTTTGTGAGGGTCCTGCACCTCTAACCCTAGTGAAAGTGGAGGGCCAACTGTAGTTGTTGGTTTAAAATCTTCTTAACCTTGCAATTAACTCATCTGTTGTGCTCCAGTCATGAATAAAAATAAACATTCCTGTAGCCCTTTGCATTTGCAATGGTGTCGGTCTTATGACCTAAATACTGTACTTCTCTGACTCTGATGAACTAACAAACAAACAGCAAGAAGCAGTTTTATAAATATCCAAGAGAACTTGGCTTTGGTTAAAGAACCAGCTGGGAAATGTGAAAGGGCTTTACTCTTTAGTCTTTTAATTGGTTCATTTTAAATGTTTTTAATGCTATGGATTGTTTAATTGCATTTTAACCATCTCTCTCTCTCTCTCTTTCTTTCTGTAACTGTTGCCACTGTATTTATTTTAATTCTTATAAACTGCCTTGAGCCTCAGGCCCTTTCTGCACCTTACCTTCTTCCGGTGCTGGGATGTGGGGATCGCGCGAGCAGCCTCTGGTGATAGGCTCTCACGTCTGGGGTCCTTCGGCTTCGCACAAGCTGCCTGCTTGTGCGAGAGCCCCTCCTCTTCCTTCTGCAGCACAGCCTGGGAATTTCCCAGGCTGTGCTGGGGCAGGAAGTGTGACCGGCATGGCTCAAGAGGCTCTGCACGCCAGGTAAGTGTGCGCAGGGCCCAGGAGCAATGCGTGATCATGCACCATTTTCGGCTTCTAGCCGAAAATGAAAAGATGTGTGATTGGTGCCTGTCGGCCCCTGGAGCATTGCGTGATTGTGAGTGCGTTGTGCAGATCATGCCTCACAATCGCACGATGCTCCAGGCCCTCTTTCGCATGGAAAATGCAATGCGAAAAGGGCCTGTTTTGGGGAAAAGCTGGAATGTAAATGGATGAACAACAATAACAATATTGTTGGGTCATTAGCATAGTGCCTCATTTAGTTAATTAATAATAATAACATCATTCAGGAAGTAAGTGAATGTTAAAATTCTAACTGGATCAATTATTTTAAAAATGCATTTAATTAAATGTTTATTGTTTTGTTAGAAAACTGCTGTATTACTTGAGTTTAATTTGTTGCTTCTTACCACTGGGCATATCTTTCTAAAGTGCAGTGCACAAATCAGCTCACTTGAGTGATCATTGATTTTGTAGGTCTGTCAGAGTCACACATTTTTCTGTACAGGAAGTCCCCAGCTTTTGATGCCCCATTTTCTGATGACTTGCTCTTTTGATGCTTTCAAATTAAAGACAAGTTTCATTAATTTGGCATGGGTTTTGTTCTTCCAGGAGTTCTTCTTTGCCAACGGAGGTTCACTTGGAACTGCTGAAATGCGTGCACTGCTTGCAAAGTGAGCTAGGGGTGGGATTGTGTTAAGCTGGCTGAGAGACCTTGCAAGCAGTGGATGTGCATCAGTAACAAGTGAGCCTCTGTACGTCCTTCATGCTTCCTCCAGTGCAGTACAAGGGTTCCACTTTTCAACCACTGCTCTGGTCCCTAACCTGTCAGATAAATGGAAGAAGTTTGTATGTCTCTTTGTGTACGTTGGGCTCCATTTTGGAGACATGCGGTACTCGATCCCACCACAATCACAGCCAAAATGAACAGGAAGGCCATTTCCGCGCTGGGCTGTTCTAGCGCTGTGATTCCACTTTCAACCTTTTATGGAATCCTGGGGTTTGCAGTTTCAGGGGGGCCAGCCAGCCCCTCCCAAAACTGCAAACCCCAGGATTCCATAGGAGGTTGAAAGTGGAATATAGTGCTAGAACAGCCCAGCGTGGAAATGGCTGAAGATAGGATGGAGTCTTCTCTGTGGCTGCTCCCAGACTCTTGAACTTCCTTCCTAGACAGGGTTGGCAGGCTCTCTCCTTGCCTGGTCCATTGTTTACAAGTTTCACAAGTGAAGACCTTTCTGTTCTAGCAAATGTTTGGAACCTGATTGCTTTACATATTCACACAAGAGGAACTCTTTGTTTAATGTACTTTTATTTGATGCTTTCAAATTACTGTTTTAAATAATTTTATTAGTTAGGCATTTCTACATCATCTCCTACCACACAAGGGCTCCTGATGTGGTGAACAAATAAAAGCAATTACAACAGTACAAATTACAAAGATTTAAAAACACCCACACACCCACAAATTAAAATTGTAAAGAATATTTTAGTTTTATTTTTAAGCTTTACGATTTTATTTTAGGATTGCTAAAATAAATCCTAAAATAAAATTTTGAAACACTTAAAATGGAGCAGTTTCAAACATTAAAGGCCCCGTGGAACAGTTTTAGTTGCGCACCAGAAGCTCAAAATAGGTTTTGTTTCCCGGTATAATTCAAAGTGCTGGTTATGACCTATAAAGCCCTATATGGCTAAGGCCCAGGCTACTTGATGGACTCTATCTCCCTGTATGAACCAGCCCAGGCTCTGAGATTGTCAGGAGAGGCCCTTCTCTCAGTCTCCCCATTGCAAGCACAGTTGGTGGGGACAGGAGAGAGGGTCTTCTCAGTGGCTGCCCCTAGATTCTGGAACTCTCTTCTTTTTTCCGCACGACACTCTTATAGCGTGATTATTCCACTTTCAACCTCCTAGGGAATCCTAGAGTTTGCAGCTTCAAGAGGGGCCGGCCAGCCCCTCTCGAAGCTGCAAACCCCAGGATTCCCTAGGAGGTTGAAAGTGGAATAATTGCGCTATAAGAGTGTCATGCGGAAAAGACGTCAGAGAGGCCAGGATGGCTCCCTCCTTGCTGTCCTTCCAGTGGCAGACAAAGCCTTTTCTATTCAGGGAGGCATTTTAATACAGGAAATGTTTTAAAGAACGGACTAGGGGCTGCTATACTGTTTAATTTTAATTGCTTCTTTTAATCTCTTTTCAGTTGCGCTAATTTTTTAATAGTTTAATTCTGTTTTAACAGGTACTATTCATGTTTTTAAATTGTCTTGCTTTACAATGTAAGTCACCTTGAAGCCCCATGTTGGGCAAAAAGCAGGATACAAACAGAGATGTATCTAGGGTGGGGTAAGTAGGACATCTGCCCTGGGCACAAATGTCAGTGGGGGGGAATAAAAAAATTTTGCATGTAGGGGTGGGGGTAGGGGTGCTGTTTATGCTGTTTATGCTAGATAGGCCATGGGATACAAAGAAGAAGAAAGAAGAACAAGAAGAGAAAAGACATCATATAAATCTAATAAATGAAATAAAATAAGACAATAGATGGAGCCTAAGTTCCTTTGGTAGGAGGTTCCTAAGTTCCTTTGCCAGTAGGTTCCATAACTGTTTTGATTCTGTGGACAGTTTAATACTATTTTAATCTTTATTTTCTTGTACGTTTTTGTAAACATGTGATTGTACCTTTTTTTCCCTTTAAGTTATAAAGTGTTTTGAGTCCCACTCTTGGAAAAAGGGGGTATATAAATAAAACAATTGGTTGGTTGGTAGAATATGGTGTTACCCATTTGGCACCACAGAAGATGCGTTTGTGTCTAGTGTGTCAGGATTCTTTCATCGCGCTCCTTCTCTTTTGGACAGCAAATGACAGGCCCTGATCCCTTTCTCCTTGGGCAAATGCCAGGTAAAACTGTTTATTCACACTGATGAATTGTTTAGATGAGAGGCAGCCACTCGCTATTGCCTGCGGCATTTTACTGGCCATGAAAATTATCCAAGAATAAAGGGTGACATGTTTTATTTCCCAGTGAATAAACATTTCAGTCAAATGCATTCTTCCCATATTTTAATATGGGAAAGCAAGAAACTACAGTGGATGATGCTGACCGGGGATTTTTCATGACGTACATCTTTCAGGAATTTCAGGAATTTAGGTCACTAAGAACAACAGCATGTCTTGTGGTCCCATAAAGATTAGCTGATTTATTGTGGAATTTACCTTGGTGGACTAGACACCCCACTTTGACACACATGGAGATCTTGCCTATGAAAACTTCTGTCACAAGGTATGTATGAGCCTTTCAGATACTGCTGAATTTCTTATTTCCCTCTTCTGCTATCCCTTGGGAATATGTCACTGGAAGAAATCTTTGATTAAGAGGCAAACCTTTAAGCCAGTTCCCTTTCTTTGAAGCCACTTTCAGATGTCCTGTCCTCAAACCAGAACAGCCCGTGATGGCTATTCTATTGTGTAGGTTTAAAGTCAGTATCTTAGCCTCCTTCGTGGGAAGGATGAAGACTGGATCTATCTCTTAAGATGTAGATTCCTTCAGCAGAGGTTATACACAGAACTGCATTGTGACAAGAGTCAGAAATATGCATTGTAGCAACACAGGCCACAGCCTTAAACTTTGAACATTCATCAGCAGTTTTAAGGAAGTGAAGGAAGACCAGTACTGTATCATTGTTCCAGTTTCTCAAGATCATAGAATCGTAGAGTTGGAAGAGACCCCAGGGCCATCCAGTCCAACCCCCTGCCATGCAGGAACACACATCAAAGCATTCCCAACAGATGGCCATCCAGCCTCTCCTTAAAAACCTCCAAAGAAGGAGACTCCACCACCTTTCGAGGCAGCATATTCCACTGCTGGACAGCTCTGACTGTCAGAAAGTTCTTCCTGAAGTTCAGGTGGAATCTCCTTTCCTGCATCTTGAATCCATTGGTCCTTGTCTTAGGCCCTTTTCGCATTGAGGCTTCTCGTGTGAGCGGGGGAGGGCGACTCGCACGAGAAGCCTTCTCCGGGAGGCTGCCGCTTCCCCCTCCTTCCTTCCGCAGACGAAGGAAGGAGGGGGAAGCAGCAGCCTCCTGGAGAAGGCTTCTCACGCGAGCCGCCCCCCCAACGCGCGAAGCAGGAGGCTGTCGCGTCCGTCGCGCTAGTGCCCCGCCCCTTCCTTCCGCAGGGGCGGAGGGAAGGAAGCGCGACCCAGCCGCCTCCCCGACGCTCCGCACAGGAGGTAAGTGCACGTGGGCGCTGGGAGCGTTACGTGAGCGCGGGTGATTTTCGCTTTGAGGCAAAAATCAAAAAACCCGTGATCGCGCCGCTGCAGCCCCGTGAGCGTGGCGGAAGTGGGAGTGTGTCGTGCAGAGCGACGCTCCCACTCCAGGGCTCAGGGGGCTCTCGCGTGACAGAAAGCCCATGTGAAAAGGGCCTTAGTCTCTGGAGCAGCAGAAAACAAGCCCACTCCCCCCTCGACATGACATCCCTTCAAATATTTAAACATGGCTATCCCGTCCTCTCTTAACCTTCTCTTCTGCAGACTAAACATACCCAGCTCCCTAAGCCGTTCCTCATAGGGCATGGTTTCCAGACCCCTCACCATTTTGGTCGCCCTCCAAGAGGTTGTTTAGATTCATTCTGGATCAGCCTGTCCGTGGTTCAGGCCTGCACCATGCGTTTCCTGATTATAGGACTGGGAAGAGGGGAATCCCCAAGGAGACATTACTCCAGTTGCCCCAAAATTCAAAGATTCCCCTCAGCAATCACCCCTTCCTCTCCCAAACCCATATTCCCACCCATTTTAGTTTACTGCTCTCCCCTTCCTCATCGCAATACCTGCCAGTTGTGACTTAAGCAGCACATCCATGAACAATCAACACTTAATCCTTATTATTAATTATTTTCAAAGTCAGATTGAAAAACAATTATGAAACAAATCAGACAACAAAATAACAATACAAAACCAATCAACCAACAACACTAAAGCGTCGACATTTAAAAACACTTTGCAACTCACTTAAGGTCTAGTTCTAACTATGTAAATAAAATTCCTCCTCTCTAAATCATTTCTATTCTGTTATCTGTCTCTACTCATGTTACCAAAACCTGTTCTGTCATATCTCATGAACAATCATTGCAGGTGAGTATGTATACATACATAAATGGCTCAAGTCCAGGTGATTTGAAGCACATTTTCTTCCTTACAAACCAGCCTGGGATTTGAGATCTGTTGTTATTAATTTAGATAGTGCCATCTATGTACATGACGTTTTACAAGTAAAGCAACCAAAAACAAGTAACGGCATACAATCTAAAATATGTATATACACACAAACACAAAGGGAAGGAAAGAATAACAAAACTGTACCATACAATTATCCAGGTAAAATACAAAAGATCCAATATGATATAAAAGAAACTGACAGGTACATGTTATCAAACTATACAAAATGATAAAACAATATTAAACTAAGCTCCAGAAGCTTTTGAAAACAAGAAGGTTGTAAATTGGAATTTAGAAATAAGAAGGGAAAATGCAGTCTGCAAATGTTCTGACTGGCATTTCATGCATTATCCTATAAGACCTGTCTCACCTAAACAATGTGCTAGATCTTGCTAATTGTTGTGCTGGTGTGTGCATGTTTAATGATGCATGTTTTAATCTGCTTTTAATGTTGTGATTGTTTAATCTCATTTAACTTTTTTATCTTATGAATTTTTAACCATGTGTTTTTTAATTTGTTGTAAGCTGCAAGTCCCAAACTGGGTGAAAAGAGCACATTAGAAATAATAATGATAATTGCAGTCGTGATGATGATGATAATGATAATGAGAGAATCATAGATTCTATGGGCCATCAGGTCCCACCCCCTGCTCAGTACAGGAACTCCAGCTAGTAGGTGTCCATCCACTTTTTGAAGACATCCAGCAAAGGACACTCCACCACCTCTCTAAGCTATTGGTTCCATTGCTTTCACTGTCAAGAAGTTTCTTCTAATGCTCAATCAACATCTACACTCCTGTAACTTATAACCATTAGATCTAGTTCTACCCTCTGAAGCAGCAGAGAACAACTCTGCATCATCTTCTTTGTGGCAGCCCTTGTGGTATTTAAAGAATGTGATCATGTCATCCCTCAATCTTCTCTTTACCAGGCTGAACATGCCCAGTTCCTTCAACCTCTCCTCATATTTTTGTTCTTTATACCTCTTATCATCCTTGCTGCCTTTTTCTAAACTTGTCTATATCCTTCTTAAAATGAGGTGCTACCTTCTTTTTCCTCTCTTCCTCCTCCTCACTATTACTATTAAACTTTAAGCCAACCCCATTGGTTATCCCTAGGAAGGCTAAAACCATGCCACAATGCCATGAAAAAAATATTTCCCAGTCCTGTGAGGTGACCAGTGAACATCTGGGAATCATAGAAATTCAGAGTTGGAAGAGACCACACAGGCCATCCAGTCCAACCCCCTGCCATGCAGGAACACCCTCAAATCAATCCCGACAGATGGCCATCAAGCCTCTGCTTAAAAACCTCCAAGGAAGGAAACTCCACTACACTCCGAGGCAGCAGATTCCACTGCCGGACAGCCCTGACTGTCAGGAAGTTCTTCCTGAGGTTCATGTGGAATCTCCTTTCCTGCAGCTTGAATCCATTGCTCCTTGTCCTGGTCTCTGGAGCAGCAGAAAACAAGTCCCCTCCTTCCTCTACATGGCATCCCTTCAAATATTTAAACATGGCTATCATGTCCCCTCTTAACCTTCTCTTCTGCAGACTAAACATACCCAGCTCTCTAAGTCTATCCTCATAGGGCATGGCTTCCAGGCCCCTCACCATTTTGGTCGCCCTCCTCTGGACTTGCTCCAGCTTGTCAATATCCTTCTTGAATTGGGGTGCCCAGAACTGGACACAGTATTCAAGATGGGGTCTAACCAAAGCAGAGTAGAGTGGTACCAGTACCTCCCTCGATCTAGACACCATACTCCGATTTCTTCCAGTTTTCAAATAGCGCACTTTACCACCACATGGGGGTGCATTTAGTTGGAATTATGTGCGGAACGAAGATAAATAAACTGAACCTAGTCCACTCCAAGGCGCAGAAGACCTCCGTGGCAAGACGCATTGGCCCGCCTTAATAACCACGCGCAGAAAGGGCCTCTGTGCAATCACAAACACTTGAGTGTTTCTGAGGGGTCTCATGGGCTATATCTTTAGCTACATCATCCATCAGTGCTCATATATTACCTTCTATAGCTGAGAAAAATGGAAAGCTTGAGAGATAGAATGAAACATGGTCATAGGCATGCCGAAATATCTAAGAATTTCAATTGCTCTAAGAGTAGAAAGGAGGCAGAGACATGAACAGAATGCTTGATTAAGTGGTGCTTCCAACAGATTCCACAGCCTCCAAGCCTACTTGAAACGAGGTCCTCAAGATTCCTCCTGTGACAACATGCTTTGTTAGGAGCTGCCTGGGTCATAAAGCCAAGAATTCCAACTCTATGCATAGCAACAAGTTCCAGAGCTTACAAAATGTGTTGTTGTTAGAGCTGCTGTTGTTGTTGCTGCTGCTGTTATTCTGGTATTAGAATTTTCCAGAATACCCCATCCAAGATGGCAGTGGTTGTGCTGGAGAGTAGATTATGGGAAATGCATCCAAAAAAGCAACTCTCCTAGACTCTGTGCTGGTACTGTAGCTAGGAGTACTCTGAGGCAATAGAGAATTGCCAGGTGCGGAGAGGACCATTGCTTTTTCCTCAAGTCAGGCTGTCTACTGGTTCTCTTTAACAGGAAGTGCTGGGTACATGCTTCCTGTTCATGCTGGAAACTTGCCTGGACAATTACTGTGTTTCTTAACTCTGCTTTATTAAAAAAAAAAAATAAATAAGAGTGAGACTTGGATTTATTCTTCCAAACTCCCCAGACAATCTGCATTGTAAAGGCTGAAAGCATAGGCCCTCCTGGGCTGGCCTGTGGGGTAAATATCTTCTGCACTGTAAACAGGGCAATCAATTTTCCTGTGCTCTCTTAGAACAAACAGCCATGCCCACTTGGCTACGGATAACACCTTGTAATTCTGCATGTCAATATACAATACTTATCAACACTAGTTGGTACTTGCTGACGCCTCACGAGATCTTGTTCTGTTACTGGCCCTGCTTCCTTGCAATATAAATAGTGTTCATATCAGTTCCTTCAAACTGTTATCAGATGTAAGTCATTCAATAAAAGATCTGGAATGGCCTGATAATGTTTTGCAGAGCAAAACAGAAAAGCTCCACTGGTGGAACTACACTATGTTTCTCCTCTCGACCCTATCCCCTCTCACAACTCAC
Source organism: Ctenosaura bakeri (assembly GCA_948474755.1). NCBI lineage: Eukaryota > Metazoa > Chordata > Lepidosauria > Squamata > Iguanidae > Ctenosaura > Ctenosaura bakeri. The sequence goes on from CAOLHI010002064.1 coordinate 143,385, forward strand.
TGTTGAGCTGCTGCAAACACCCTAAATACATTCAGCAGCTGGTAGATTACTGAGGAGTCGGAGAACCATATGGCTATAGTTGCACACTGATGACACTGTCTACTGAGATGTGCCAGCATCCTTTGGCCGGCTCAGTAAATGATGTAATCATTTTGCATTTGGCTACAGGGACATAGCCAGATGCTTCTCTGATCCTCCCCCTCTGTATCAGCCACTGAATTGCTGCGGAAGATAGGGGTCATATTAGGAAAATAGTGATTCCTGGAAGAGGGGGCTTTGGTCATTGTGGAAGGAAGAAGAGAATGACATAATGACCAAAGAACACATATATACATGTATACATTGGAATTATAATAACAGGATGCCAGCCTATGTTGCCATCTTACCACAAAGAAGGGAGCTACTGCAGAGTGACCATGTTTCTGGCTCTACAGAAAATAGTCTATTTGAAGGGCATTCAGGGGACCGTCTTTTGTTTGAATGTGGCTTTTGTTTGAAGGGCTGTCCAGTTGGAGTCCAGCATAAAGATATCTTTATGGTGTCTTGTATCCTGTTGGTTAATTCCAACTATATCTTGTTGGTTAATTCCAACTAGAGTAGATATTTGTTTTTCAAAACAAGAAGTGGACTTCCTGCTAATTCTGGGTTTGGGGGATCTGTTTGTTTTTTGGGAGAGCATTTTTGGCAATCCATCTCCCCGTCCCTGAGGGCTCCAGGTGTGGAGATTTGGGGGAAAGGGGGCCCTCCTCCCTCTCAGTGCTGACTTAGGCCTTGAATAGGAACTAGGAATTTTCCCCAAATTCTCTTAATTCCATGCTGCCATCACTCACTGATTTAGCCTGCTCTACAGCAACACAGTGGGATGTTGTTTGGGAATTTACAATCTCTGTGTTCAAAGATCCTTTCCCTTCCCTCACCTCCCCATTCTAAGTGAGAGGAATCCTGTCCACGTGTGAGCTGAGGAATGTGTGGGAATGGAGAGGGAACAGAGACTTACAGAAAAGTATTTATTTTAAACATGTGAGGTAAACAAGAAAATAATACTCATGAAAGGGCTCCCCCCCACTCAGGTATGCTTGATAGTTACAGGTAGCTGTAAGTACAGATAGATTCTCAAGATCAGCCAAACTGTCCAAAATAACAAAGCTCTAACGCAGCTAACTAGACACATTATAAGCTACTCACAGCAGTTGGTCATTTCTGAGATGTTATTTTGGGGACAGCCAGGAGGTGGCCTTATCTGCCTCTACTGGCTTCTCCCACCCTCCTCATGGTCTCTTAAGGATTCTTTTTTCACTTCTCATGGAAGCATCTAGAAGATTATCTCCTTTCCTCCCCCTGATTGGGCAACTATCTCATGTTACCTATCTCATGTGACTTCCAATCAATGTAACCTAACCCTAGCAGTCCATAAACCCTTTGTATGCCTGAGGGAGAACTATCTCCCTTAAGCTCTGTTATCTAGATAATGGGGAAACCCCATTATCACACCGGGGCAGCAAATTAGCCCCTAGATGTGTTGCTGTTGTAATAACAGCCAGAATGCCCTGTTGCAGATATACACACATATAACTTAAAGCTGCACATGTGTCTGCCTTGTTTTGCATGAGGCACAAGGTCCCGTGCCATTTAACATCTGTAGCAGCAGCCAATGGGGCTTGACAGCTGGCCAGGGAAAAGGCATAGAATTACACATATGGAATGTTACACTCTGCACCAATGGTGGCTGGTGGATCCCAGGTCAGTGAAATGCTGCCCCAAAATGTGGGTGACTCAGTGCCAGTGCCTGCTTGGAATAGTGGGGAATATTAGCTCAAAGGGGAGGCCTGCAAGAGGGGGCAGGTAACCTAACAGGATCTTTACGCCTTTGTATACTGGTACTAATGCAAGGAAAAACCAGCCAGAGAGTCAAAGAATATCTTTAAAATGTTCTATTGGGGCAATTAACAATTGCACACATACAAGATCCAAGCAGTCTCATGATCACACAAGGCTAACTGAAGGAAAAGAGAGGAAAGTTTTGGATGGTGAGAGTATAGGGCAATGTGGGTGATATTTATCTATCTAGAAATGAAGAGACGAGGTTCTGTGGCTCAGACAAAGGTCCAAGGGTAGTATTAGAATGGGAATTAGAGCGTCAGAGTGACAGCCAGTATGCCAAAAGTACTATAAGTTATGTGGCTCAGAGCCAGGGTTTAAATGCTCTTTTTTCTGCCCTGAGAGGAAAGGTGTTAATGGCTCTCTGGCAAGGTAGAAAATGGGGTCTGGAACAAGCTGATGGCCTTAGTGTTAGGTGACAAAGGACTGATGGGAATTGTGATAGCTCCTTAATGGTGAGACAGGTAAGGGGACAAAAGGAGAGTTTCGATGGACAAAGGGAGAAGGTCAAAGACAATCATTCTGTGGAAGCAGCTTTGAGTGCTATTGTTTCTAAGTTGAGTTGTTGAGGGACATCTTCAAGTCCATTTTCCGGGGTTTCCCTGACTATAATGTAGCTATGCCCTGATGTCTCCATCTGCCCTATCTTTGCAGTGCACATGTGCAGCCAGTTCCTCTTTGCCAGCAAGCTTCCTAGTGATAGCAGGATACAATTTATATTTTGTGCCAATTAAATATTTTGCCAATTAAACCATATCATGGAGTAGGGGTGTATGGCCTGGTAACAGCAGTGTTGAAGCCATTCTAGGTTTCCAATAGGCTTGAAGGAATTGTCCAAGGTACTGATTTGGGGACAGGGTTTAGCACCTTGGTGCCAGTGCTGCTGTCATCCCAGCCCTAGTCAAAACACGGTTTTCTATTAAAACCTTTGAGGTCTACATGATATTAATCCGAATTTGAACAGGTAGGATGGTTTTAAATTATTCTGAACAGTTTTAACCAGTTTTAAATTGTTTTGTTCTAAGGGTTAAATGACTGTATTTACTTTTAGTCTTTTAAAGTTACTCTTATTGGTTTAAACTGTTCTGAACTGATTTTATTGTATCTTGCTCTTAGATCCATGAATATAGGGTGGGATATAAATATTTTATTAAAGCACACGCAGACACATGTACACACATGTGCACACACACACCCACACAAGAATATATGAAACATGTAATTAAATAATAGGAATCTAGGTAAGGTGCCTGACTCTAAGGGCCTTGGCTCTCTTCTCCCAAACCCTTGGAGACAAGGGTTTGGACATAAGCATGGTCTTGTAGGATAGGAAAGCATGCATGTCTTGGAAAGGAATGGAAAGGGGAGTGCTCACTTGGGTGGTCACTCCCTCCCTTCCCTTCTGGGGCTCCCCCTCCTATTCCCTTGCCTTTTGCCTGGATGTGCATACCTTCCTTCTCCTTGCCAGGCCAAAAAGCAAGGGAATGAGAGGGGACAGCCCCATACACAGAGAAGGCAGATGGATACCACCACCCCCATTCTCCCCTCCTTCCTTTTCTGTGCCTGGGGAAAAGGCAAAGGAATGGCAAGGGGCAGCTCAGTGCATGGAGAAGGTGCCTGTGCCTTCCCTGACCCTCTCCCTCCCATTCTCTTCCCTTTTGCCCAGGCATGCTACCTTCCTTCCACACGCCTGAGCAAAAGGCAAGTGAATGGGAGGGGACAATTGGGGAGGGGGGAAGGTCCGCATATGCCTGCCTTCTATACAGGGCTCCCCTCTCCCATTTGCTTGCTTTTTGCCCAGGCTCAGAGAAGGAAGGCATGGTGTACCTGTACAAAAAACAAGGGAATGGGAGGGGGGTATCCTGTGTCAGCCAAGGCTTACAGCTGCCTAATTAGCCTGTTATCAGTAGCCAGCAAGCAAAGTTTGTGAGCAAATTACCAGTTGTTGTGTTGCAGTCCAAGTTCACAGTAAATCCAGAGAGACAGACCAGTGGCAAAATCCACCAATGAGGAGAAGGCCAAGGGTTCTAGGAGTGCGATCAAGGAATCCAAATGTAAGCTGGGCTGCTTTCACTAATAAGAGTAGTTGGCTGCAATAGACTCCTCCCATTCTGATCTCACTTTATATAGGTTCAGAGTCTTCCACAGCTGTTGGCCTAATCAATGAGTCCTCATTATATAAATGCTCCAAGATGCCAGGGCTCTCTCTTTTCTATTATACTGGTTGTTGTAAGTATTGTCCCTCTCGTGCCTCTAAGGTGTGACTGTTGGGAAGGATCTTGTCCAGGTCCTGGGACAAGAGTATGATGGAGAAGAATGAGGGAGGAGGCAAGTGGGTGCCTTGTGAATAATTAGATTTGCAAAAGTCAAACCCATGAATGTGGAGAGAGGACTGTGTGTGTGTGTATGTGCGCATATGCACTTTAAGTTGTTGGTCAACTTGTGGCAACCTTATGCATTTCATAAGGTTTTCTTAGACAAGGAATGGTCGGAGGTAGTTTGGACTACAACTCTTGTTTTTCCTTAAAAGCAGTGCTTGTAGTAATGGTGTAAAAATAGAGCTGGGAAAGGTGTATGCCTTTTCTTTTCAATGCCATGCTTGGAACACTAATGTTCCACCAGAGAAATCTACCTTCTCAGTTGTGCTATACTTGGTGTTTGTCATTTGAATAACATGTTCTGGATAATTATGGTTGCTGCTTAGGGTCTGTGCCTTGTAGCATCACTGGTGATCTTTGGTCTCAGATTTTAGTCTTGAAATTATGTGAACCTGACAGGTTTATAGGTGACTGAAGGCCAAAGAGAGACAGAGAGAATGTTTTGACTGCAAAATTCTCTATGAATCGTCCAAGGAACACAAAAATCATATCCTAAGGGGAAAAAGACTAATTTGTAATGCCTGGGGGCTGAACTTTCTCCCCGACTACTTGCCATGGCTCTGGGGGAAAAAAGTAAAACCTCAAAGTACCTCAAATGTTCACTTCCAGTTTTGATTTTTGTGAATAAGGGGGGAGGCATGGGAGGTTGCAACCTCCCCATGCAAAAATAGGACACTTCTGGGAGTGGAAAAAACTATAGTGGGTGGATTTTTTTCCAGTGCTGGGGAGGACTTTGAGGAAGCTCTATGGGAACCACAAAATGCAGCCTGTAGGTGGCCCATGGGCTATGTGTTACACAACTCTGTGATAGATAAAAGAATAACTTTTTTTTTTGGCTGCTTTGACTTACAGTATTGCCAAGCACCTTCAAGTTACAGGATTCTATGCAATTAATCATAGGCACGTGTTGTGAGACACTGATGATTTCAGGCTGGGCTTGTAGCTGCTTATTCTGGAGATGAAACATGGCACCTTGATGATGCCTAAGTTGAGTCTGCAACAAATTCACACTTGGTATCACTCCAGAGGTATATGGCAAAACCCAACTTGTTTGCCTCCATCAGAAGAGATTAGGAGACTACTGATACTTCAAAGATTTGCAAATCTTTCCTAATGTGCCTGGCAGATTTCTCTCCCAGTTAGAAAAGATGAGAATTTGTGCCAACTGCACTTACCTGTTTCCCTTTCAGTGCTTGCCAGAGAATTCATTTGGGATCTTTTCTATTTAGGTTTCAAGCTTGGCTTAGATTTTTGGTAACTCCTACTTGATTTTGCCAGCTACACGTTCCATTTGGAACTGGAGATGTCAGACAGGTGTGACTGCCATGCGATTGTGTATGATGGTAAACAGTATTGTTCCAAAGCTAAAGCACGTGGGTGAACTCAAATAAATTCTTTCAAGTTTTACAGCTGTGCTGCAGTTTATGGGGTTGACCAGCTGATTGTTTTACAGTGCAATATATGACGTTGTTCAGATGTTGGCTTTATGGGATCTGAATATCTATCAGTTACTAGAGGAAGAGAGATAGCTAGAGCTTGAAAGAATGTTAATTTTTTGAACTATGGCTCCCAGAATTCCCCAGCCAGTATGGCCACTACCTGAAGAGTGTGGGATTTGGGGAGATCCTGTCCAAGGAAGCGTGCAGGGAAATAATTTTGTCTTAGAGTTACATAACTACTTACTTATTTTGCTGGGATAGTACATGGTCCTTCTTTTTTCCCTCCTAGTTCATCTACTGCAGCGTGGACCACTAGGCATTGTTGGTGAAGCAATATCATTGCCTCCCATTTTAGCTAGCATCATTCTGTCTTTTGATAAGTCCGGTCCTGATTCTTATGTCCCTCTCCTTTCTCCAAGGTAGTCTGCTAACAACCCTTCTCTGAAGCCATGTCCTAAAATGAAAGAGTGGCAACCAAACAGCATTCTCAGTGGAACTAGTGATATACGGTGCTAGCCCTTCATCTGATGGATTTACTTGCCCAAATATCACAGCATTAAGAACTTAAATGCTCCTGTGAGGAGAGAGTGGATAGAGTTTGTAGGGAGCTAACAGCAATAGTTCTGTAAAGACCAAAAATTACACAGCAATGCAAAAGTGTGTAGTAGTAGTCCAGTGACTTTTACTGGGTAAAAATAAACAAACACGAGAAATTAGGAAAAGGCTGAAGTGGATATTGAGTGGATTTTTTAAATTTTTTTTTGCCTTCTCTCATCATATTAGAATTCGGAGCCTGAGAGACTGTTCCGCAGTTGGAAAGTATAAATTGAAGCCATGTGAATTTATGCATTTATGCTGGGCCAAGGATGCACTGTTGTAAAATCAGTTGTGCAACAAGGAACCACACACACAATGGTTATACTACTTATGAAACCCTGACTAGGGTGCCATCCGTGTGCAATCTCCAAGAAAATGCAACCACTTGTCTGTTTATGTCACCCACAAGATTCCATTCAGGGTCATCCACCAAGGCTGAATGGTGGCAGATTCAAGACAGACAAAAGAAAGTGCTTCTTCCAGGAACAACCTGGAACATTGTGCTGCCTGAGGAAGAATAGCAAATCCCCACTCTCAATCAAGGTGCAGAATATCCCAAACTAGCTAAAACAAGCCCAAATTTATTTTTTGTGAATGTAGGTAATAATTGGACTACAAGAGCTAAAGCAAACTAGCCAATACCTAGGCCAAAATTCTGTTGGCAATATATCCAGGTATGTTGTGTAAAGAAACATCGAATCCTCCTTTGAGCAATGACCCCATGGGCACACAATGTATCTGTCTGTCCCCACAGACATTAAGTGAGGTTTGGGCAGTGGCCAATGGTGTTCCTGCAGCTGGACACAAAAGGAAGACAATATCCTCCTGAGCTTCCATGGTGCGTCACCACACTACAAATCTCAGGTTTCCATGGGATGCAGCCATGGCAGTTAAATTCATACCAAAGTGCGATAATTGTGCACTGTGAAAGGGGTCTCTGTCTCAGGCATGGATTTTATGAGTGTCCTCCCTCTGTACCCCTCCAATGTTTCTGCACAGCTTTTCCTGTCTTCTCCTCTAGCACAAAAATATGGTGAATGAGAGGAAAAATAACAGAATATCTATACAATGCCTTTTGCCTGGTAGAACTAGGAAGTATCTTATAGGAGCACTCAAAATCTTGTTTAACCTGAGTGGGTTTCATTTTTAAATTGATCTCCACTGGATTGTACTGTAAGTCTCAGCATAACACAGTTGCGTAGAAATGGGGGGGCAATGGGGCGGTTGGCCCTTGGTGGCAATGTTTTTGGGGTGTCCTGGCTTGTAGCCATGCCCCTGAGCACTGTGGTCACCTCCCCCGCACACCACAGCCATGCCCCTGTTCCATAGCCCCCCATGCACTCCAACTTCTGCCGCTGGCATAACATCATGTCCAAAAATCATGCAGCAAATGGGCAAACAATCAACTGGCAAAGACAACCGGAACAGTAAAATCAACAAGAATTAAAGTAATGTATGTAGCTATGCTGTGCTGAATTTGGAAAAGTTACTTCCTGGAATACAACTCCCAGGCTGTCCATGTTGGCTGGAAGGAGTAGAGAAATTGTAGTTTCTCCTGAAGTTACATACGAATATGCCTGTGTTTTGAAATCTCGGGAGACCCTGCTTTCTGTCTTGCCACCCACACATGTACATTTGAGGCCTTGTTGATAGCTGCTTCCAGGCTCTGCAACAAGAGAGGATAGATTGGCATACTCCTTACTGCCTTCTTGCAAGCAGGTAAAACTCTTTTTATTCCAGCAGGCCTTTGTGTTACCATGCTGTACACCACCAGTCCAAGATATGATTGGCAATGGATATTCTTTAATTGGTAGATAATATAAATTATACACTATTATGGCTGAAAAGCCATGCTGGCAAAGAGGACTGGCTAAACAGGTGTGAAAGTAGGTCAGATAGGATTTCAAGGCATGGTCAGGTCATAGTCAAGGGATTAGTTCGGAAGCTCCAGTGTTAATGAGCTAGCAGAAATCCTCTCAAAAACTCAACCTTCAAAAACAATAGCACCTGAAACTGCCTTAACAGAGCAACTGATTGTCATCAGCCCATTCTCTCTTCCCACGAAAATTCTCCTTTGTTTCCTGACTGGCCCAGCCATTAAGGAGCTATCACAGTTCCCATCAGTGCTTTGTCACCTAATGCTATTAGTCATTAGCCCATTCCCGACCCCATTCTTTGCCCTTCCAGAGATCCAGTAACACCTTCCCCCTCGTGGCAGAAAAAGGGTATTTAAACTCTGGCTCTGAGCCAGACAACTTATAGTACTGTAGTACTCTGGACACAGGCTATCACTCTGCTGCTCAGATTCCCATTCTGGTACTACTCTTAGACCCTTAGTCTGAGTCACATTGCTTTGTCCTTTCTCTGCAGGATAGGTAAATATAACTCACTTTGCCCCAATTCTTTGCTATGCAATTTTCCTTCCTTTCCTTCTGTTAGCCTTGTATGGTTGTGAGACTGCTTGAATCTTGCATGTGTTTGTGATATTCTCCAAATAAAACATACTTTCAATCTCCAACTCATGTCTCTGCATTAGTAGTGGTATACATAGGTGGAAAGATCTTGTAAGACTTCTCTTTGAGCAAATAATTCCCCACCGTTCCACGGAGGCACTAGCACTATGAGTGGACCTCTGAGTCACCCACTCTTGGGAGTAATATTTGAGAATTGATTTTTCAGTGGAAACAGGTATAATGTGCTGGCCTTTTATTTATTCTTTTTTTAATTTGTTTTAACTGGCTTCGGATTCTATGACGGCTTAATTGCTTTTTAACTTGTGTGTAGTGTTTTTACTTATGTGTATTTTAGCTGTTTTAAGCCAAATTGAGTCACAAACTGGGAGAAAGGCAGGATGATGATGATGATGATGACCATCATCATCATGGACCATCATCATCATCCTTCTTTTCTAAGCTCTGATGCTGAGCAGCTGCTGGAGATCCCTTTATTTTTCTTTGTGTTTGTGGCTTGCAGTGGCATGCAGCTCAAGGAAACTCAGAATGTGGGAAGACGCCCTTGGATTCTTGGCTCATGACAACAGTTAAAATATGATGTTTTTGAAAGACTCTTTGGTTTTGTGATTAGACTGCCATCTGTCTTATATAGCAAAAATGGGAGCACTTGAGACTAACCTTGAAATCCATGGCAGGAATTAACTTCCACATTTGGTTGATGAAAAATCCGGTTTCACTCAAAATGCCTGCATGCTCTTTATCAGTGACAATGAAAAACACTCTTTTTTTTGTTTGGTGTCTTTTGCTTTTTGACATCCCCTCCTCCCCCCGCAGCACTATGTGTAACTGGACAAAAGAAATGCACAACAGAGCATCATATTTTAAACAAAGTGTGGTTCATCCTGTGTACGTGGGGCTTACTTCTGAGTGAATACGTCCTCACTCAGATAGAATGACTGCATCCAGTCAAATAAGTCTAATTTTTCATTTTAACATAGGGCATTAAGGTCTTTCCCTGTTTGCTCAAATGCCAAAATGCCAGGGAAGTGTGGCTGTTAAGGGCCATGTGCTTTTAACAACATTGTGAGTTAGACAATATGAATACAGTTGTGTATTCTATGCAAGTTAGCTCCAGATTCAACATTTCACTAGTTCCATGGGACCTATGTAACTGAAGCTATCATGCAACTGAATCTATCATCCTATGTTATAAGCTGAGCCTCAAAAAGTTGCTTGTTTGGATAACTCTCAGAACATCCAGCCCGCATGGTAAAAATGGTGAGCGGGGGAATTCAATTTTCAACCAATTCCATTGGTACAGAACAGTAATTTTGAAGGGATTTTAATAAACATTTCTCTTTCCAGCTGCTAGTTACCACAATGGACTGATATTCATCCAACCCAGCTTTATATCAAGTTCTAAATCTATTTGGCCATCCCAAATGGGAACAGAGTCATTGTAGCTATTGTGGAATGGTAAATCAACACTTCTGGGAAGCTGACTTGATCCAAGTTTGGACAAGCAATTAGATTTAAACAATAATGCCTACTCAAGAAGCCCCATTGAATTCAATGGGACTTTGTGCCAGGCAAGAACATCTATAACTGTTAATCAGAAGTTAGCTTACTTAAAGCTTTGTGGATCAATCACTGGGGCAGAATTTTTAATTGGTTGGAAGCCTTTCAACAAAGTTGAAGTTCAAAGTCCTGCTGGTTGAGTTCGCAAGTTACCTCAACTCTGGTGAGCTACCTCAGAGCACAAAAAGTAAACCATTAACAGAGGGCCAGGGTGGTTTAGTGGTCTGAGAGTTGGACTAAGACTTGAGGAGACCAGAGTTGGAATCCCTGTTCAGCTACAGAAGTTCACTGGGTCATCTTGGGAAAGTCACATCCTCTCAGCCTCTCTGAAGAAGGAAGTGGCAAATCTCTTCTGAATCCATCCTACCAAGAAAACCCTTAGGATAGGGTTGCCATAAATCAGAGTTTACTTGAAAGCAGGGAAGGGCAACAACAGCTCTGAGGATTGTTTTGGGCCAGCTGATGTACTGGCCACAAAGATGGAGAGAGAAAAAATGCATCCATATAGTCAAAAGCAGTGCATGGACTGGGGCTCTTTTGAAGCTCCATGTGCAATCTGCTGCATGTTTACATAAAAGTAAATATCATTGCTTTCAGTGGTATATATTCCCCTGCAGGCACGTTTAGGCTTGCAACCTCACTGCCCCCCCCCAGAAATGTGGGCCACGGGGAGAGGAACCAAGACATTCCAATGGCATTTATTCATCCATTCTTCTCTCTCTTTCCTTCTGGAACGCCCCCAATCCCAGTGCTGAAGGGGGCTTCCTCCCTTCATTGCCCTATTGTGCTGCCCCTTCTTTTCCTTCCTTTCTTTTTCTCCTTGCAAATAAGCAACACAGGAGGACGCCTCCCGCACCCCCCACCCCCGTGCACAAAAAGTTTCTTTTTTTTTCTTGGGGAGGGGGAAAAAGCCTGGTTCTTCCCCCTCTTTCAGACAGCAGGAGAGAGACACACACAACCAACCCATTCCTCTTTCTGGGTGTGAGGGAGAAAACCAGGGAGGAAAGGGTCACTTTGTCCCCTTTAAACGTCTTTAAACCGGGGCTTCTGGTGGGGGGAAACTTGCATGGAGACTTTGATTCTGCTGGGAATCCTCACACACGCAGGGTGGAATTTGGAGATGCGTGTTTGCGCGAAGGGAGGCAGCCACTGTTTGTGCAGGGAGGGAGCCATCGTGTACACCAGGGGAAGTTTCCTGCGTGGGGGTGGGGTGGGGAGGACGGCGTGGGGAAAGGAGGGAGGGGCAAGAGACCAGCAGAAAGAAGGGGGGGTCGCACGAGCCCCCAGGCGCCTGCGCTCCAGTCCCCAGCGACTCCTTTTCCCTAGAAGTTTTGGCTTTGCGTTCCCCAGCCGTCCTTTCTCTCCTCTCCTTTGCAAAAAAGGGGGGAGCCCAAGGAGGGAGGAGGAGGGGGGAATAAAAAGGGGGTGTGACACCTGTGAAGAGATTTGGCCCGCCCTCCTCTCACACACCCCTGGCATAGAGGTTTTCCCAGCAAGAGCAGATCTCTGCGCCTTGGAGAGGGGAAAAAAGCCATCAGCCCCTCTCAGGCTACTTGTAGGGTGGTGGTGGGGGGAATCGGTTGTTGTTTTTTTTGCATTGTTGTGGGGAGAGGAAAAAGGCACAGCCGAGTGGGGAAAAGAGCGGGGACAGAAGCAAACAGACCTCAGCGCCACCAGTAGCAGCAGCTCAGCAAAGCTGGAAGTTGTGGGACTTCAGCCTTCACCTTTCTGATATTTTTTTTTTTTTTTTGTGCCTCTCGGGATCTTTCAAACTTAAGTGTTATTCAACTCCAGCGATGAGGAAGAGGTAAGTTCATAAAGCGATTTCCAAGTGAGGCTGTCGTGATCTTTTGCACTCCTACACTTTCTGGACACAGGGGGATTTATTCCTAAGTACCGTGTCCTCCCCCACACCATCTACTTACTGCAAGGTATATTTCTAGAGGGTCTGCACAACAAGCCAGTTTTTTCTTATAGAGGTGTAGACTGGAAGATCTCTCTTATTTGGGCACGAATGAACCTCCCCTGATAAATAGATACCCTCCTTCTCAGGTTAGGAGATGCTGAGATAGATAGATAGATAGATAGATAGGTAGATGGATACTCGTTTTTCCAGAGTAAGTGTGGTTTTCTTTAACAGCTATGGGGAAGCTGACTTGTAGATGATCTGTGGGGTGGCTGAGCCATGGGGATTTAACAAAGGTAAAGTGGAGAGATTAGAGAAAAACCTCTCCAGTTTTAGAATTTAAATTAATGCCCGAGAGGCTTTGGAAACTTACCTTCCTTTTGGTCTTTTCTTGGCCACCTGAACTTTTAGTTACCTGCAGCATTTTAAGTGTGCAAAACCCAGCTTCAAGGCAGCTGGTGTAACATTTCAGCCTTCTCAAATCAGCTGCTCTCAAGGTATGCAAGACTACAGCTCACATCATCCCCCACCAGCTATGCAGTTAGGAGAGCTGAATAAGTGGCGGCTCTTTGTGAGAGTTTGCATAAGTTCCTTCTTCTTTCCCTCCTTTGTTTTGTCTAGCTTCTTCTTCTTCACGGACCAGTATTCTATTAAAATTCCTTTATTATTGATTTGGCAAAGTGGACTCTTCAAAGCATACTCTCTGGGATCAGGAAATCGCCACCTTTCATCTCTTGAGTTTTTAGTGGGATTTGGGAAAGTGCCTAGAGACATCCCTATGTGGAAATCACTTCTCTCATCATGTGTGAAATGTTCACATGCCTTTTTTCCCTTCATTTGCAATATGTGTTTGCTAGACATCAGTAATACGTGCATTTGGCTTTATGCAATGTCAAAATCAAGACTTGCAAACTTTCTCATATGAGGTACACATTTGTTAGCCAACTGTATCTCTGTACAAGGAAAACTCTCATTTCTGAAACAACTGTGTCTTCTCATTAAAAACCTTCCATTTAGACCAGGCATTTAAAAATCATCTGAATTAAGAAAGGGAGGATCCCAACACTACCCAAAAGAAGCCACCAAAGTGTTTGTGACTTGAGGGCGAGGCATATGGTTTAACTTGATCCTCATTTAGGAGCTGAGATGTAATCTGAAATGTCCCTGGGTCAGAGCTTATTGTAGCCAAAGCCTCCTTGGGAGGTCTTCAGCTGGCTCAAATTATTTTAGTCCATAAAGTGGCCTACTTCGCATGACTGTTGTAGAACAAGGATTTGCTGTAGCAAGTAGAACTTAAAGAATAGTGTGTATCCAGAACAGAGAAGATAGATGTAGGTACTGCCATTGCTCCATTTCCTATTCAATGTCAGTTTTTAAAAGTTAAGGAGCAATTTTTGGTTATGACCTAGTAAGCATAAATAAAAAACTTTTTCATAGAATCATAGAGCCTAGACTTGGAACAAGACCACAAGGGCTATCCAGTCCAACCCCTTGCCATGCAGGAATGCACAATCAAAATACTCATGACATATGGCCATCCAGCTTCTGTTTAAAAATCTCCAAAGAAGGAGACTCCACCACACTCCAGGGCAGCAGATTCCACTGCCAAACTGCTCTTACCACCAGGAACTTCTTCCTAACATTGAAGTGGAATCTCTTTTTCTTGTAGTTTGAAGCCATTGTTCTGTGTCAAACTAGTCTCTGAAACAGCAGAGAACAAGCTTGCCCCACTTTCCTTATGACATCCTTTCAAATATTTAATCACAGCTATCATGTCACCTCTTAACCTTCTCTTCTCCAGGCTAAACATACCCAGCTCCCTAAGCTGCTGCTCATAGGGCATGGTTTCCATTTTGACACTTTCCAGTATGTCAATGCTAAGTATTATGAAAAGAGTCACCAAGTAAAGTTAGAATGCCATACGCCTGCTACAGGTAACAATAGCTGCAAATTGAGGACCCTGAGTGCAGCACATGCTTTGCATGCAGGACATCTCTGGGTCAGTTCCCAGCATCTCCAAGTAATACTGGGAAGAAATGCTGGAGAGCTGCTGCTGGTTAGTGTCAACAGGGCTAGATGGACCTGGGATCTGATTCAGAATAAAGCCACTTTCTATGTTGATAGAGCACATGGTTTGCTTGTAGAACAAGCAATCTCATATCTCCTGTTAAAGGAATCTGGTAGTAGGAAGGAGAAGGACCCTTCTCTACCCAGCATCCTAGAGAGATGCTGGAAAACAGAGTAAACTGCACTGGCCTAGATGGACAAATAGACTCAGTGGTCCTGTAAGTAGTATGGGAGATTATATAGTGGTTATTGGAGCAGAGGATTGGGTGCCTGTGGCAGGTACAAGTGGCAGGAAACAGATATATGTCAGAGAACTGTGGCCAGTTGTGTCACCCTTGGAAGCATCTCCCCTTTCGATGTCTGGGGACAAATGTCTTTGTTTCACATTTGGTGTCTTTCCTACAGCATTTGTGGTTTGCCATCAAGCATTCTTTCCTGGACATTTAAGCCTTGGTCTTTTGGTCTAAGTTGTTCCCCATATCCACTCTTTCATGCTGGTTTTACTTTGAAGTTGTAAAGACTGAGAAGTGGTAGCTGTTGGTTTTCATGCCGGTGCTGAATCTGCTCTGAATGAGAGTCCAAACTTTAAAGGAACTGTCCAAGGTACTGAACCTATTTAAGAAGGCATTCCATACAGCACCTTGGACAGCTCCTTTAAGGTTCAGATTAAAATCCAGGGTGGATTTGTCACACCGCTGACATGGTGGGCTCAAACCATCACTGGAGCACATGGCTGAATGTTCCCTTTTCCAAGTTAGTCTGGCATCTAGGTTCAGAAAAACACAAAACTGAGTGAAGAAATAACTTGGTTACCTTAAGCTCTTTTGGAGCAAATTACAGACTTGCCATCATGTTAATGGAAGCATAGTGTTCATATGCCTGCCCCAGAACCTCCCTCTGTCTGCTCCTGCATTGCTCAAATACTTTGCTTGATGCTCTTCCAGTTGTGGGGGAAGAGTGGAAGAGAGGTCTTTCACCCTGGCCACTTATTTGGCATCTTCCAGTGCCATAGGGATCTGGCTGCTAGCTATGCTCCAAGAGTGCCAGGAACAAACTTCACCTGGGGAACATGGAATCTGTGTCTCTTGCCAACTGGAGCATGTTGGAAATGTTCACCTTTGCACAAGACTAAAACGTGGAGGAACAAGAAACATTGGGAAGCCTTTCTCCCGTCTGCATCACAATCATGTCTGAAACAGCTCTTTCTTTTCTTTCTTTGTTGATGATCAGCCCTGATACTCAAAGCAGCTTACAAAAGTTAGAACAGATATAGCTAAATGTTCACATCCTACAAAAGATAAAATATAGGCCAGAATCCTGCCATGAATGTGTAACTGTTACATATTCTTAGTGCCTATGCAGTCCTCAGTTTAGAGGCATGAGATCTCATCTGATCTTGGACACTAAGAAGGGTCAGCTCTGGTTAGTACTTAGATAGGAGACCGCCAATGAATAGCAGGTGATGTAGGCTATATTTCAGAGTAAAGAACTGGCAAAGCCACCTCTGAGTTTCCTTGCCTGAGAAATTGTTATAAAATTATGGGGTCACCATAAGTCAACAGGTAACTTGAAGCATATAGATGCACACAGGAATTTGGAAGCAGTCACTGTGATCAACAGGAGTCTGTTCCCCTGTCACTTGGCAAGCAGCTGGCTTCCGTACCCATCTCCCCTCATACAAGTGACCTCTACGGGGATTTGTGACCAGGACCCTCTTCTCTGCCTGTTGCAATGGGCATTGGTCATGGGAAGGTGCAGAAATAACAGCCAGCTGCTTCCTGAGGGAAAGGGGAACAGAACCTTGTCCATTGAAGTGGCTGCTGCCCAGTAAGTGAGGACGGGAGGTGGGGTTATGCCAGAATTTAGTGTGTGGCACTGTGATCATAGTGCCTACTCATACATAAAGACCATACAGGATTCCAGCCATAATTAGAGTACCAATAGAATTCAAAGTAACGTAAACCCCACCCATTAAAAAGAAAAACAACTGATATAGCAAGGAGGGTGCCAGTCTAGCCTTTCTAGGAAGGGAGTTCCAGAGCCTGGGAGTAGCCATCAAAAAGGCCCTCTCCTGTGTCTCACCAAAGGTACTTGTGAGAGTAATTCCTTTCATTGAAGGCTTGTATAGCTGAATACTCTTTCATACAAAACCAGTCTTTGCATATAGAAAGCTAAGTGGCAGGGAGAAAGATTCTAGTCTAGGCTGTATTTCTCTGTGCAGGGATTTTAAAATGCTTTTTGTGTGCAATAATTCACTACTTGCAATCTGAACTGGTATAGCCTGGAAACTAATCTACTACCTCATTTGCTGTTTGTAAGAAAGTTGCAGGACTTGGAAAAGTTACTGGGTCTTCTGGCTGGGAGATTCTGGAAAATGTAGTCTCCATGAGTAAGTTAACCAAGCTTCATATTTCCAACACGTAAGCTTAAGTAATGGTGGTGGAGGGTCATTATGTTTTACTTTATATTTTTGGTTAGGGTCACTTTGCAGCTTCATTATAAACCCTGGAATTCTCTGGTATTTTGTTATCAGAAAGAAAACTACTTGTGGCTTCAGCATTCAAGAGTTCAACTCCATTTGCAGAGCTAATTTTCCTTGCCCTTGGTTTTATTTAGAAATTTTCAAAGGGTATGTTAGAAAGCTACTCCTTGAAAAAGAAATTAATGTTTAACTTCTTATCTGCATGCCCGCAAACACACCCAATCTCTGCTCCTCTCCTCTCCCCTCCACCAGAATTCTGTCTGTCCCTTAATAGACGGATGTTTCTTTGTTCTTGGAATCTGATTAATGACTACAGAAGCAACCCTGATTAAAAACAAATGTCCAGCTATTATAAGTCATTCTTTAATGAGGTAATGAAAGTCATGCCCAGGACTGGGTGGCCAGGGAAACATTATGTGTAATGTATGTTCTGGAAATCTTCATATGGAGTGGCTGTGTGCATAGTCTTACAGCTCATGTGAAAACAGCTGATTAATATCATGCTAGCTTTGCTGGCTGACACCCACAAGATATTAGCTCTTTCCACTGGCTGTTAAAAAAAAAAAAAGATTTCCTTCATTGCAAAAGAATCCTGCAATGACTTTGGAGGTTGCTTGGAATTTATATCGGCCCGGCAAGATCTGCAAACTACAAAATAGTCCCTTAATGGTGATGATTTCTAGCTTGCACAAGCTACACCACTTAATATGGACATGTTCATGTATGGCTTCTGTCATGTGCTCGTTGAAACTATCAGGAACTACTTCCCCTCAAATGGCTAGAATTATTACGTTACAATCCCAGTGGCATAAGCATGAATGGAAATAACTTCTTTTAAAAACTGCCCTTTAACCAGCCTAATTGAGAGTAAACAAGGCTGTCTGAAGCCTCTTTCACAGGTGGGCATAGGGGACTACTGCCCTATGGTGTGATTGTATGGCTTGTTTCTTTCTGTGGCTTTCTAGGATATGAAGCACACCACAGTTTCTTGGGCTTTAAATAGCTTTTTGCCCCTTATCTCTGATCTAGTAATAGAAGACAGATAGCAATAAAAGATAGCAATAGAGAAGAATAGATAGCAATAGAGAAGATAGATAGCAACAGGAGATAGAAATAGAAGAAACATGTAGGCCATATGGGGAAAACCCCCATGGGTCACATATGGCCCATGGATTAGAGATTCCCCATCTCTCTTCTAGGATACTAAGGAATATATCTGATTGAAAGAAACCACATGAACCTTATTCACACATTAGCTTTATGACAGCGTATCACTTGAATAAGGAAGAGCCATGATATTGGCCCAATCCCATTGTCATGCTCACTTGCCCAGCTCATCCCCTTCCAGGTTTTGGTGCTTTGGGGCCAGTGTGAAGACAGAACTAGCTGTACTCTCATGGGATCCCTTGTGCAGTCAGGAATCTTGCACGCTCAATGTTTTTGCCTGCATGGAGAAGCCTGTTGAGCCTAAATGGGCTAAATTTAGTTCATCCATTGCTAAGGAGGCAGATGCCAGTGGGGCACAGATATGATGGTGAACAAAGGAGGTATGATCTCCTGCCATGCAAAGGGCTAATAGGTGGATGAACAGGGCTAAGGGTTTGGAAAAGGTACTTTTGGACTACAGCTTTTGGCAGCAGCTACGCTGGCTGGCCAGGGGATTTTGGGAGGTGAAACCCAACAGTTTTGGGCTCTGGCTATAGGTGGGTAAAATTTATGTGAGTCTTTCCTTCCCTAAGAGAGACTAACACATAGGAAGGGAAGATCCCACATGATTGGTTCCATCCATATTGTTATTTCATTCACACACATTTCTTTGGACCTAGTGGTATCAGATCGTAC
Organism: Ctenosaura bakeri; assembly: GCA_948474755.1. Lineage (NCBI taxonomy): Eukaryota > Metazoa > Chordata > Lepidosauria > Squamata > Iguanidae > Ctenosaura > Ctenosaura bakeri. The sequence goes on from CAOLHI010002064.1 coordinate 162,005, forward strand.
CCTTATAGAATAGCTCCTATACTGCTGAGCATGCTCATAAAGAGTTTTTAACCACCTAAAAGTGGATAAAAGGGTTGCATGGGTGGGTCTTGGAGCAGTGTAGCTCTTTATTTGCAAATGTTTGGACACCACTTTGGGTCCCATGGTTCAAGAAGGATGTTGACAAGCTGGAATATGACCAAAGGAAGGCAACCAAGATGGTAAAAGGTCTTGAAACCAAGTTGCTATGAGGATTGCATTAAGGAGCTTGGTATGTTTAGCTTGGAGAAGATTGAGAGGTGACGTGATAACCGTCTTTAAATATCTGAAGGAAAGTCATGTAGAAGATGGAACGAACTTGTTTTCTGCTGCCCCAGAGGCTGGGATGTGAATCAATGGAAATTCCATCTGAACACTAGGAAGAATTTTTTTTTATATACTCTTAGAGCTGTTGGACAGTGGAATAGGTTTTCATGGAGAATGCTGGACTGTCTTTCTTTGGAGATCATTAAGCAGTTGAATGGCCATCTCTCAAGAGTATTTTAGCTGTGGATTCTTGCATGGCAGGCGATTGGACCATACAGTCCTTGTGGTCCCTTCCAACTGTGATTCTGTGAAGCTGAGAAAGGTAGTGATGAAGCTGGGATTCTACTACCTCTTATGAATCTGAAATAAAAAAAATGTGAAAATGGGGGGATGCAGAGGAGAGACAAAGTCTTAGGGTGTTGAAAAAGATTATTTTATTCTTAAAAATAGCTCTATGCCTTTCAGCCTAGAAACATTTAATGCCCTTCTTCAAGGGAGTGCAACTTTAAAACCATCTGTAGAGATTCCAGAAAGAGTGTCCAAAAAAGAGTGACACTCTTTTTGGAATCCCTCCAAGTGGTTTTAATGTTGAACCCCTCTGAAGAAGGCCAGTAAATACTTCTAGGCGGAAATTCATTGGGCTATTTTTAAGAATGAAACAATGCTTTTCAACATCTTGAGACTTTGTGTCTTCTCTACATCCCTTCCATTGCATGTTACAACACCTCTTTGCTTATTAGTTTGTCAAAAGGCCAGAAACACTTGAGTATATATCAAACATAGCTATCTATTTGGTCACCTAGCTACCTTTTCAGCTGAATAGAACTGCCCATAGAATGACCCACCAGGACTGGAATTTTTTTAAAAATCCCCCTCATCCTTTGTTTCCCCCCCAGTTTTGTTTTTAAAAAGTAACAATACTTTAAAATTTAGAGATTTACATTCAACAATTATTTCCACGTTAAATAAATCTTATATATCTTCCTTTCCCCGCGTTCCATTTTTATGTAATTTTCTCCAGATGTAACCTTGTGTTGTATTATCTCTCACATCACCTATAAGAATTCCTTTTTCTACTCAGTTACAAAGGATTACAATCCTAGATATGCATGAGCAGGTGGGGCTAGTCATTTTTTGATGGTTACTGAGTTTTGTGGATTTATTTGAAAGGCTACCTACAACATAGCCTGACCAGATCTCCCAAGGCAGCCATAGTCCAAAAAGATGAGCAGAACCATTCTCCAAATGGTGAGACACCCTTCTACTCAGACCAGGAGCTGCTGATTGATCTAATAAATTTTTGAATCCCATGGATTGCAACTGGCACAAAGTTAAGCACATCCTTGGCTTATCCAGCGTCTCATAAGGGCGTATACTCCTAAGAACATAAGAAGAGCCATTCTGAATCAGACCAGATGCTTGTCTAGTCCAATACTCTGTTCTTACAGTGACCAATCAGTTACTCACAGAAAGCCTACCGGGAAGACATGAGTGTAAGAGCGTCTTCCATCTCATGTTATCCAGCAAACGATATACAAAAGCATGCTGCCTCTGATATGGGAGGTGATCTAGAGCCATCTTAACTGGTACACAGAAGTCAACATGCATTAGGACTATAGTCTTAAATGGCTTAACTGTTATCAGAGTGGCTTTAGATAAGGTTTCTCACTCATAAGTCACACTGGTGGCCTGATAAAGTTATCCCATAGCTTTCTCCGAGCTGCTTCATACTGCTAAATTTGTACTCGCATGGCTATGCTGCGTGGGAACAGTGGGACCTGTAATCTAATCCTTGTGAAGGGCATCAGGTTGAGAAGGCTGCCTCAATGTGTATATCCTGACTTTCCCCCAACAAATTCAAAGTCACCAGTTATGCTCCACCCCTGATTTTATACTCACAATTGCTCTGTGAGGGGTGTAAGTATGAGAGACTTGGCTGACCCAAGTGAGCAGCCCAATTTGAAGTCCAGAAATACATGAAGCTGTTTTATGCTGAATCAGACTATTTGTTCCTCTTGCCGAGAAGTGGGCCATCTGTTTTCTCCCAGATGTTTGGATCACAACTGCCAAAAGCCAGTGGTTATGCTTTTGAGGAGCTGCAATCCAGAACGTTTGGAGTACATGAGGTGGTCTATCCTCCAGGCAATGAATGTTGCTCTACGGTTTCAGGTAGAGGTATTTTCATAGCATCTGTTGCCTGATCCTATTTAGTTTGAAATGGAACTCAGTACTGTCTGTGAGCAAGGCCATTTCCACACAACACTGTTATAGTGGTATTATTCCACTTTCAACATCCTGTGGAATTCTGGGGTTTGTAGTTTACTGAAGCCAAAGAACTCTCTGGCTCAGAGTTCCAAATGCCCATCCCTAAACTGCAAATCCCAGGTGGAATAATAGCATTATAACAGTGCAGTGCAGAAATGGCCTGAGTGCAGAAATGGCCTCTCTGCAGGAGAGAAGAGCAGTTAGCTGCTCTTCTCTCCTGCAGAGGCCAGAGCAATAGCACTTGGAATGGAGGGAGAGCAATGGATTTGTAGTTTGGTAATGTTCTTAGAATTCTCTGATAGAAAGGTTCTAGTCCACTCCTCTGCAAGAGCTCTCTAGTAAAGAATTCTAAGCCCTGCACTAAACATAGACCCCAGGATTCCATAGGATGGAGACATGGGCCATTTCCGCACTAGACTGTTATAGCGCTATGATTCCACTTGTAACATCCTATGGAATCCTGGGGTTTGCAGTTTTGGGAGGGGCCCAGCGCTATAATGGTCTAGTGCAGAAATGGCCATGATAGTTAAAATGCTGTCACACTACTATAGCTGTGTAGTGCAGATCCTCCTAAGTTTGAGAGAAAAAAACCACTTTGTGGATTCCAGAGCAGGTTTCTTTCTAGTGAAAAACCCAGTGTAATTTTTTTTTTAAAGGAGGGAATGGGCAGAGGGGATGAAGACAAACAAGAATAAGTAATTCTTAAAGCAATTTTGCCAGCTGGTAATGAAATAACACAATGATCCTATTGCTTTTTGTGTGGGGGTGCCCCCTGGCAGATGTGCCAAAATACCTGCTGGGTCTGCAGTATGTGTTGGCAGATACCCTGGGCTGGACACTCTTCCAATCTGCTTCAGTTTTTCCAGCACGTCTCCCCTCGTAACCTTCAAATTAGCAGGGATTTGGGAAAACTCAGGCTGGAGAGCTGCTGTTCTTCGGAGCTCTGTGCTTGCCATTCCCAACAGGCTGTGTCTTAACGTGTTTAAAAATGGTGTGCTGAGGGCTTTCCGTAATCCTTAAAGTGCTCTTTAGCTCCCTTGGTTGTGCTCTTAATGAATCTTCCAGCCAAGGAAAGCCGTTTGGCTATTTTGGCAAGCCTGGAGATCGTAGCTGGAGTCCCGTTCTGTAATTTGTTTTAAGAAAAGTTCCTTCTGTGTTGTGTCCCACCCACCCCCCGCCTTTACTCCCCCTCCTGTTAATCATTTCTGACTTCTTGCCCCATGGAAAAGTGCGTTGCAAAATGCAATGGAGACGACACTTTTCACCCAGATATTTATTTATTTATTTTTGTTTCCAGTGCTTGTTGCAAGAACAGTTTCTAATTAGCAGGGTTCAGGAAACACCTCTGAAAGAGAAACCTTTCTCTTCTTTTTAAAGTCACAGAAGTTTGAAATGGATACTCTTTTTGAAAGGTGGTTTGTGGCCTTTCATTCACATATGTTTGGAAAAAAAGATCGTGTTCTTTCCTTCCCATGTTCCTAAAATCTGACAAGGGCTGTTTGTATTTCATTCTGATACAGATAGAGTGTGCAGTGATGAAGTCACCAGTCAAGTGACTGCCTAATAGTTTATTGCAGTCAAAGCATGTCAGATATTCCATGGAGGTCAAAAACACCCTGGTACAGTAATACCTAACTTAATGCCACACGCAATTAATTCTAACTGTGTGATCTGTAACAAAATATTACAGTCTGGGGTTTCCCTGTTCACTGTGTCATAATTTCTTCCATGTTATTCCATATCTTCTTCCCAATTTTCCACTCTGCCTAGCCCAAGGATGCACCATGCCCTTTGAGCACACTCCTTCTTCTTTCTCCTCCCCCAGTGTAGAGTTCTCCACAACTGGACTTTTCAAAAGCCATCTAAGTGAAAAATGACCATTGTAAGACTTTTGATAGCAAATTCCACAGATATGTTTTGCCCAGAAATACTTCCTTCTCATATAATCATAGAGTAAGAAGAAATCCCAGGGGCCATCCAGACAAAACCCCCTGCCATGCAGGAATACACGATCAAAGCACTCGTGACAGTTTGCCATCCAGCCTCCGCTCAAAAATTTCAAGAGAAGGTGACTCCACCACACTTCAAGGCACTGTATTCCAGTGATAAATAGCTCGCTCTTACTGTCAGGAAGTTCTTCCTGATGTTTAGGTGGAATCTTTTTTCCTATAGTTTGCTCCATGTCCTAGCTTCTGGAGCAGCAGAAAACAAGCTTGCTCCATCTTCCATATAACATCAAGCTTGCTCTATCTTCCATAAAACAGCCTTTCAAATATTTAAACATGGCTATCCTATCACCTCTTAACCTTCTTTTCTCCAGGCTAAACATACCCAGCTTCCTAACCCACTCCTCATAGGCCATGGTTCCCACATCTTTATAGTCTGAACAAATGGCCCATCAGTTTCCTTGGAAGACCTCTATTATTCATTAGAGGAGAAGATGCAGTGGTCAAGATCTTGCATTTTGCTTGCATAGCATCAATCTACTCTGGAGGTGGGCAGATGTACAGGTGAAGGGGGCCATTTTTCACTCTCTGCGCCTCCTCAGCGGACTGTACCAGCATGTTTCAGTGCGCCTGAATTGATTCAATGTCATTTCCAGTTCCCACTTTGACTGATTTGTAGCCCATTTTCTTCTTCTTTTCCTTCTTCTGTGTTTTGGGGAGGCTTGGGTGGCTTCAGAAGGTTAAGAGGTTAGGAGAAGCAAACTGTTACAGTATGGACACATTTTGGCTGGTTTTGGAGCAAAAAAATGTGCTTAATGGGGGCAGGGGAAAGAGCCTTTTTGTGTTTTAGCAAGTTAGTATTTAGTCAGTTAGTGAGTGAGTGTTCTAATGAGTTAGTGTTTAGAGTTTTTTTTTTAATTTATTGGCTTCATATTGTGTTTTAATTTTAGTTTCTGACTAATCTCAGTTGATGTTTTTGTTATTGTGTTAAAATTAATAAATAAATACATTTTAAAGATTGTCCCCCAAAACTAAATAAAATGGGTTTGGGGATTTCTGGGAGTTTCAAGGGCCACATTTAGGGATGCCAAGGGCCACATGCAGCCCACTGGCCACACTTTGCTGGCCCCTGCTCTATACTCACATAATATACAATGGTTGTGCTACACCACTGTTTTGTTGAATACCTATGCTGTGGTACTGACCATGTATCTTTCACTTTTCCCAATGTGCTGTTGGGAATACACAGTGGTTGCCTTCACAATTCCAGTAACTCAAGTGGTACGTTGAAGGCAATGAAAGATAATTATGCACCATCCAAAAATGTGCAACTGTGTGGCTGGAATCCTATTGGTTACAATTGCATAGGGATGGGGGAATGATGGGGTGGTGTTACCCTGTAGGTTGGGGGGTCCTGGGAAGAGCGCCCAAATAACCAAACAACAACACAAGATGGGGAAATTAAGCTCGAGCACTCTCTTAAGCTAACGAGAGGCAGGGTAACTTTAGCTAGGATCTTTAACCCTATGTATACAGCGTCGGGTCAGAGAGCAGTTAGACAAGGGTTTAAAGTAACAAATGATATTTTATTAAGAACAAGCAACACAAAAGACACGACAAATACTAGCTAACTTTAGAAATAGAAATGGAGAGTTTCAAGGGAGTGGGTAATATGACACCTGGTCTCATAGTCCTGGAGAGAAAGACGGGAGAGAAATCTCAACGGGGTTCGCTGAGGGGAGTTTCCTTGGACAACTGGCAGCAAGGCGGGATGGAAGTCCAAAGTAGTCCGAGGTAGTCCCAAAAGTGGGGACCTTTTATAGGGTGAATCGTGTCTACAGGCTATGCTATGCTCGGTGAGAACAAAGGGATTTTAGAGTGGGACAAGGGAGTAGAAAAAGGTCAGGTTTTGCATGATGAGCTTAACACTGGATGACAATAGTATGGCCAGTACGCTGATGGCCCGACATAAAGGAATGGCTCAGCTGTTGGCATTGCGGTTTTGTGTAGGTACGTGCCGAGCAAAGCTGGTTTGCAGGGAGGTTTTTCCCTATAGCATCGGAAAGGCTTAAGTTGCCTGCCTGAATGGGGTTTTGGAATGTACAACCATTAATGGCCGCACCCAATTCGTGCTTGTCCGGTGGACCTCTGCAAACACGTGGAGTGGGGTGGCAGAGAAAGGTCAAGCAAAGGCCAAATTATTTGATATCAAAAGGATATCTAGTGCTCTCACCAGACATAACATAACTGGAGTAACAGTGGTTTGCCCCCAGCGGCAATGTTTTTGGAGCATTCCGGCTGGTAGTCACGCTGCCGCGTGCAATGTGGTCACGCCCCCATGCCCCACGGCCACCCCCCTGCACAGTGGCCATGCCCCCATGCACCATGGCCACGCCCCCTCCCACCTCCCTCCACACACTCCAAACTCTGCTACTGGCTGGTTACTCCCAAATGGAGTAGACTCATCTAATGAAAGTTTGAACAGTGAGTCAGTAGACAGGTAAATCTAACCAATCCAATGGCTCCTATTGAGACTAACAATACGATTGAGATCCATGTGAACTGGCTGCACTTGTGGAACTCTGCTTATGCGACTGTGAACTGAATATGACTGTAGCACAATGGTCAGAAAAGTACCATCAGAAGTATATGGGAACTTACTTAGGTGTATGACAGAATAGGATTCCACCCATTAATGACTCAAACTCTCTGCCCTGTTCTTAATTTTATACACCCATTTAGCTAATTATTTAAACATCTATTTATCACCTTAGCCTTCCCGGGTTCCCGAGCCATTTGCTCAACAGATAAGGACATTTAAACAGTGAAAACAGACTTAAATGATTTCTAAAAATAGTTCAAACACACCCACACATACACTTATATCAGCGAGAGCAGTCACCTGTTGTTTTAAGGACTGATAGCCATACAAAATAATAAACTCTTACCTGCCACCCAGAACTCAAGAGGGATGGGCCTTGGCTTGACTTCCCTTTGGAGGGAATTCCACAATCAGGGTGCTACCGAAGAGAAATCCCAGTCATGTACGTTCACCAGCCTAGCCTGTCAGGTATTCCCTCTCTCATGCTCTTTCTTTAGCTGTCTCTTCTTGCCCCCCAAACCCAGCATGGGTAACTTATCTCTGGTGTAATGTTTTTAAAAGGAGGAATGTGTGTCTGAGAAGAGAGACTCGGTTCCACTTTTGCGAGGAGCTCGTGTTCACAACCGAAATGAGACTTTTCTCTTGGTTGCCATCTGCTGGGCAAAACAGTTCTGAGAGACCTTCTTAGGGAAATATGGGAGTGAGCTCCACACCCTTTCTTTCTACTCATTAAAGCAAGTCAGCTAACCCGGCCATTTCCGCACTACACTCTTATAGCGCCATTATTCCACTTTCAACATCCTATGGAATCCTGGGGTTTGCAGTTTTGGGAGGGGCCACTTGAAAGTGGAATAACCGCGCTATAAGAGTGTAGTGCCCAGAAAGCCAAAAGGGAGCTGGGACTGAATGTAATAAGGAAGAAAAAAACCCAATAATTATGAAGTACTTTGAAAACAACCAGACTCCTTATGACAAGCATAGTTCTTGAGGAATATCATGTGATCAGAGAGGCAGCAACATGGTGTAGTGGTCAGAGAGAGTTTGTCACCCATGGCTATGGAGGTTGGGAAGGTGGCTGCGCTGCATAGCCTATAAGCAACCATTGTGCAAGGAGGTACTGAATTCCTCCTTGGTCAATATTGGGGGGAAAACCCGTCTTGGTTACACTAGCATTAAGTCCCTAAGATGATTCTTATGTCAAAATGTGTGATTTCATGAAAGGAATCCCTTCCTTTCACACAGAACTGATGTGGCACAATGTGGAAACACACGCATTGGAGCCCACAGTGGATTACTTTGTAAAAGTCCAGAAGATAGTTATTGCCTAGCACAGTTGTGAATGTTTTGTATAGGGGTTGGTTGTATTGTGTTTCTTTGAGGCATTTCAGGAATGATGCTAAGCTGCTCCAGCCATTATTGGTTTAGCCCCCAGCCAGGTTTAAATATGCACACACTGCTTCTAATGGTCGTATTTTATTTGAATAATCCTGATCGCGAGTGGACAAACTTTTCCCTCTCTTCATTCTTGCAGGGAACATTTTGACTGCTGCTGTGTTTTCAGTTGCCTGGCTAATTTACAAATAAATCCAAGTTCCACAGTTGTTTTATTTTTAACGTGGCTATGGTGCCTGATTTTCCTTGCTGCTGAAGATCTCAGGGCCTTTCCAAACTGCACTGTTATACTGCTATTTTTCCACTTTCAACATCCTATGGAAACCTGGGGTTTGCAGTTTAGGGAGAAGCATTTAGAATTCTCAGCCAGAGAGCTCTTTGGCCTCGGTAAACTAGAAAACCCACAATTCCACAGGATCTTGAAAGTACACTATAACAGCACTATAATAGCACTATAACAGTGTAGTGCAGAAAGGCCCTCAGTCTTTTTTTGTTACTCCTTTCTCTGTTTGTATGCCTCTCATTCACAAAGGCATTTTACAATATGGCTTCTAAACATTTGAGCTATATTCAGGAACAAAAAGTTGCTTGATCTGAGTTTAAAAGGATTTTCTTTACTGTAGAAAATGGAGATGGTGCCCTAAATTCTGTTGGCAGCCTCAACTGGAAAGTCACTTGTGATCCATTGGATCTGTCATGTCCTATCTGGGGGGTGCTCCTCAGATGAAGAAGAGAAAGATGTGAGCCCAGATAACATCCTCCACTCAGAAGAATGGCAGCCCTGGACCAGTCATATGCTGACTTTGGAGAGTAGAGACTGAGCTACTTCCCCCTTTGGAGTGTCTCAGACAGAAACAGTAGAAACAAAAGCACAGGCAAGCACATGGCCTGCCTTAAAAGGAAGATGCTGGGATAATGAGGCCAGCTGTGCTGAGTTATACCTGGCTATAAATTAGCACAGCCAAGGCTATGTCTGTGCAGCAGGCTTAAAATGTATACGCAGAAAAGCTTTTATTGGGATGTTTTATTTATCTTTTTAACTTTGGTGTGTTTTAAAATAATTTTATATTGGGGGTTTTAATTGTTTTAAAATTTCATTGTTCATGGTCTTTTTTTCTTCGACTCTTTCTGGAAGCTGCCTTGAGTCCCATTCTGGGAGAAAGGTTGCCTATTACATACATACATGCATACATATATACATGTCAGCTCTACTATCTTTAGTATTCCTGCTCTGAGGATTCCAACTGGTCCTCCCCAAATTGCCAATCTCAGGATTCCATAGGATGGAACTATGGCGTTTAAGGTGGAGTCATAGTGCTAAGATTTTGTAGGGTGAATGGGCCCAGGAGTTACAGGATGGCCTTCAGTGAATCATTTCCAAATTTGCAGATTTCATATCTGATGAGCCTTTAATTTGGCCATGGTGGACTTAGGTTGAAAGGAGGTTTGACTAAGTGCACATGTCCCCCCTGCAAAGCTTTTTCTTTTTTTCCTGTGACCCCCAACACCTTCTTTGAACTGTCCTTTTTCTGGTCAGAAGAGGAAGAGTTCCCTCTCTGGAACCGTCTAGAATTATCAATTCAATTTCCATAGGTTGTAGGACCTGCCCATGCTGTTTGACATTACAAAATACTCATTCCTCTACCTCACAATGGATTTCCGGCTACTGCCAAGTATGGTTTTTGGTGGGGAGGGAGTTTTGGCAGTTCCTAAGGAGAAAATTGGCCCTTGCTGGATTATAGGCTGACACAGAAGTTAGAGAATACTGAAGCTATGATTTGGACTTAAATGGTTTAACAACCATTTCTCTTTTCAGAGTATTAAAGTTTAAATTACCTACACTGCACTAAGCTACGTTTCCCAAGGTATTGACAATTAAAATTCTGGCAAGTGAGGGGATATTTTTAACCCTTTAAGGTTTATGAATGGAGTCTGGTAGTACATTGAACTCAGCAGCCTATAAACAATGCAGTGATGACTGGACTCTGGCATGAGAGCCCACATGAAACAGGCAATTAAACCAAATTTATATAGGATTCTTACAGAAACATGCAGTGGCAGCAACTGAGTAACAAAAAGCTATGGCAGTCATACAAACTCACCACTAAGAGCACTATTTCCAAACTATGTGCATCACACTTGTTCTTTGTATCTTATTCTAGTGTTCTAGCTGTTATCATATTAGCTGAGCATGACAAGATGTTTTGAAACATGGCTCAGAGTGTTTTGTATATGTTTCACTTAACTTGAAATCATGAGGAACTTAGAACCTTCTGTATTTAAGCAAGTTGTTTTCTACAGCATGGCTCAACCTCATTTAGGTCCTATGGTCATTTTCTGGCTTTTTCTGTTTACACGCCAATATAAATGTATTGTTCAGGAGTGTTCAACAGAGTTTTGCATCTTTAACAAGGCACTACTTGAACTGCATTGATTGTTTACTAGTTAATAATAAGAGCTTTTTCTTTCTTTTCACAGATCGGGGTTTACCATGGTGGGACTACCTGTTCTTCTCTTATGCTTGTGGGCTGTAAAAGATGTCTTACCAGCCCATTCTCACTGGAAGCCAACCTGGCCAACCTACAAGGTCCCAGTCATACTGCCACAATTGACTGTTAATTTGGACAAGCCCCAATTTGATGCAGAGGCCAAACTGGAAGTGGTGTCACCTTGTGGGCCCTCTTGCCACAAACGTTCTCCATTGCCAACTTATGAAGAGGTGAAGGACTATTTGTCCTATGAGACTTTGTACTCCAATGGTTCCCGCACTGAGACGGAAGTTGGCATCTACGTCATTAACGGTGGCAGCACTGGAGGACAGAGCAGATCTCGGAGAAAAAGACAAATCTACGGATACGACACAAGGTTTAGTATTTTTGGCAAGGACTTCTTGCTCAACTATCCCTTTTCCACTTCCGTGAAGTTGTCTACAGGCTGCACTGGAACGCTGGTGGCTGAGAAGCACGTCCTGACGGCAGCTCATTGTATTCACGACGGTAAAAGTTACGTCAAAGGAGCCAAGAAGCTGCGAGTGGGGTTTCTGAGGCCCAGACTGAAGGATGGTAGCAAGGGGGCAAACATCAGCAGTTCTACAGAGCTGGAGAAAATGAAATTCCAGTGGATCCGAGTGAAACGGACCCATGTCCCAAAAGGGTGGATAAAAGGGAATGCCAATGACATTGGTATGGACTACGACTATGCCCTGTTGGAACTCAAGAAACCGCACAAGCGAAAGTTCATGAAAATAGGGGTGAGCCCAACAGCAAGGCAGTTGCCTGGGGGGCGGATTCATTTCTCAGGCTATGACAATGATCGGCCAGGCAACCTGGTTTACCGTTTCTGTGATGTCAAAGATGAAACATATGATCTCTTGTATCAGCAGTGTGATGCCCAGCCGGGGGCCAGCGGTTCTGGGGTTTATGTGCGAATGTGGAAGAGACAGAACCACAAATGGGAACGTAAAATCATTGGGATTTTTTCTGGGCACCAGTGGGTGGACACCAACGGCTCCCCCCAGGATTTCAATGTTGCTGTCCGCATTACCCCTCTTAAATATGCACAGATATGTTACTGGATCACGGGGAATTATCAGCACTGTAGGGAGGGGTGAAGACAATGAACATCCCACAGAGGCCTTGATTGCTTATTGGGGGATTGGGGAAATCAAACTCCTCTATTGCCAAGGTGCACAATTCTGTTTTATAAATACCAGGATGCAGGAATTAACAGGGAGGCCCACCTTATTATTTGTGAAGGTTATTTGTGTTAAATGACAAAGCCTGGCTAGAAGATTTCCATTTGACAAAGATAGATGGGCTGGATGTTGACATTAAGAAGTCTTGGATATTGAGGGGGCTTGGAATGCACATCTTCTACAACTCAGCTGGCTTCTAAGATCAGTGTGGTGAATCCACTTTGGGTTTTAGTCTAAATTTTGGAGGAGCTATCCATGATGCCACCCTATTTTGGGCTTCTGTACCATGGATAGCTGATTTTATTGTAAGCCCTCCCACAGATCTTATGAAATAAGGTGAGATATAAATATTCTAATAAATAAAAACTCCTTTAATGTTCAGACTAAAACCCAGTGTGGAATCACTGCCCCACTGACATGGGAGTTGTCAACTGCCACTGTCTCCCCAATGACCCTAAGCTCCTTCCTTTTGCCTGTCTTTGGTTTTAACACATCTTTGCCTGAGCACAAATTTAATAGGCTGTAACTTGCCTAAATGTCTGCATTTGACCTTTGCAACCTGCTGTAGGGCAGATCTGTGTCCATCAGTAGGCACCACAGATTGGCTGACCTATCAAATTATATGGTGCTGGTAGAAACTCTTCCATAGCAAGGATGGTGTGATAGCTTCTTCTGTGTGATGTGGCTAGTCTTTGCGTACCTTCTATTTCCATCTGGAACCCTTAAGAGCTCCTGCAGGAGGTGCAGGGCACAAAGGTGGTGGTGAAGTTTTTCTTGAGCTTCTATGACTGCTTTTAGGGGCAAAAAGAGATATAAGGGATTGCAAGGGGAGGCAGTAAATCCACTCGATTCAAATTGTGGAGGAGCTGTCCAAAGTACTGAACTCTACACCCACAAGTAGGTTCAGTACCTTGAATAGTAACTTGAATGCTCAAATTTAAAACCTGGACCAGAGTCACAAACTCCATTGATGTGGGATCCACCAACTGCTTCTGCAAAATGCCCTCAACTGATGTTTTGAAGTAGAGGGTAGCAGAAGAGACACCACTTTGAAGGTGAGTGCACCCTGAAGAAGCCTGAAATGGATTTGGTCTCAGCAACTTTGACTGGGTTTTCAAGAAGCTGTTATAAGCAGAAATGGGCACCTGCCATGATTCTGTGGGAGTGCAGAATAGCTGCAGAATGTGGCATGAACTGTAGCGTTTAGTTTCCTAAGAATTGCAGGGTAATTTTAGACATGAATCTACTCACTTTATTTTTGTCTAGCAGCACTGACTTCCAGATGAGATTTGTCCAAAGTTGGTTCAGGCCAGGATGAATCTTTCCTTCTAGCTAGTGGGACTGGTGGTCAGTGGAGCTAAAGCTGACAGGGTCAAAGTGTCAGGACTTTTTTGATTAGCAGGGTCAATGACATTATCTCTCACTCCCATTATGATAACCTATTCCCTCTGATATTAGTTGCAAGCCTAGCAGAGGCTGGGTGGGGTGGTGATGATGGATTTTCCTAGCAACAGTAAACTGCTTGAGCTGTCCCCATTGTCATGCAAAGAATTAGACACAACTTGATTTGAATATGCAATTAAGACCCATTTGCTTTACAAAAGACCTCTAAATATTGGTAGAACTGATTAGTTGATATGGATCAACATAGCTGCTTACTTGTTCAGAGTCTTCTTTTGCAGACATGGGCCAAGATGAGTTGTGTAACTATAGATTTCCACATGTGGAATTATGCCTGTGTTGAATGGCAGCATTGCACAGCTGAATTCACATCCAAATGGGCATGATGTATCTCCATGCACAACGGGATCATATGCACTACTCTATTTTGGCAGCCTTGAACTGCATGCAAACATTCTGCATCAGATATAAATGTCCAACAACTTCTGTGGGGGAACTTTCATGTTCCAGCTATGGTCATTATGAGTGACACCACTTCAGAATTGATCTCTGCCTTCCTATAGGCAAAGCAAAGCTGAGATGGATAGTCTCAGATTGGTCATTGAACTGTGGCTGAAATTCTAGATCAGCTACTTAGATACAGAACTACCTTAGTTACATAGCTAAGTAGTGTCTCTCAGCTCAAACCCCACTTCCAAATCCTGAGTTACCAGGCAACAGGTCTGTTCTCACACTGGAGATTGCTTGTGGAAGGGGAATGGAGACATCAGTCTTCATTCTAATTGACAGGAGAACACATCCCTATCTCTCACAGTGGTTGCTTCCCATTGGGAAACTTTTACGATCTCTACACTATTGTATCTATAGAGGTTGTGAATGCAAAGAAATGTAATTCTAGATTACACATTTGTAACCGCAATTATGAATTCCAGCTTGTATTTGTATGGAAGTTCCACATCAGGCAAAAACATCTACCCGCTTCTATAAGGAGAACTTATATAACTTCTATAGGGAGAACTATAAGGAGAACGTATAGCTGCATATATCACCAAGAAGATGCCAGCCCATATCTCCAAAATTTGTTGCCCTTAGCAGCATCTTATCTTTGAGTGATCTATCACAGCTTCCGTTGCACACATGATGGTTCGTTAAGCCTTTCCTTTGGATTTTGGATTCTGCCCCTGCAACCAGACATTACGCAAATTCTTGATTTAATGAATCTTATCTGGATTTATTTTCCATGATGGAGTGGTCTCTGAAATACAGCTATGGCCATAACAATGGTTTGCCAACAAAGACATCATCTTAAAACTGTAGTTACTACTAACCACACTTTATAAATTCATTAATCCACAGATTGTGATTATGCCCCACCAGCCAATCACAAGCCACATTTTGCCAGGTCAGACATTACACCAAACCAGGTTAGGTTTCGTTAACCATAGCACAGCAGTGTAGTGACTGAAGTCAACCAAAGTCAGTGAATGCAGAAATATTTTTCTGACAAAGCTGCTTTCTTTTACAAGTTAGTTTGGTTCCAGCTGTTGGAGAAAATTGGAAGTAATCACAGAGACATCTCTTGTCTACTTCCATCTTGGCAGAATGTGAGAAATAAGATCCCACCATTTTCTTGAAGACTCTATCTGTGCCAGAGGACTTGTAGGAGAAGAAAGGAGAGAAGTCTATTTTTTTTCCACACAGCCCCTGGGAAAGTCTGAGGCAAAAGAAGAGAACACACATGAACTCCTAACAGTCTGGATCATGATAAAGGGGATGCAAATGCCATACAGGTTATAGACTTCAGCTTTTAACAGTATGGACTGTAAGTGCGGATAATACCTGTCATGTATTCTGATAGGGTTCAGTTTTGGGTATGTTCTAGTTGTTCTGTGGGAATGCCTTTAAGATAGCATAAATCTCCCTTTCCCATCTGCCTGCCCCTTCAGATGTGCTACCATTTCAAGCTGGCACACACTGCCTGTATATCAGGGGAATTATGTCTCAATTCATCTGGAATTCACTAGGTTGGGTGATATATATCACCTGCCTGACACTGTGCTACTGTTCCAAGAAAAATAGCATCTTTTCATGTTTGCTGGAGCAAGTATGAGCTGCACTGACAAAATCAAACCATGGCCTCAAACCTGGTGTTAGTCCTAAACAGAGCAGAGCCATTGAATCAATTGGATTTGCCTATGTGTTGATTCACCATTCAAAATTTGAATGAATGGGTCTATTCTCTTCAGGACTAATAGGATTCAAGAACATGAGGCTTGAAGTTGGCCCAACTTTGACATGTGCATCCACTTGCTATATTCTGTTTTTGGGTAGACACTGTTGCTAACCCATATTGGATGACTTGGGAGGGATGGGCCAAATAATGTAAACATCCTTTGCAGGGATTATCCAAACTCAAAAACGAACCAGGAGCCAATATGGCTTTTCACCCATGGCTGCCACATACTGAAGTCACAACCGTAGACTCCACAAAGTGTTCCTGACTAGAGACTTTGGCCCATAATGGTTAGGTAAAACTATTCAGGTGGCTGCAGCTAGGGGACTAGATTGGAAATAAATTACTGAGTCTGTTCTTTGTAGTGTAGTGGTTTGAGCATTGGGCTATGACTCTGGAGAGCAGGGCTTGATTCCCTGGTCAGCCATGGAAACTTACCGGGTGACCTTGGGAGTGTCACACATTTTCAGCCCCAGAAAAATCCGATGATAGGTTTGCTTTAGTGAAACCATAGGTGGGAAACAACTTGAAGCCACATAACAACAACAATGAGATCATCTTCTCCCACAAAGACAACCTACCCAAACTTCTGTCACTTGGTACCCAAGCACTGTTTGGGCTTATATTTCCTTCATCATGAGAGAAAGAATTGGGGTCCTATTCTGGAGAACCTAAATTTTTGTGCCACTGGAGTTTCTAAGGCTTTAGCACGGAGGCTAAGGCCTTAGCCAGGAGGCTACCTCTAAACCTTCAGCTGCCTTCCAGTGAGAAGCGGGGGGGGGGACCTCACAAGGAATTTTGTACTTTGCAAAATGTGGACAGATTATTCTCCCCTGTATATGAGATTGTGTGTGTGTCTGTGTGAGAGGGAGGGAAAGAGAGAGAAACAGACACACACAAATGTATTTAGCAAAAAACTCAAGAGCAGCAACCCATGCCAAACATCTGTCTTGGTCCTGCACTGCCACAGAGTTGGAAAGTAGCTGGGAGGTGATCTGCAATGGAGGGCAGAAGGTGGTTTTCCTGTGTAATCTCCCATCCCCAGAGGGAATTCCTTGACATGTGTTTGTCACATCAGGACGAAAAGTTCTGGGAGCTGTAGGGGAGAACATATATGTATATCTGACAGCAGTATCCTTGGTTGCTTGCTCTGTGACTGATGATAATTGCCAAGGCCTCTTGTTCTGGGCACTTGAGTGATAAGTACCCAACTGCAATGACCCAGAACTTCTGCCATCTTCCACATCATTGTGAATACAGTCACAATAATATAACAGTGCTCACTGATGGCCACCAGGTTGTGTCCATTTTTAAAAATTCACATTGCCTCAAAATGGCAGAGTTTCCAGGGGATTCCATTTTGGGAATACTAAGATGGCACCTGCCACTGCAGCAACAGAAGGCCCATAAGACCACTATGTTGTGAAGGATCCCCTGAACCTTATAGCCAGTTTTGCCTCTAGATGGTGCTCTCTCTGTACTATTTTGTGGCTTCTTCACAGAGACTGGAGTTGGATGCTGAATATTTCATTCTGTATGGAACAGAACCAGTTGACCGGTTGTGCATTGCTCTGCAGCTGATGTCAAACTAAGCTATAATTTTACCTCGTGGAGGAAGCAGTCCAGTTCATTTAAAATCAGAAAGCAATGGAGATATTTTTCCTATGATTTCTATCCTGGTCATGTCCTAGGGTGTTGAATCGCCCTTTTCAATGGTGCTTTTTAAAAATTGCTTTTGTTTCAGAAGCCAGAAATGCCTGGTGATCTGTCCAAACACCAGGTGTAGCTTTCAGACATAATGGGATCATCACTGGTGTGCTGTTTATCTGGGGTGCTTTGGCACACCGAATCATTCATGCTTTAAAAGGAAATTCAACCTCTTCATTTTACAGAAATAATGTCCCTCTCCATTATCTGTAGATATCTGATTTCTCTGGCTCTTTGCTGGGGCACACCTATTTTTGAATGTATCTAGCCAATCCAGAGAGTTAATGGAACTGTTGATGCAATAGATTGTGTACATATCTATGTATGTTTGCCAGAAATTGTAGCATTCATTGTAATTATACTTATTTTAAAAAGATGCTCAAATACAGCAAAGTTTTGTCACTCCTTGCAGGAATGCCTCTTTGCTCAGTTATCTTCCTTTTCTCTTTTCTTACAAAGAGCTGAGTATTGTTTTGTACAACCCCTACTCTTCGTCTCCCCCATTTCAGAACCGAGCGGCAGAATATTCAAACAGCAGCTCCTAGGAGGAGAAGAGACAGGAGCTCACACAATAGGGATGGAAAAGAAATTTGTTGGATATGAAAAAAGCCCATTTTGTACCTCCTGAGATTACCAATGGGACAAAAAGCATCTTGCCTCAGAAAAATCACCTTTCTCTGAAGCTTATGATATACTTTGGCAAAGAGAAGTGTGCACGCAACCATACATGCATTTTAAAAAGCCTCAGTCAATAACGGATAAATGCAAGAAAATGCATATTGAAAGGAAAAAATATGGACAAACTTGCACGTTCATTTCCATCCAGGAAGGGAGGTTAAAAAAATTGCAACTTAATACTCAGCAGGGATGGGGACAGGAATTTCTGAGAAATGTAACAAAAATGCAGCAGAATTTTATACCTCTATTTTGTAATCACATTCTCTCCGCAGGAAGGATTGGACAGGGGAGGGTTCCTGTTCCTCCACAAGACTCTTCCTAATTTTACATCTTCTCACTTTGTATAGTACACTAGGAAGGGCTGAAACCAGGAAGCCCACCCAGAAGGAGCCAAAGGAGGAAGTATCTACTCCACCGTAAAGGGAAAGAGTCATGAGCATCACATGTAATTTTAGCCAGATAAAATGCTTAAAAAAATAAATTAGAGGTGGAGCTGGGATACATTCACATTACAGGATTATAGTGCTATTATTCCACCTAACTGCCATGGGTTCACCCTATGGAATGTTGGGGTCTGGAGTTTGAAGAGGCACTGGGGTGCTCTGGCTGAGTGCCCCTAGAGCAGAAGTGGGAATCATGTGGACTTCCAGGTGTTTTCAGAATGCAACTCCCAGAAGCTTTAACCAGTATAGCCAATGGTGCAGTATGCTGAAAACTACCATTGAAAAACTTCTGGAGAGCCTTGCTGTAGTGAATAAAGGGTCTAGTGTCTCAGGACCGTCAATGCAATTCCCCCAAATTCTAGAATCTACTTCTATTAGCTATGTATTTCAGCATCCTTTTAGGACTAGGTATATGGAATTTTTCACCCAACATTACTTGTGGGCTGCACTGGCATGCCTAATGTGACCAGAAGTTGCATCACTTCTGACTTAATCAGGGCTTGGGGTTGTGTGGGCAAAATAACAGCTTTGTAGGGCTTGAGGGACTGCAGATTGATGCCTCAAGGGCCACATGTAGACTTTCCCCATCCCTGTTTGATAGTTAGAGATCCACAGCAAAATCAGGAGAAACAAGGATGAGGAATGATAGGAGGTGCAATGCAGCAACATCTGGAAAATATACATTTCTAGTCTCTGGTCTAGAGATTAGAAGAGTCCCCAGTGAGTACAGTCTAAAATCATGGACTTTTAAGGGGCCACAAGGAAGGGGCCACAAGGAACATGTAGGAACCCACAGCTAAAGTCCTCCTGAAAGATACCAATCCAACCCCTTATTTAAAGACCTTCAGAGAAGGAGAGTTGGCCACTTTCTGAGGTACTCTATTGTACTGCCAAACAGTTCTCACAGTAAAGAAATTCCTCCTAAGGCTTAGGTGGAATCTCTTTTCTTGTAATTTGAATCCATGGATTTGAATCCTACTCTCTGGACCAGCAGAAAAAGGCTCACTCTATCTTCCACATGACATCCTTTCAGATGTTTAACAATGGCTAATATGTCATCTCTCAGTCTTCTCTAAGCTAAACATACATAGCTCTCCAAATCATGCCTTCTAAGCCTTGGTTTCCAGATTGCCTTGGTCATCCTTCTCTGGTCCTGTTTCAGCTTCTCAATGTCCTTTTTGTGCTAGAGTAACAGAAGCTAGATTGTGGTCCTCTGGAACAGGAAGGTTGGGTGATTTCTATCAGAGCATGTCTAGTGCTTGTCAGCTGCTGAGGGTCCTGCAAAAATCTAGTGGTCTTTAAGGTCCCAAAGGATTATATTCTGCAATAATCTGAGCATGGCTGCCCCACTGATGCAAAGAAGGTGGACTATGATAAGGTCAGAAGTTACTTCTTTTGGACTACGGATTTCAGAATCCCAGTAACAACACCATCCAGGGATTCTAGGAGCTGTACCCCAGAACAGCAACATTTTCTGAGTTCTGGCATGAAGCCACTTAGCAGTCTTAACAAGGGAATGTTATCAGATCACTCAAAGCAAATGCCTCTTTATATACCATGTATGGGCTATCCCAAGATATTTTGCTATCTGAGGCAAAGAACATCTTAGTGTCCCTTCTCCTGTTTTATGCACAAAAGCATAGCTGATATTTTCCTCAACAACAGTGATGAGGCAGCATTGTCCACGCCACCTGAAGGTCACAGGCTAGCTTAGGGGACACAAGGGAAGTTGCTTAGCCTATGTTTCTCCCCTCCAGCACCTTGCTGCCCCTTCCCAGCACCTGTCTCCTCTCTTTAACTAACAGTAGGGCTGGCTGCAATTTCCTGAATTATTGCTTTCCTCTTAGGTTAGTTAAAGCAGATTGATGAACCATGGGAAGCATTTAGCAAGATTCCATAATGCAAACCTTATGCCAATCTACCCCGCTCCTGTCAATTGTTTGTCAAGTTTCTGATGGATGCACTGGAGCTATTTGTCCTGAATTTAAGTGGAAGACACTGTTTCAGTTGTTCATGTTTGTTTCAGTTGTCCATGTTTAACAGGTTGTTTTGAGCATGGCAAAGTAAGAAGTGTCTTCCCTTAGAGAGAGAAACCCACCCAGATACTGATGCACTGCTCTTGGTGGATGATTTTCCATGTCTGAAGTAGGGCACAATGGGATGGTTGAATTTCAGCTGGGCAGCCCCAACAGGAAATTGCAAATAATTGGTTATGCAACCAGTGTGTGCATGTGTGTGTGTGTGCACGTGCATGCATGTGTCTTCAAATTGCCTGTTGACTCATGGGGACACCATGAATTTCATAGCATTTCAAAGGGGCAGAGGTGCATTAGCCCGCTTGTGCATCAAGCAACAATGGACATTGGCACTCCTCCTGTTATCCCAATATACCCCTCCACAATCCACTAACAGGGTTTCTCAGTTCCTCTGCTACTTAGCTATGTATATGTAAGTTTATGTCATGCAAAAGATGATGTAGTGGTTTGAGTGTTGGACTACAACTCTGGGAGACCAGGGTTTGAATCCATGTTCAGCCATGGAAACCCATAGGGTGACCTTGGTCAGGTCACATCGTCTCAGTGACAGGGAAAGGCAAACACAAATCCCCTCTGAACAAATCTTGCCAAGAAAACCCATGATACGTTCACTTTAGGGTCATCGTAAGTCAGAAATTACTCAAAGGCACACAATAGCAAAATAGATAGAGGATTCCAGCAATAGCCTGAAACTTTCCCCTCCCATTCTCTGTTAGCCATTGGATGTTGAGGAGGGAGGAACAGGAGGAAGGTGAGTCCTGGAGGGGTTTTGTTCATTGCATCAGAGAAGTAGAGGATTCTTCCCTCCAAAACAATAAAAAAAAAGTTCAATACACAGGTGTAACTTTCAATTATGTCTGCTGACTGTCTGACTTTCACACAAATTAAAGTTTGGTTTGGACCTGATACCATGGATGAGAAGGGATTGCATATTCCTGAACAATGCTCCTCCAGCATACACTTTTTTTAATGGTGCTGGATTCCTAAAGACAGATGTGCTTGACATCTTTGGCAAATATCTATTCCTCTCATGGTCCATTTCATAATAGAAAGGCTACAGGGGTTTGTTTATGCCGGCTGCAGTTTAATGTATAGTTTGTCCTTAAACTCTGTTGTATCCCAGTCAGTCTGCAATAAGCCTCCCATAATGGTGAACAGAGAGAGAAAGTGATTGAGAGAAAGGGAACAGAGTTAGCAGAGGCACATATCTGTTCCTTGCCATTAAACCTGTGCCTGAGCTGCACCACTGTAGAGAATGGCACACCTTTCCACATAATAGCATGCCTTTAAGATGGGGGGGAAATCCCAGTGCATGGAAATCTAGCTAGGGCTTCTGTAGTAAAACTGGACACTGCCCTTGTACCTTTTGTGCTTGTATAGGAGAGGGAATTTCAGCAGGTGTTGCTTGTCATTTGGTTTTATCACAACAAGCACCTGCCAAAATTTCCTCTTCTTCTTCTGATTGTGTCATTTCTTCTTCTTCTTCAAGTCATTTCTAACTTATGGCATCCCTAAGGTAAATCTATCACTGGGCTTTCAAAGGGGTTGGGAGTGTGTGACCCACCTAAGATCACAGAATCATAGAGCTGGAAGAGACCACAGGGGCCATCCAGTCCAACTTCCTGCTATGCAGGAACATACATCAAAGCATTTCCAACAGATGGCCATTCAGCCTCTGCTTGAAAGCCTCCAAAGAAGGAGACTCCACCACACTCTGAGGCAGCATATTCCACTGACAAACAGCTCTGACCATCAGGAAGTTCACCCCATCCACCTTGGAAACAGATGGAATGATAAGCAATAAAAACAAATCTTCATACGGTTTGCATGCTTCAAGCCATGCCTTGGTGCTTTGAGGTTCAGATGAAGTATGTGTTGTCTTAAAGAATATTTTTTCTTCCCCTACCAGCCCCTCAGTTTGAACATCCTCATCTTACAAAGGTTTTGCATTTCTTAGATGAACCACTATTTTTCTCTTCCATGCTGGTGTACTGAAGATATTCCACTTCTCTTTTCAGCTTGTCTCCCTGAAGCAATACAGTTACAAACTGCTCATAAAACAGCAAATGAGATTTTAACAAAGATTGACAATAACAGCTAAAACATCAGTTCTCTTCTTGCATGTAAGAGCTTTCTTGAGACGTAGTCATTTAGCCGTAATTGCAGGAGATTGCTGAGCATTTGATAATGCCATGGTTTATTAATTTTGTATAGTAATTGGGGAACCAACCTACACACCACAAAGGCACTAGATCCCATCTCATCTTGGAAAGTAAGCAGAGTCAACCCTGATTAGTACTTGAATTGGAGACCGCCAGTGAATACCAGGTGCTATAGGTTATATTTCAGAGGAAGAGCCATTATATTTGCTTGCATCTATCCATTGAAGTACTCTCTCTGTGGGAAGAAAGTAGGCCACAGTGTGTAGCCTCTCTAGAGGATAGCACTGGGAGCGGCTTGTTTTGCAAGAGAACTATAAGCCGTCAATTGTCAGAGCATGAGTTCCTCCCCATTCCCGTTATTACACTGCTACCCCTCTCTGCTTACGACTCCATAGAGGCAGCCTTGAAATGTGCCAGCATGAAACTCCCTCTTGTGAGAAGACACAATGCATATTTGGAATTCTTCTCTCTATTGCCACTTGTTAGCACTTCTTGGTGGAGAGCCAGCTTTATATATACCACTGCCCTTGAGAAGGGAAGTTTTCAAGGAATGGGGAAAAAAAGCAAGCAAGGCAGCAGGAAAAAGAAGAACCATGGGAGGCTATTATTATGCAGCTGAGCCTTAAAGGAGGCCTGGGATCTGTACTGACTGGAGGAGGAGAAAGTGCTGCATAGAGGACCTCTAGACACTCTGAAAAGGAGAGGAGGATAGATTGGCTATTTTGTTAAGAGACTGAGGCAGCTGAGCCACATCCTTTTCTTCATGATCGATGTTTGTGTGAGCCTTCAAGTCAACTCTGACTTATGGAAATCCAATCAAATACTTTCCAGCTGTCCACTTTTCCAGCTGTTCTTAAAATGTCCCAGTTTCTTTCTCCTCCTCCCACTTTCCTCCTTAGGTTGCTTCATTTGCAGCAAACAGAAGTGAAAATGCTGAAGTAGCATGCAATCAATTAACTTGGGGAGCTGGGGGGTGGTGGAAGAGATGGGAATGGAATTTTATCCTTCTCAGGAAGTTCAGGCATAAGCAAACTGTTGCAGGCCTCCTCTAGCTTGTGTGTTCTTCCTCATTAATAATTTCTGCCATCTTGACTCCATTTTGATGTTGCTTGGTCACATGTGTCCTGGTTTTCATCCGTGAAATGTTGGACGGTAAACTATTATAGGATTTTCTTGGCTAGATTTCATAGAGTCATAGAATCATAGAGTTGGAAGAGACCCCAGAGGCCATCGAGTCCAACCCCCTCCTATGCAGGAACACCCATCAAAGCATTCCCAACAGATGGCCATCCAGCCTCTGCTTAAAAACCTCCAAAGAAGGAGACTCTACCACACTCTGAGGTAGCATATTCCACTGCCAGACAGCTCTGAACGTCAGGAAGTTCTTCCTGAGGTTCAGGTGGAATCTCCTTTCCTGCAGCTTGAATCCATTGCTCCTTGTCCAAGGCCATTTCCTCACTACACTGTTATAGTGCTATTATTCCACTTTCAACATCCTCTGGAATTCTGGGGTTTGTAGTTTACTGAGGCCAAAGAGCTCTCTGGCTGAGAATTCTAATGTCCCTCCTTAAACTGCAAATCCCAGGATTCCATAGGATATTGAAAGTGGAATAACACAATTAAATAAAAAAATAACAACAATTGAAATGGAAGAGGCAACAAAAGAGTTGAAAATAGATAAGGCACCAGGACCTGACAAATTTACAGTATTGTACTATAAAAGATTTACCATAGAAATAATACTTCCATATGAGGCAACTTTACACGAAATTGAGAAGCAAAGGAAACCACAGTCATGAAGCAAATATAGTGGTAATACCTAATGAAGACAGAAATAAGAGGGAAATAAAGAATTATTGGCCAGTCTCTTTGTTGAATGTAGACTATAAAATATGGGCAATGATATTGGCCAAGTGACTCAGACATGCAATACAGGATAAAATACAGGAAGGAGAAACCAGTTTTCTCCCAGGCAGACAAATAAAGAACAATATTAGAACTTTATTAAATACAATTGCCTATTATGATAAAAATCCAGGGAAGAAGATAGCTATCATCTCATTGGATGCTGAAAAAGCATTTGATAATGTTTCCGGGAATTTTATGCATTACACCTTAAGAGAATATGGCCTGGGTATTTTGCAGCTGGTCGGAGAAGATATATCAGGATCAATCAGCGAAGTTAATAATAAATGGAGATAAAACACAAAGCTTTGAAATAAAGAAGGGAGTACAGCAGGGATGCCCGTTATCACCGTTATTATTTATAGCAGTTTTAGAGGTATTACTGCTAGTAATAAATGAAGATCCAAATAAAAGGATTAAAAACAAAAAGGAAGGAGATAAAGTACAAAGCCTTTGCAGATGATGTAATAATATTTCTTGAGGAACCACAAGATTCAATACAGAGGTTGAAGGAAATCCTGCAAAAATATGGACAAATAGCAGGATATGATAAATAAAGAAAAAAATGAAAATGATGACATTAAATATATCAAAAAAAGAACAAGAACATTTTGAAAAGAGGTCAGGATATCAAATAGTAAAGAAAATAAAATATTTAGGAATAAATATAACAAATAAAAATCAAGAATTCTTTGATAACAATTATGAGAAGATATGGAAGGGGATTCAAAGCAAAATGGACAAATGGACAAATATGAATTTATCTCTATTAGGAAGAATAAATGCTTTTAAAATGTCTCTATTGCCTAAGCTAATGTTCCAAAATGTGCCAATAATAGGAGAAGAAAAGATTTTTAGAGAATGGGAAAAAAGGCTACGGAAGTTTATCTGGCAAGGCAAGAAACCAAGAATAAGATTTAAAACATTACAAGACGCAAAGGAGAGAGGAGGTTTTGATGTGCCATCGCTGAAAATATATTATCAAGCATGCTGCTTAGAAACAATTAAAGACTGGATTCAAGTAGAGAACACAACAATAAAAGAAGCTGAAGGGACAGAAAATAGATTTGATTGGCACGGATACTTACGCTATGATAAAGTAAAGCTGAATAAAGATTTTAATAATCATTGTATTTGAAAGTCTCTATTGAAAATGTGGATACAAATAAAACACAAATTTTATAGAGGACTTCCGATGTAGACCTCACTCCAAGAAGCATTTAATATTTAATAAAACAAAGCAGGGAAAATTATTGACGTTATCAAGAGCTATTGAAAAAGGATGGTACAAAGTTAAGAATGAGTACAGAAGAGGAATTAAAAGAGCAAGGCCATGAAATTAACTGGTTCCCATGGAGACAAATAAAAGAGAGATTTAAAATGGATCAAAAATTATATGGGTTTGAAAGAAATGAAAATGAAATGGATGTATTGATGAAGGGGGACCAGAAAAAGAGAATTTTCAGATTTTACAAAATATTGTTACAAAGAGAAATGGAACCAGAAACTCTTAAAAATAACATGGTTAGGTGGGCTCAAAATATAGGACATCCAATTGAGTTGGATACATGGGTGAGGGCATGGAAGACAGATGTAAAATTTACACCAAGTTTGTATTTAAGAGAATTTTTTTATAAAATGTTATATAGATGGTACATGATGCCTGTAAAAAATAACAAGAAATGGGAATGGAAAATGTTGGAAATGTGATGAGAAAGAGGGATCTTTTTTCCATATGTGGTGGACCTGTAAAATAGCAAAAAAGTTTTGGAAAGAAATACATGATGAAATTCAAAGAATGTATGGTTTTAACTTTGAAATGAAGCCAGAACTTTATTTGTTGAATATGTTAGGGCAACAAAGAGAAATGAGATCTCATCAAAAGACATTGTTATATATAATAACTGCAGCAAGATTGACTTATGCTCAACATTGGAAAGAAGGAAAATATATTGATATAAGAGAATGGAAATTCTAAGTCCTGGATATGGTAGCGACAGAAAAGCTAACTTTTTCACTCAAAAATAAGCCAATCCAGGGCTTTGAAAGAGAATGGCGAGAGGTATTGAATTGGATAAAAGAATGAAATAGGGGGAAAGAAAGAGAGACTGTGAGAAAGGAGGAAAACAAAATGAGGTGGTAAAAGATAAATGGTAAATAGTTACATATAAGTGAAAAGTAATAGTATACGATTGTTATAAAATGGAGATAATGGAGATAATGTATGCAACGGAATGTTTGAATGGAATGTTAAACTCAGATTCAACTGGGAAAATTGACGTCTGGAAGTGGGGAGGGGTTTTTTTATTATTTTTTCATTAAAAATTTTAATAAAAATTAATTAAAAAAAAGAAAGAAAGTGGAATAACAGCACTATAACAGGCTAGTGTGGAATGGCCCTAGTCTCTGGAGAGATAGTTCAGAGTTGTTCAGAGATAGTTTGCCATTGCTTTCTCCTCTTGAGCTGAGAGAGTGTGGCCATTTCCGCACTAGCCTGTTATAGCGCGATGATTCCACTTTCAACATCCTCTGGAATCCTGGGGTTTGCAGTTTTGGGAGGGGCCAGCTGGCCTGTGACTTGCACAGTGTTACCCAGTGGGTTTCCGTGACTGAGAGGGGCTTCAAACTCTGGTCTCTTGGAGTTCTACTTCAGCTCTCTTACTAACTACACCACGCTGGCTGTATATTTATAGCATGCTTTTCTGTGGGTGGCCTCAATTTTTCACCCTTTCCCCCATACCTGACATATGCCTTGTTCTGTCTTTTCCTAAACAGGATATGTTCTTCTCCTTCCTTTTCCCCAAATGTGTGCATGTTTGTGCACATGTTTTCAAATCGTAGGTGTCGTGTGAAGGATATTGACAGAAATTTCTAGAGCTGAGAATCTCATTCCATTTGCTGGACCAACAATGAACTAGAGAACCTGGATCAAGGGTATATTTGTCAGTTTGTTTTTTGCAGATGATCAGAAAAAAAGGGGTAAAGAGAACAGCACTACAGTGTTAAACTGCTGCTATTCCACTTTCAATGCCCTGTGGAATTCTGGGGTTTGTAGTTTACTGAGACCAAAGAGCTCTTTGGCTGAGAATTTGAAGTGCCCTTCCCTAAACTACAAACCCCAGAATTCCATAGGAGGTTCATAGTGGAATAGCAGCACTTTAACACTGTAGTGCGGAAATGGCCAAAGATAGCTTGCAAGGACATATTGTGCAACTAGGCTAAAATCAAATAGATTAAATAAAAAAAACCAAGTGTACAAAGATGAATTGTCAAAACAAACACCAAAAGCACACCATTACAATTGCAAGAAAACTGTCTGTCATCTGTGGAAAGGTGTCTGCACTGGGTTTCACGGGGGAGGGAATAAACTCTCCCAAACAATATATGGGAATACAATGTTAAATATATATAAAAACAATTGAAAACACATTTTTAAAAAAGGGTCCCAGACCAGGAGAAAAGCAAGGTATAAACTCCACCGCTCCACATGCCGCCGGATTTCGGCGGCGTTCGGTAGCGTTCGGTGGCACCCAAAATGGTGGCTGGCGGCTTCTGGTGGCGCTCCGCCAATCAGGGCAGCACGCCAGCCGGAAGCCCGCCCCTGGGCAGATCTGCAGAGACGCACTAATGCGTCTCTGCAGATTCACACGGGGAGCAGCCGCGGATTAGTGCGGGCGAGTTTCGTAAAAACCACCTGGGAAGGTAGTTTTTAAAAAACTCGCAGCACCACCCTTGTGGCTGCACTAGAGCGGCACTAGAGCGGTTGGAGGTGTGGAGCCTCACCTTTTCCAACCACACTAGATCGCCCCACGGTGTGAACGACCTCCGTCTCCAATCGTCTGGACGCGGAGTTTTACCCCCGTGTGGAAATGGCCATAAAATGCAACAGGAGTGACACAGGAGCAACTTGGTCTCAGCCAGATTAAGGAATTAAAAAGCAGGATTCTACCACAAACTCTTGACCAGTGGGAGCTGGGTGGGCTCTGCCATTAGGATGAGTAAGACAAGGTGCGGACAGTGCCAGTGTTGAGGGGAAAGATTTATGTATGCCATAGGAAGGGAGTGGGCTAAGTGTAGCCCACCAAGACCTTTTTTTTTTTTGTGATACCCAGGGGGATTTGCAAAATGCCCTGTATGGAGCATGGTGGCATTCTCACCATTTGGGGCTGGGCTGGGCTGGGCCATTTTAGGCCAAACAGAGGCCTAAAATACCCTAAAAGCACTAGATTCTGTCTGATCATGGACATTGATCAGCATCAGCCATGGTTAGTGCTTGGATGGGAGACCACAGATGAATACCGGGTATTCTAGGTTATATTTCAGAGGAAGGAACTGGCAATATCACCTCTTGAGTATTCCTTGCCTCAGAAATTTATGGGGTCGCTATAAGTCTTGAAGGCAAATACATATATATACGTAGACCTTTTTCTGAAACAGGGAGTGACTTTGGCCATTTCCACACTACACTGTTATAGCGCTATTATTCCACTTTCAACACTCTGTGGAATTCTGAGGTTTGTAGTTTATTGAGGCCAAATAACTCTCTGGCTGAGAATTCCAGTTGCCTCTCCCTAACCTGCAAACCCCAGGATTCCATAGGATGTTCGAAGGGGAAAGATAGTACTATAATGGTGCAGTGTGGAAATGGCCTTCCGCTTAGTTTCTGTTAAAATAAGGGCCTCTTCTGGACTTAAAATGGTCTGGGGGCCAAAACCTGGCAAAAATGCCCCTCATATACCAGAGACAGGGGTTGGGGAAAAACTTTTTTTTTTTTGCAGTGGGGGTGGGTGCACGAATCCCAAGGTCTTTGGGGGTGGGTTAATGAACCTACCTAGCCTTCCAGACTTGCCCATCCCAGCCATAGGGTCTGTCCCTGCCACATTGTCTAACTTTTCCTCCTTAATCTTGGTGGAGGACACTGTCTGCCTCCTCCTTACTTTCAATTATTTTTGTTCCTTGGAGAATAAAGACCTAAATCAATGCATTCTTCCTCTTTCTGGCAGAAGCTGGCTATGCCCAGTGCTGATAGGCTAGCTCTTGGGCATTTCCGCACTAGACTGTTACAGTGCTATTATTCCACTTTCAAAATCCTATGGAATCCTGGGGTTTCCAGTTTAGGGAGGGGCATTTAGCTCTGATTGAAAGCACCTTATTAAAATTCAAGAGGCTAATGAAAGGCTCATTTAAAAGCTTTAAAAGTACTTGATTAAAAGTTGAAGGGATAAACATGCCAGCCACCATGGAGTGCAGATGGGGGAAATTGAAACCTGTCCTGCATCAAAACTTTGACTGCCATGCTGGCTGAGGGTTTATGGGAGTTGTAGTTTAATAAAAGGAACTTTCCCCAAGCTTTGGTTATTATGATGAGCAGACAGCAGCATTTCAGTATGTCAGCACGTGTATGCATTGCAGGTGAAGCTGTGTGACAATTCCCTATCAGCTTGCATTTGATAATTTCCCCCAAACTGCCAAGTTTCTTCACATTCAGGATGGTGTTACTATGGTCCAGGCCTACCCGGTGATAGCACTAGATATCTCTTTTTGATATCAAAATCATTTGGCCTTCCTTTGATCTCTCTCTGCCACCCCACCCACGTGTTTGCGAGGCCACCGGACAGGCACGTACACAGGTGCGGCCAGTAAGTGCTGGGCATTCCAACTCCCACTTAGGCAGGCAGATTAACGCCACTCCGTTGCTCCAGGGACCTCTCTTGCAGACACCCATTGCTTAAGCGCAACTCTACACAAAGATGTTCGGCCTCGAGCCGACGCCCTTACAATGCCAATCCATTTGCATACTGGCTACACTATTGTCAAACCTGCACTAAGCTGATCGTGTAAAACTTGACCTCTCCCAAAGCTTTGTCCCGCTCCAAACTCACATTGTTCTCACTGAGCATGGCATGGCCTGTAGGCACAATTCACCCTATAAAAACTCCCTGATTCCGAGACCACCTAGGATCACTCCTGAGTTCCATCCAGCCTTGCTGTCGTTTTGTCCAGAGAGCTCCCCTCGGCCTCTACGCTGAGTTTCTTCCCGCTTCTTCAGGACTACGAGAAAAGGTGTTGCATTGCCCATTTCCCCGGAAAACTCTTATTTCTAATTTCTAAGTTAGCTGTGCTCTTGTGTTGTCTTTTCTGTTGTTTGTCTTTTAATAAAGATATCATTTTTACTATTTTAAACTTGTATGGTTGCTCTTCTGACCTGACCCCGTAGACATTGGGTTACAAGATCCCTGCTAAGTTACCTTGCCTCTTGCTAGCTTAAGAGAGTGCTTGAGTTAATTTCCCCATCTTGTGTTTTTATTTGGTTATTTGGGCTCCCCTCCCGGGACCCCCAGAGAACAGGGTAACAATGGAATGAACTAGAGATGTTGAAAATCTAAAATTAGGAGAGATTGAAACTGACAGAGACCAGGCTCAGGGCTTTGAGTACTTAAAGCTTAAAAGACTGGTTTTGAATCCCCCATATTAAGTCACAGAAGAGCCGAATAGTGGCTACAGCTGGCTTCCATTTCAGTGGGGATGGTAAATCCACTCCAGGATTTAGAAAAAAAAAAAAGAAGCTATGAAGGGAAAGGTCAGAGGTTGACTATAAGGCCAAACTTAGGTAGAACCATGCTCAAGGCAAAATATCTGGAACCAAGGGGCGGGGGGAATTAGAATTTGCAAAGCTGTTCAGTTCTTAGGAATCTCAATGGAAAACAGATTAAGTATTTCCACTGTGCTCTGAATCTGCCATGGACTAACTGGCAATTCCTACCAATAACAAGAACAATCTGAAATATAATTGAAAGGTTCAAGATAAGTAGTTTTCACTTAGTGCTTGCATGGCAATTTTCCATTTTGAGCTAACAAAGGCTATTTAACGATTGGTTAAAATATATCCAACATATTCCTATGATTTGCTATTATTTTGTTGTATGCTATTGCTTGGCAGATTTTCCGAAACGACTACAGTTGGCCCTCCATATCTGAGGAATCCGTATCCATGGATTCAACTGACCATGGCTTGAAAATATACAAAAACAAAACAACTCCAAAAAGCAAGCTTTGATTTTGCCATTTTAGATAAGGGGTGCCATTTTACTATACCAATGTACTTAATGGGGCTTGAGTATCCACAAATTTTGGTATCTATGGGGGTCCTGAAACCAAACTCTAGTGGATGCCAAGGGCCCACTGTATTAATGGCCAGGTTTATGTTTGCTTTGGTGCCAGATTATCAGCCTGAATTCATGTCATTATCAATAAAATCTTGTCTTCATTCTACCTTGACTCCATTCTTGAACCTCAAGGGGAGATGTCCCCTATAGCTATTCAAGATGCTGAACTTTGGCCATTTCTGCCCTCGACTATTATCACGCTATTATTCCACTTTCAACATCTTCTGGAATCCTGGGGTTTGCAGTTTAAGTGGCATAATAGCACGATAACCCCAGAAATGTCTGTTTCTTTGTTTGTCTAGATAATTTATACCCTGCTCTTCAGCCAAAAAGGTTTCCAAAGCAGCTTAAAAGTATATATACTTCTGTAGTCTTGCACCTGGAGACTACACAAGTATATAAACTCTGTCTCACTTCCATGCCACCAGATCCTCTGAAGATGCCAGCCACAGATGCAGGCGAAACATCAGGAGAAAATACTACTAGAACATGACCTCAAAGCCTGGAAAACCCACAACGACCTATGAATTCTGGCCGTGAAAGCCTTTGACTTTACAGCTTAAAAATAATTTATTTGACAGTTCCCTGCACTTGTGCTAACAATCTGCAGAAGACACCACACATAAGAAAAAGGGCATGGAAATAGTGGAGGGAATTAAGTCCAGGAGAAACTGGCTGCTCTTCTCTCCCTCAGAGGCCAAAGCAATGGCAGTTGGGGGCCTCTCAGCAACCACTAGGCCAAAGCTCAGTGGAGTTGTGCCTGACTGCTCTTCTCCCCGTCAGAGCAATGTCAGCTGGAACATGGATGGAGGGCCCTCACTGGTTACTGGGCCAAAGCATGATAGAACTGTGCCTGGCTGCTCTTCTTTCTCTCAGTGGCCAAAGCAACAGCAGTTGGAAAGCAGAAGGAGGGGTCCTCATCAACCATTGGGCTAATAATAGAATCATAGAGTTGGAAGAGACCCCAGGGGCCATCCAGCCCAACCCCTTGCCATGCAGGAACACACATCAAAGCACTCCCAACAGATGGCCATTCAGTCTCTGCTTGAAAACCTCCAAGGAAGGAGACTCCACTACACTCCGAGGCAGCAGATTCCACTGCCGGACAGCCCTGACTGTCAGGAAACTCTTCCTGAGGTTCAGGTGGAATCTCCTTTCCTGCAGCTTGAATCCATTGCTCCTTGTCCTGGTCTCTGGAGCAGCAGAAAACAAGCCCTCTCCTTCCTTTATGTGGCATCCCTTCAAATATTTAAACATGGCTATCATGTCCCCTCTTAACCTTCTCTTCTGCAGACTAAACATACCCAGCCCCCTAAGCTGCTCCTCATAGGGCATAAGAATAGGTCCAGCACCTTGTATAGTTTATTTCAAGTTCAGACTAAAATCTAGAGACAATTCACTGCCTCACAATTCACCCCCACCTCTTTTCACTGGTACTTAATTAAGGTTGTCACCATTTTTTTTAATTAGAAGCTCTTCAGCTTTAACAGCTATGTGGCAGGCAGGTACCACATGGTCATACTGAGAATGCCTATGCTTCTTGAAACTGATCAGTACAGAAAGGAGAGAATTTTGTTTCTTTTCCTTTTGGAAGATTTTACCAACATTCACAAATTTTTCATAGTCTGGATGGGAAAAGCTCATGTAAGAAAAAAAATCTGGAGTGAGGAACAAAGCAAAACTGACCAATTTTCCTAATCACATCCATGTGGAACTACAGTGAAGCACGGCTGCATTTTTCAAATATCTTTTTCTTGTAGATTTGCTTCAAATGGGGATTGGAAAACTATCGAGGAAGTATTAAAATGACAGCAAGGATGATACGGGTGACAGGTAGTATTTTATAAAGAGTCTTGTGGTGAGTGGGACCATGGTGAGGAAACCATCTCAGAAAACACACACATGTGCATTCAGTCTGCAAAACCAAAAGTTTTCATTTCCAGTCAGCCCGTTGGATATTGGGGGATGATTACTGTTGCAAGTGTGAAAGAACAGGGTGTGCTGATCCATGTCAGTGAATCAATTAAGTACTGCTCATCTCCTTGGGACACCAAGTAATAGAGCTTGCTCGTTTTCTTTGTGGGGAATGGGAACAAAAAGTTGTTAATTGTCTGGAATCCTACACTTGGCAAAAGAGGCCAACCAAATAAATGGGTTTTAAGCCAACTTAATTGGGAGCCATTCACTCTTGGTTTGTAACCAGCCAAGGGACCAGGACAGAAGGCCAGTTCTAA
Source organism: Ctenosaura bakeri (assembly GCA_948474755.1). NCBI lineage: Eukaryota > Metazoa > Chordata > Lepidosauria > Squamata > Iguanidae > Ctenosaura > Ctenosaura bakeri. The sequence goes on from CAOLHI010002064.1 coordinate 196,154, forward strand.
TTGCCTCAGACACCATCTGTGTGAAATGAGTTTACAATTATCCATTTAATTGTTAGATGCCACAGCCTATTTCACTGCACTGGACACAAAACAACTTAAAAACCACAAACTCCATGCTTGATTTTATCTTCACAAGAACCAGAGGAGGTAAGTTAGAGTAATTGTAACTGGTCATAAGTTAGCTAATCAGTTTTATTGTTATGGAGAATTTGAACCCAGGTCTGTCCACTTCAGGGAGCGGGTAAATGTTGTAAAGGCACCAGATTCTGTTTGATCTTGGAATCTAAGCATGATCAGCCCTGGTTAATGCTTGGATAGGAGACCACCAATGAATAGAAGGTTTGTTGTTGTTCCTGCATGTCTTCAAGTCATTTCTGACTTATGACAACCCTAAGGCGAGCCTACCATGGGGTTTTCTGGGGGCTGAGAGTGTGTGATGTACCTGAGATCACCCAGTGTATTTCTGTGACCAAGCTGGGAATCGAACCCTGATCTCCAAGGTCATAGTCTAATGCTCAGACCACTACAATATGGTGGCTTTGAATACCAGGTGCTGTAGGCTACATTTCAGAGGAAGGAACTGGCAAAACCCCCTCTGAGTATTCCTTGCCTAAGAAAACCCTATGAAATTTATGGGGTCGCCATCAGTGGACAGGCGACTTGAAAGGCGCACACGCACACAGTCACACACACTGTTCACTGCATTGGCACTGGATAACTTTGGTGTCTGACAGAAACTTCTTTCTCACTTAGTATGGTGAATAACAAAGCATTGTGGAAGGTATTCTGTTTTTGTATTGGTCTAGAAACACAAACTGAAAGCGTGCCAAGTTGAATACTGTGCTAGTGTCTAATTATGCTTGTTATGAGCCTGTTATAAAACACTGAAACAATACAATCATGGCCTGAATTTGATTGGTAGTTCCCACTGGAGAAGACGCATTGTGTTGACGCATGAGTCAACACTTATGCAAATTCCATTGCTCCAGTGGGTTTACATTAGCTGGAATTACCAATAGGATTCAAGACACTGGCCATTTCCGCACAGGACGGTTATACCGCTATGATTCCACTTTCAACATCTTATGGAATCCTGGGGTTTGCAGTTGCGGGAGGGGCCGACTGGCCCCTCCTGAAACTGCAAACCCCAGGATTTCATAGGATGTTGAAAGTGGAATCATAGCGCTATAACAGTCCCATGCGGAAATGACCATAGCTAATTTTGGTTAATTTATTACCCATTGCTTCAATAAGCAATAAAGTGGAAGTGATGACAGTGACAGAGGGCCACTTTTTAAACATTTGTCTTCTTTCCAATATGGCACCTTCCAGATGTATTGGACTACAGTGCCCATCATCTTCAGTCAGAAGACATCATTGTTTTATATAACAGCATTGTTTTAAATAACAGACTTCAGATAAGTGAATGGGCCTTTTTTGTACATTGAACACTTTATGAGCATACAAGCTAACAGCAGCCCTTTCAATAAGTTATCATTGTCAGGATCCAAGAGTAGATTACACTCCGTCTTGGCAGAAACAGTGAGCTTGCCACATTCTCTGATGGGATGTTTGCTCAAAAGTGGTGGAGATTGTATGGACAGGTTTGTCAGAAATTGACACATTGACAAGTTTGATTAGAGAAAGGTCATTAGTGACATTTCCTAAAGACTGGAAACCCCTTATTGACTTTTTACACACACAAAAAAAGACGTTGTAACTGATAGTTTTGATGAATAGAAAGAACAGGCTATTGAAAGAAGAGAATTCATTGTAATTTTAGAGAAGGGCCATTTTCACACGGGGGTAAAACCCCGCGTTGCGATGACCGGAGACGGAGGTCGTTCACACCGCGGGTCGAGCTAGTGCGGTTGGAAAAGGTGAGGCTCCACACCTCCAATCGCTCTAGTGCAGCCGCAGGGGTGGCGCTGCGAGTTTTTTAAAAACCACCTTCCCAGGTGGTTTTTATGAAACTCGCCCGCACTAATCCGTGGCTGCTCCTGGTGTGAATCTGCAGAGACGCGTTAGCGCATCTCTGCAGATCTGCCCGGGGGCGGGCTTCTGGCTGGTGCGCTGCCCTGATTGGTGGAGCGCCGCCGGAAGCCACCAGCCGCCATTTTGGACACCGCTGAACGCGTCCGAAATTCAGCGGCGTGTGGAGCGGTGGAGCCACGCTCCCCGCAGGGACGGAGCAAAACACAAGCAGGTAAGCTCCGTCCCTGTGTGCGCCGCCCCATTTCAGCTCCCCCACGTGTGAAAAGGGCCAAGAATGAATAACTATATGCATACATAACAACTGATCAGAAGTCCCTTTTTTTCTTTTCTTTTTTTAAATGCAAAAAATGATTATTCGGAAAGGAAGCTTATCGTCTATCTAATCTATCTTATCTAATATAAAAACTTCTTTCCCTTTACAGCTTTGTTAGTCCATTAATCCACTAATTGCATTCCAAAATTATGATCTAACTAGTAGACACATCATTTCTAAACAGTAAACACATCATTTACATTTTCCTCAAATACCATGCTGCTTATTACTCATCAGTGATATCACTTATCCATATCTTTTGCTTTATCAAATATCCTGTCCCTTATCTGAATTACTTAAATCTGCAGGGGGTAAAACACGTCAGTCCCAAATAGAGTACACTGACTGAATCAATGTTGGTTAGTCTCAAATAGAGTAGACCTACTGAATTACTTGTTGAATGGTGAGTCAACACAAAAGAAAACCCAACTGATTCAATGGCTCTGCACTAGTCAGGGACTTTGCTTTTGTCTGACTTGCTTTGCTCTAGTTTGGACCACTCACCGTTCCATCGCAATCTTTTTGCTTTCCTAGTTCAGTCCCACTCCACCTCTTTCTTTGCAATGGTTCTCCCTTAATTAGATTAGATAAAGGGAACCAGAATGTTTTAAAAAGAACAAAACAGGAAAAAGCCACTTGGCTCTTGCAATTTTTCCTCTTAACCTTATCTCAGCCTTCTCCATCCCAGCCTTTTAAACTCCCTCCTTCTCTAGGCACTTCATCATTCAATCGCTCCTCTCTGGATAAGAAGGTCTGGCCTTGTATGTATTTATATCATGCTTAACCTAATTACTGTAAAAGGTCATTAGTTTCCCCTCAACCTCCATTTCTTGATAATTGTCCTGTTTGCCTGCAAAATACAATTCTATCATTCTGGGATATAAAAAGATGCTTCCATTATCAAGCTGTTAGCAGTTAGAGTATTTATAAAGGACAATTAGCATACTCTACTTTAGAAAATTTTTGCACAATTTTAACTGTTTCATGGAAGGCAAAATCCACCCTGTGATGTTTTCTCTGGAAAAGAAGAAAAGGAATTTAGGAAATGCATTTTTGTTTGGATTTTTTTTCCTGTTTCACAGGAAAAGAAGATACCCGAGGGCTGCTTCACATAGGCAAGGGTACATCTGTGTCCCCATTAGAAGGAGGAATTAGGGCTGCCGGGTAAAATAAGGGACAGGGTTTCTGTGTCTTTCATGGTTATGTAGAAGAGGGGATTTCATCAGGAGCTGTTAAAGGTAGAGGAGTCCTGTCCCTTATTTCACCTGGCAACCCCAAGAGGAATAGAGATAGTCTTATACAATTAAAACCAATAATGTAAAGTCGAAGGCTTTCAGGGCTGGAGTCCATAGGTTGTTGTGGGTTTTCCGGGTTTTGTGGCCGTGTTCTATTAGTATTTTCTCCTGACGTTTTGCCTGCATCTATGGCTGGCATCTTCAGAGCATATGGTGGCATGGAAGTGAAACAGAGTATATATACTTGTGTAGTCCCCTGGGTGGGAGGGAGCAATTTGCACATGTTACAGTTGGCCTGTTGTTAAATGGGATATCCCCCAGGGTTGTATTGTTAGTCAGGGGATATGCATAACAGTGCATTAAGTACATTAGCAGCCCATTGTGTTGTTCCCTGTAGAGGGACCTCCAGGGTCTGGATGGTGTTCATTGGCATGTTTTTGAGTCTCGATTTTTGTGTTCTTCAGTACTGGTAGCCAAATTTTCTTTACTTTCTGAGTTTCTTCTTTCCTGTTGAAATTGTCCATGTGTTTATGGATTTCGATGGCCTCTCTGTGCAGTCTGACATAGTAGCTGTCAGAATGATCCAGAATTTCTGTGCTTTCAAAAAGCATTCTGTGTCCAGGTTGGTTTATAACATGTTCTGCTACCGCTGATTTTTCTGAGCGGATCAGTCTGTAGTGTCTTTCATGTTCTTTGATTTCTGTTTGGACGCTGCGTTTTGTAGTCCCTATGTAGACCCACCCACAGCTGCAAGGTATGCGGTAAACTCCAGCAGAAATTAGAGGATCCCTCTTGTCCTTTGCTGAACGTAGCATTTGTTGAATTTTCTTGGTTGGTCTGTAGATTGTTTGGAGGTCATGTTTCTTCATCAATTTCCCTGTACAGTCAGTGACCCCTTTGATGTATGGTAAAACCACATTCCCTTTGGTTGGCTGCTTATCTTCACTGCTGCGGTTTTTTCTGGGTCTTGTGGCTCTTGTGATGTCTGAACCAGAGTAACCATTGGTCTGTAGAGCCCAGTTTAGATGGTTCAGTTCGTTTTTCAGGAGATGGGATTCACAGATTCTTTTTGCGCAGTCTACCAGAGTTTTTATCGTGCTCCTTTTTTTGTCCTGGGTGATGATTGGCGTTCTTGTGTAGATATCTATCAGTGTGTGTAAGTTTTCTGTAAACTGTGTGGCCCAATTGTCAATTAGGTTTCCAGATGAGGAATGGCTTAGGGAGCTGGGTATGTATGCTGCCTCAGAGTGTGGTAGAGTCTTCTTCTTTGGAGGTTTTTAAGCAGAGGCTGGATGGCCATCTGTTGGGAATGCTTTGATGTGTGTTCCTGCATAGCAGGGGGTTGGACTCGATGGCCCCTATGGTCTCTTCCAACTCTATGATTATATGACCAGGACATCCAGAAATGGTAGTCTTCATTTTCTTTTTCCATGGTAAATTGGATGTTCGGGTGGATGTTGTTCAGACGGTCCAGAAACACCGTCAGTTCTTCTTCTCTGTGGCTCCAAATGGTGAAAGTGTCATCCACATAATGGAACCATATAGTGGGCTTTTTTGGTGCAGTTTCCAAGGCTTGCTTTTCAAAGTGTTCCATGTAAAAATTTGCTTATCACAGGGCTAAGTGGGCTTCCCATGGTGACCCCATCTCTCTGCTCATAGAATTCATTGCCCCACTGGAAGTAAATAATATTCCCCTTTCCCTGTAGAGATATTTATTCTGTATTTGAATGATGATTTTAGTGTGGCCAGGGTCAAAAAGAGTATCCAGTTTAGACTTTTGCGGGGCAAATTTCAGGGTACCAGAATTAATGGCAATAGGTAAATCATTCCATTCAGCCTCAAGTACTTAAATATAACATGGGAATAATACTGTACTACTTCTCAGACTTGTGAAAAAAGAGTAGTAAAGCTAACAGCTGAGATCCTGTATTGTCACTGACAGAGCTCCATCACTATAGTTATAACTGATAATACCTCTCGAAACCTACTTTCCCAGCCTGGCAATGCCTTCACAGAAGTGTTTCTGAAGCTCTGGAAATGATATCTGCAGTCCATTCCTGGTCACCAGTGCCTTGAGAACAGGCAGCTGGAAAGACCTTACAGGCTTCTGCCACAACTGCTTGTCTCAAGGCACTTTGTGACTGCTAGCACACTGTGGACATCATTTCTTTTTGTTCCAGCACTTCAGAAATGCTTCAGCTGAGATGCTGCCAGACTATGAAGTAGGTCTTTGGGGTCATTTTTGGTCATTCATGACTGTAAACATGAATCCCCAGAAGTGAAGACTTTGTAAGTCCAGCTTACAATATAGTAACTCCTGGCTTTGGAGAGTTTTATCTGTCAGGAATCTCTCCCTGCCGTGCCACAGCCAGCAAGGGAGGAGAGAGGTCAGAAACACTTGGGGAGACTCAGTATACCACACACCAGGAAAACACAAGCTGAGCCAGGTCAAGGTCCAGTCCAAAGGTTCAGGAGGCAGAGATCCATCCAGAGGGAGCAGGAGACACAAATGTCGTGGGGACTTGCTAATAATTTGCTGCAAGGAAGGAGCAGCCATGCCAGCAGACTTAAATAGCCCATGTGAGCAGGTGCTGCTCGTTATTGTTTCCTTAGACTAGTCCAAGCAGCCTCCCTCTCAGCAGCCCATTTCAGCCTTCTGCATGATCGAGGGTTGAGGGGCACAGCTGGCTGAAACTCCTTTGCATCACTGCTGGTTCCCTCTCCCTCATTAGCTGGCTGGGGCAACTCAGTTTCTGTTTGATCTTCCAGTGCAGGGGATGTTTGCAAGTTGACTTGCTGGCTTGGCCCCCTGCACAATCAGTTGCTCCTCAATCACAGCATTATTATCTATCACACTATCTTGGAGAAGAAATTGTGAAGTGGCAACAGATAGCTATGTCAAAGAGTTGCTGTAACATACATGGAGCAAATATGTTTTCTGCTGCTCCAGAAAGTAGAACATGAACAAACATATTTTAAGGAAGAGACTTTGACAGATCACTTGGAAGTACATCTTGATGGCATGAACGGTTTGATTGTGAAACAGAGAGCTGCTGAAGGTGGCCATATCCCAATGTTAGAAGATTTTTTCTAAGCAGAGGTTGCATGGCTGCTTATCAAGAATTCTGTAACAATGGGGTTCCAGCACTGGCAGGAAATATGGATTAGTTGAGATGCCTTCTAGTTTTAAAGCCTAAATCCAGTAAATTCATGAAATCAATGGGAATTACGTAAGTGTTGATTTACCATGCAGCAGTTGATCCACCCTAGTTGGAGCTAATAGTTGAATTTACCAGTGTTTCTGCAACAATTACACATGTGCAGTTGCTTTCAAGCAGTGCAGCCATTTTGTACAACAAGCAAAGGGGTTATTTAACAGAAGAGGCAAAACAAAGCGACCACAGCTGAAAACAAAACAAAACAAAACACAGAGATCAAATGATATACAGTTGGCCTTCCATATTTGTGGGTTTAACTTTCATGGATTTGATTATTTACAAATTTGTCCAACCCCTGCCCCTCCCCAAGTGTTTCTTTTCTGGTGGAATGTTACCTCTTGGCAGCTCTGATCAGGCTGCACAGCCCTTTAAAAACTGCCACAGTTCCTTCTCCTTCTCCTCCTCCACCAGCCACTGCCTGGTTAGCTAAGGATGACCCACAGCCTAATTTATCAGCACCACAAAGCCTCTCCCAATGCCCTCCCATGGCCAAGGAAGGAGATGCGCAAGAGAGAGGAAGTATGGGACCATTATGGCAAACACCTCCTTTTCCCTCTCCTTTACCTATCCTGGTTTGGACCCTGGATAACCATTCTGCCACCCAGTATGACTTGCCCTCTCTTCTCACAGACACACACCCATACTTTTTGATATTTATGATTTTTCCACTTTGTGGGGGCCCCGCGCTCCCAACCCTCGTGAATTTGGAGGGCCAATCGTATTGGTGTGAAACTAACCCATTTCTCATCGTCAGTTTCCAAAATGATGGAAGCCTGTCCTGCAAAGTTTTCAAGGTAGCCAATGGCCTAAAGCACGAAACATCAAAGATAGTTCTCTAATATATAGAAGGTAGCCTGGGGTATGTGCTGATGTGTGGGATAGATTGGTAGCTTTAGTGGCAGGCTGGCACTTGCTTGGGATGTAAAGGGTGCTATGCTTAGTGGTCTTCTTTTCTAGCTAAGAACATCTCTGGTACCAGCAAGACCACCATCTACATGAGACTTCAGAATACCAGTATTTGACTAGATGGACCAGTGGTATGGCTTTCTATCTTACAATTTTGTATGTACAATGGAAATTCATATGAGCCTTGACTACTAAGGCCCTTTTTGCACGGAATTTTCCAAGCAAAAGGGTGACTGGAGCGTTGCACGATTGTGAGGAGCGATCTGCACAATGCACTCACAGTCATGCAACACTCCAGGGTAGGGCAGGTGCCGATTGCGCACCTTTTCATTTTCAGCTAGAAACCAAAAATGGTGCGTGATCTCGCATTGTTCCTAGGCCCCACGCACACTTACCTGACGTGTGGAGCCTCCGGAGCCATACTGGTCGCACTTCCTGCCCCAGCGCAGCCTGTGGAAGGAAGAGGCGGGGCTCTTGCACGAGCAGGAAGCTTGTGCAGAGCTGAAGGACCCTGGACATGAGAGCCTCTTGCCGGAGGCTGCTCGCGCAATCCCCACACCCCAGTACTGGAAAAAGGAAAGGTGCGGAAAGGGCCTAAGTCTCATGTTACTCAACAACAAAGAGAGACTACTTCAGAGGCCCCTCAGTGGAAGCTGTTACCATTGACTTCATTTATATCTTGCCTTTCCTCCAGTGAGTTCAAGATAGTATGTGGCTTCCTGTTCCTCGCTTTGATCTCCACAACAACCCTGCAAGACAGCTGACTGGCCCAAGGTCACAAAATGATCTTTGTAACTCACAGAGGACTAGAACCTCCCAAGTCCCAGTCCAATGTTCTAATCACTACATGGGCCATTGCACCATTTACCACTAATAGGTTATGAAATTGATTGCCAAATGCCACACTGCTGCTACTTGAAATTGCCTATTTTTTTAAAAAAAAGATAGTTTTTTCACATGTTATCTTTTGTTTTCATTGTGAGCTGTTTTATAATGTTGTAAAGTAATGTTTTTAATGTTTAATGTTTTGTAATCCTATCTAATCTTGGAAGCTAAACAGAATCAGGCCTGATTCTTGGAAGGGAGACCGCCAAGGAAGATTGGGTTCTGTAGGCTATATTCCAGAGAAAGGCAATGGCAACTCACCTCCAAGTGTTCCTTGCTTAAGAAAAATCCTAAAAAAAATTCATGGAGTCACAACTTGACTTTTGTATTTTGCGGTTTCCATTGTTTTGGGTAAACAGAACTTAGTACGAACAGATTGCACTGTATGCAACAATAGATAGGCTTCTGTTCTATGCAGACATTTTGGAAGAAGGCTCACCAAATTCAGTGGGACATACTTCTGAGCAGACATGTACAGGATTGTCAGTATCTGGGCTATCCAAATTTTGAAATGGGAAAGTTGATCACCCAACTAATTTTGTACCGCTTTTCTGGCCCTCAGTTTAAAACAAACAAACAGTAAGGGTCTGAATACATCCTTCATTTTCCTGGAGAGGACCAACACATGTTTCCTGCAGTCATAATCCTTTTGCTACATTCCTAGGGCTCCCTCTGCTGGTCGCCTTAACTTGTCACCTTAACTGGTCACCTTAACTTGGCTTTTGCTGAACTTTTTCCTAAGACATGAAAAAACAGTTGCTGCTATGTGTCTTCAAGCTGAATCTTGACGTTTAGCAGCAACCCTATCATAGGGTTTCCTTAGTATTATTAGAGTTGTTATTCATAACAGGCTGTCATTGCCTTCCTCTTAGGCTGAGAGACTATGACTTGCCCGAAGTCACTCAGTTGGGTTCAACGGCCGAGCAAGGATTTGAACCCAGGTCTCTCAAATTCCTACTCCATCACTCAAATGACTACACTGCCCTGGCTCTTTGGAACAACGAAGCAGGCCTAGATTTATATGTGTTGGTGCATGGACCCTGGAATATGGGGAAGGAGGGTGTGTGCCCCCCAGAGTAGACTATGAAGGTTGTGTCCCTTCCCAAGATGATCAAGCAAAGTAGGTCTACTATAAACAATAGAAAAATAGGCAGTGGAGACAAAGGGCATTAAGTGTGATAGCCTAGAGGTTTGCTGTTTCACAAAGTATAATGTTAACCAATGTGTGTTACAGACACACATTGCGTAGCCTGGAAACTGGGATGTTTTGAATATATGTGTATTGGTATGTAATTGAACCTTAAAAGGAATTATCAATCAACAATGTATTAAATGATCAAGCGGTAAGAAATATTAGGGCAGTCATTGCTGTTGAGCTGTCTGTGATGTCATAAACTGGTATTGGGAAAGGTTGTTTAATAAGAGTACAATAGAGTAAACTGGTTGTGTAATAGAGTATAAGGTAAGGAGCTGTTGGAAGGGGAGAGTATGGAATGTTAGATTGAATGCAGATTGATGGAATCTTTCAGGAATCTTTCAGTGAATGACATTGAAACGCAAATAAACAGTTGGTATTTGATTTCATTGAGTTATACCGCTGGGATTAGTGGGGATCAGTGGTATGGTTGTCAAGGGGTGTAGAAGATTTAGGGTTAAGAGTCATTCAAGTTTAGGAATAAATGAGTAGTAGAGCCTGCATTGTGTAGTGGTTTAAGTGTGGGCTACAACCCTGGAGATCAGATTTCAGTTCCCCACTCAGCCATGGAAATCCATTAGGTGACCTCAGGCACACATTCTGAGCCCCCAGAAAACCCCATGATAGATTTGCCTTAGGATTGCCATAAGTGGGAAACAACTTGAAGGCACACAAGTTAGCTAGAGAAGAATGTGAGAATATGTGTGGCATTTTAAATGTAATAAATGTCCTACAGTACTCTATTCTGCTTCAGTTAGACCTCATCTGGAATACTATGTCCAGTTCTGGGCACCTCATTTCAAGAAGAGTATTGACAAGCTGGAATGGGTTCAGAGGAGGACAGGCTGATCCAGAATGACTCTAAACAACGGACTTTTCTGCACTTGGTTTTTAAAATGGGGCAGTGCGTCCTCCCGCGAGGACGTTTGCATTTGGGGGCGAACTGAGTTCAGACTACTTACCGTTTGTCCAGACTTCTGCCCGCTCCAGAACTGGTGGTCGCGCATGCTATTGAAAGACCGATTAAAAGAGGACTTTCAATAGCGCAGCGCGCCCCAGTCCGTCGCTCTGTAAAGTATACATCTACAGGCTCGTGCCAGTGCAAGTCTGCAGATCTTCCGGGGGCGGGCTTCTGGCTGGCGAGCTTCTCCGGTTGGTGGAGAGCCTCCGTCAACTGGAAGCCTCCATTTTTGTCGCCGGAGAGTGTGTAGCGCGGGCGCATGCTGCTCCGGACCGTCATGGATTGTTGGGGGGGAACGTGCCAGTCTGGTGAGTAATGGACTGCCCCATTTCCACCCCAAAGTGCGGAAAAGCCCAACATCTTGGAGGGCAATCAAAATGGTGAAGGGTCTGGAAGCCATACCCTATGAGGAGCGCCTTAGGAAGCTGGGGATGTTTAGTCTGTCAGAGATGGTTTGACCTTTAGAAAATACTTTCTAAAGTGAGTGTAAAGGTCATGTTGTTTTAATTGCTGTAACTGTTAAGTGCACGTGGGGAAAGGAATGTGACTCAACCTGAGTTTGTGCTGAGTCAGGCTGATGAGCACCAGGTGCAGACAATACAAGGGTTGGCTAGGTGTCTGTATAAAGGTAGCACAATCCCAGCCAACAATGCACATATTGCTTGAAGTGTGTGTGTTTGGGGGGGGGGGTTGCTGGAGAGAGTAAGCTTGATTGCCATCTGGACTTTGTAAATACTGTATGCATGTTGTAACAAAGAGTAAAGAGCCTCCATATTGGAAGACTGCAACTTGGAGTTGGTGAGTATGATTGGCTTAGTGCTTGTGCTGCTAATGGTGTTCTCTGCTGCTAGGCATGCTTCCATAGCTGTGAGTAGCTATCTTTGCTAATCTATAAGGAGTTTTTCATTGACTGGCTATTTTTGCCTTTCCCCCCTCTTGTTTTTGGGGGACATACTCTGCTGAAGAAAAGGTTAAGAGGAGACATGATAGCCATGATTAAATATTTGAAAGAATGTCATATCAAGGAGGGAACAGGCTTGTTTTCCATTGATCCAGAGACTAGGACAAGGAGCAATGGATTCAAACTACAGGGAAAGAGATTCCACCTAAACCTCAAGGAAAAATTCCTGATGATCAGAGCTGTTTGGCAATGGAATATGCTGCCTCAGAGTTTGGTGGACTCTCTTTCTTTGGAGGTTTTTAAACACAGGCTGGATGGCCATCTGTTGGGAATGCTTTGATGTGTGTTCCTGCATGGCAGGGGTTGGACTGGATGGCCCCTGTGGTCTCTTCCAACTCTATGATTCTATGAAATAATTATTCTGCTTTGTTATGTTTACGTTCTGTAAATAAGGAATGTTGTTTTCATATATTTTTGGCCTCCAGGAATGCTATCTAACTGAAAGCTTGGATTCAAACAAGGTTATGTGGTGGCAGCATTAAATATAGAGAGGTGGTGTCTAGTGGGGAAAAATTTGCATAAATCCTGATGTGAACCTTGAGGGTGTGTAGGCAGTCCCCACAGTTGGTGTCACACAAGGGGTACCTGAGGAAATCTTTACACTGATAGCAGAGTTGAGGATCAGGAAAAGCCCTCACTTTTGGTTATTTTAGTGAGCACTGTGAACGTCTTTGCACTTGGTGGGATGGGGGCTGGAAAAACCCACACCCTCCCAAGAATAATAAAGGTTGCATCCATCTATTCAATACATACTTACATGGGAGTAATCTATAATGGACATATGGAAGAAAGTTCTAAGTACACGTTGTACTTGTAAGGCCCTTTCTGCAGGAGGCTCTTGTCACAGCATGGGGTGGAAGAAGAATGGGAGTGCGACAATGCTTGTGCAAGATGTTGTTGTGGTCCCATACTTCTCTTGTTGGCAATTGGCACGATTGCAGAGTAAATCATCGAGTGCAGTGGAGTCATCTTCTTTGGAAGTTTTTAAATAGAGGCTGAATGACTATTTGCTGGGGGGTGCTTTGAGTGTGTGTTCCTGCATGGCAGGGGGTTGGATTTGATAGCCATTGTGGTCTCATCCAACTCTATGATTCCATGATTCTGACGCATAATTTGAAGGCTAAAATCCTAGAAATATTTACCGACCTTACTTCTGAGCGGACATGAGGTTTGAGTTTGGACTAAATTTCCAAGAAACTAGAGTTCATGGTTTCAGTTTCAGAGTTCAGCCATGGAAACCCACTGTATGACCCTGACAAGTCACACTCTCTCAGCCACAGAGGAAGGAAATGATAAAGGCATATTATGACAACAAGCAGTACAAATCTACTGTTTAAAGGTGAGTAGAGTTAATAGCCCACAAGTGCATTTAAATAAGAGGTACTGGTGGAAGCTAACCTGGTGATGATCGTAATGAAAGACTTAATGACAAGCATGATGAAGGAGTAACTGACAATAACAGACAGCTTTAGAGATCAATGATCACTTTCATGTAGTTCAAAGAGAAGAGTTACAGTGAAATTTCACAGGTGTGCTTTAAAATTTCTGGAGAGATAAGAAGCTCTGGCACCGATTGTTGGGCCCAAGGCCCTCTGGGTAGGCCCTGTGTTGCACACTTACACATTTCAGGTCAGCTCGCTTTTGCACTAACGAACATATTTGGGGGGTTAGCTCATGCTGTTGCAGCTAGGTCAGACCACCCTGTATGCTGCAGTCCTGTGAGAATAGCCAAGGAAAGTTAATGGTCGGTGCTTTGCTCCCCATGCCGTTTGGTATGGTGACGGAAGAGCAAAGCCTGATTAGAGACCGTCCGCTGCCATTATGGGCAGGTAATGAGATTTGGCCACAAGCCTATCATGCACCTGGCCCATGGGTGCCTCAGTAATTGGCGTCCGAGGTGGGATACCCCCCTCCTGCCCATTTCGGTACGGTGGGTTGATGGACTGGCAGCCTGTTTTGCCACTCGCGTACAGAAAGTCTATATAATCTGTTGGGAGAAGGAGAACCCTGCTCCGTCACCTGCTTTGCCTTTCCGACAGAGGCAGAGTGTATGTATGCTTGTGTGCCTTTCATTTTTCTTTTTGCTTCTTCGCTTAATAAACTGCATCCTTAAAGACCAAAACTGGCTTGGTTCTTGCCTCCCACTTCGAACCTTGCACGGCCACCCAATCCAGGGAGGATTGTGTGCGCTACACCGATCTGTAATTACCAATTTTGTGTGTGATAGCATTCCTTGCATACAACTGGGACTTCTAACTTGGATTTTCAGGAAAGGATAAAGTGAAGAAAGAATGATGGGGTGGGGAAAGCCCAGGCAAGCTGTCCTCAAGCTCACACCTTCTGGAAGTGTTTTAACTACAAACGACAGTGACCCCTCCACTTTCATGAGTGGTTGGGGCACATGACTGTTGCAAAACTTGAAATACCGTGAGTATCTTCCCCCTTCCTGCCTGAGGCCATTTCTGCACTGGACTGTTATAGCGCGATGATTCCACTTGCACCATCCTATGGAATCCTGGGGTTTGCAGTTTCGGGAGGGGCCGGCTGGCCCCTCCCGAAACTGCAAACCCTAGGATTCCATAGGATGGTGCAAGTGGAATCATCGCGCTATAACAGTCCAGTGCAGAAACGGTTTGAGTCAGCCCTCCCCACCCTCCCCATCCCACATTCACTTCCTCCAGCTCCCCACTCCCCTTCCCTTGTCTTTTGCTTGGGTGTGTGGAAGAAAGACATGTATGTACCTTCCCTGCCAGGGCTCCCCCATCCCATACCCTTCTCATTTGCCTGAGCGCAGGGAGGGAATGCACAGGCGGCTCACGAATAATTAAATTCGTGATGGTCCAACCCACAGATGTGGAGGAAGGACTGCAGTGATGATTGATGACTTCCATGTCATTGGTGAAGTGAATCCTCTCTGGGTTTTAGTGCAAACTCTGAAGGAGCTACCCAAGGAGCTATGTTCAACTTGGGATTCAGCTTCTTCAAATTGAAAGCTGGAGCTTATTCACAGGCATGGAAGCCATGGGCTACCACTATCCATCATCAAGAGGGGCTGATAGGCATGATTTTTATTCCACCTTTCTTTCAATACTGTGATTAATGTGGCTCACAAGATTATAAATGAGAAACAAATTAAAAATGGAAAATGTATTAAAACCAGACATTGGAAGTAATGAATCAGAAGTAATACAGTTACCTGCAATGCATTTACCCTTCCTAACTGATAATGAGGGCACAATTAAGTTACTTTTCAAAAGTAATGAAACTGGTAGGAGTCATTTTTATTGGTGTAATATTTCCTAGATACTTCTCTCTCTCTCTCTCTCTATATATATATATATCTAAATATACACGGATTTCTAGGTATTTTTAGAGTGGTTTTGATAAGATTTTTCCACTTTCTAGGCCTTTCTTTTATTAGTCCTAAGGATTTTCTGCCAAAAAACTTTTAAAATTAACAAGCAGCCTTTTAAACTTTATAATGAGCAATAACAATGAATTACTTTCTGAACACCGCAGTGTAGAGCTGGGAATCATGTAGTCCTTTGTTTTCAATTTTTTATTATTATTATAAAGAAAAAGAAACAATACATGACAGAATAAAACAAAAACACCGCGTGAATAACATAAAGGTGAAAAAGAGAAAAATTACAACACAAATAGCTTACATTACTATTTCTCTCCAGATCCTTTATCATTGTATACTTATTCAACATATTATATATCATATTGGCTATATATTTTTATTTCATGTATCTAAATCTCATTCTCCTTGTACTCATTATTGCTATAGTAATTTCGTTCTTAAATCTATTCTTTTCAACTATATTTAACCTATTGCTAACACTATATATGATCCAGTTATTAACCATAAACCCTAACCCTAAATGTGAATGCATTCCCAGAGCCAATTATATTTCAGCTTATTCTGCTTTCCAAAATTGTAATTCTTCTTGTGAAGGTGTGACACTTTGCTCTTTTGTTAAAGCCTTTTCCACAAATATTTTCCATATTGCTTCAAAGTAATTCCTTTTCATTGTTCCTTTTTTAACCTGGATTCAACATGTTAACTTATCATTGATTGTAATTTTCCACATTTCTTTATACCAATCCTTTATTTGAAAATCTTCTTGATTTTTCCATTTTTTGATATTATTAGCCTTGCTGCAGTTAATAAATTTGTAATTAACTCCTTCACTGTCTGGGTACAATTAACCTTATCAGACAGAGATAATAATGCTATACTCGGACATATTTGTAAATCAATTCCTGTTTTCTCTTTTATCTCTTTAAACACCATTTGCCAAAATGTCTGTACACCTTCACAATTCTACCACATATGGATATATGTGCCAATCTCTTGGCAACCCCTCCAACATAAACTTGAATGATTCTTATCTAAGTGGTTTAATCTTACTGGTGTTAGGTACCATCTCCAAACCAATTTATAATAATTCCCTTTTATCCTTAAGGATAAATTTTTTAAATGATGCTGGTTCTAAATTTTCCCCCAGTCTTGAGTATCTATTTTTTGTACTAATTCTTCCTCCTATATTTTTCTAAGATATCCATCTTCATCTTTTGACAATATTTTATATATTTCTCTTGTGGTACCCTTCAATATTTCATTTTCTTCCATATCATGTCTTTGCTTAATAATTTGTTCAAATCTAGTGTATTCTCTAAAATCTTTATTATTTGCTTCTCCAATTCCTTGTCCACTGCTCCAGCTGAATATAATTAAGTCATGACATCTTAGTACCCTGCAATCTCTCCTCTATTCTATCTTTATTTATCATTATGTTCATCCAATCTTTAACTTGTATATTCCCTGCTTTTTTAATTCCTACTCTAATTCATCCCTCAAATCTATTGGAATTTTTAAAAATAATTTTATTCAAATTTCAAGAAATAAAACAAACAATAATCTCTGCAGTGTTTACATGTAATGTTTTTCCTTTTTCCTTTCCTTTCTGGATTACAATTATTGATATTCCCTCTATTTATTATATCACGTATCGCAATAAAATGTTAATAAATTTATAGTTTGTTAGTT
This sequence comes from Ctenosaura bakeri, assembly GCA_948474755.1. NCBI lineage: Eukaryota > Metazoa > Chordata > Lepidosauria > Squamata > Iguanidae > Ctenosaura > Ctenosaura bakeri. The sequence goes on from CAOLHI010002064.1 coordinate 212,879, forward strand.
CCTGCTGTATATCTCTACTTTACTTGTTACATGATATTTCATTGACTGTTAACTGTATAATAATTGTTATCATGAAAAATGTATTACCCTCTGTCTACCCCCAACCCAAATCTGTAACAATCTTCCACTCTTTGTTAATATCCTCATCTGATTTCCCTTTCAATCTTTGTGTAAATATGTCCGCATTTCTGTTTTCCATAAAAGTTGTCCACCACTGTTCAGTTATGGGTGTAGTTTCATTTTTTGAAAGTCGTGCATGTTCAATACAGGCTGTCGTCACCATATACAATATTATTCTCCAATATCTCTTAGCTGATGTTCCATCTAGTATATGTGTCATGTTTAGCAAGTAGAATTCAGGTGTCATCCCAAATTGGATCTTCAAAATTGAACTTATTTTCTTATGTATTTCTTTCCAATATTTTTATGCCCAGGGACATGACCACCACATGTGAAATAGTGTACCAGAGTTCTCTTGACATTAAATCTATTGGAAATTTTTCCATCATCACTACTGGAATTAATGGTGAGATAGCTGGCATTAGTTATTCCTTGTTTTTCTTCCAAATTTCTAATATATTCTTTAGAAGAGGGTTTTCTATTTTTTCTATTTCTCTCTTGACCAGATTCCAGAAAAAGATATTCTCTAGTCTCCTCTCAGTTTGTATTGTTTCTGTCTCTAACCATTTTAAATCCCCTTTTCCTGAAACTCCATCTATAATATATCTCAATTGATTTGCATTATAATACTATTTTATGTTTGGGAGGCCCAATCCAACTTCTTTTTGGGATCTGTACCAAAATTTCTTATTAATGGAATCATGTAGTCCTGCAGGTATTGTTCAGCTGCAACTCCCAGCAGCAATAGGCAGCATGTCCAATGCTTGGGAATGCTGGGTGTTGCAGTACAACATCATCCGAAGGAGCCCCCACAAGGCTCTGACTACAACAACAATGGATTATGTTTTAAAAATACATCTTCAGATTTTGATTAAAAAAGCAATTCAGTTGTAATATTGACAATGGAATGGAATGTATGTTGATTTGTTATTCATCCATTGATTCAATGGACCTACTGTAGTTAGGACTGACCAATATTATTCAGGCTTTAAACACAATTAAGTTGACAATAGTTTAAGAGAAGTTCAGTGAAAAATTGTGGTATCCACCTGTTAAAAGCATAATCTCAATTCACCTGGGACTTAAGTCTTTGGCAAATAGAAGTGAGCAGTTTCACAGCGTCCATGTGCAGCAAAGTGCTGATGTTACATTACTATGTAGGGGAGGCAACAAAGTGACCATTGTGCAAGGGGAATGGATGCACAATGAGACCAATGCACAACAGGACTGATGTGCATCAAGACACTGGCTAGAGAGTGCCAATGTGCATTGGTAGAACCCAATGTGTGTTGAGACACTTTTGTCTTGTTGCAATTCACTCACAAGGTCCCTCAACTGCTCTGCTATGTAGCTAACTATGCGTAAAGTTATATGATGTATACCATGATGGAGAATTCTGGCCAATGTTCATAAGCCAAGTGGAATAATAAGGTCTTTGTCTGTTGGTGGAAGGAACAAGGGCATATTATCCAGGATGTCATAAAGTATTAAACCAAGTCAGGTTTGTGTGCATATATACCCATATATTACCATAGTGCCTATATAATTCACACTGCAGACTTTAGGCACAGAATTCTAGGACACCACAAAATCTGAACACACTGTATTGTCTCCCTAGGTGAGTGCCTATCAAAAATGGCACCAGGCTCATTTCCCAACCCTTCTTGGAGTTCTGCCTCTGGCTTTCAGGAAAACTCAGGACTATTCAGTATGAAAGAAACAAAATACAGTCTGTCATGCTCAGAAGGTGATAACCAGCCATTCATGGTGGCGTATCAGGATCTGGTTCTGATGCCTGCCTGGAACTATAAGCATAGGGCCATTATCTAACATTATGCAGGCAACAGCATACTGTTATTGACCTGTATTTGGCGTGTATTCTGATCACAAATGGTGTTCTCCAGATTGTTAGGCTTCTAAATGCAGGCAGAATGTGTTGACAAAGTTCCCCATGACATTCTTGTAACGAAGCTAGTAAAATGTGGGCTGGACAGGGCTACTGTTAGTTGGATTTGTAATTGGTTGACCGACCGAACCCAAAGGGTGATCATGAATGGCTGCTTTTCATCCTGGAGAGAAGTGACTAGTGGAGTGCCACAGGGTTCTGTCCTGGGCCCAGTGCTGTTCAATATTTTTATCAACAACTTGGATGAAGGAATAGAGGGCATGCTCATCAAATTTGCAGATGACACCAAATTGGGAGCGGTTGCTAATACGCCAGAGAACAGGATCAAAATTCAAAATGACCTGGATAGATTGGAGAGCTGGGCCAAGGCTAACAAAATGAAATTCAACAGAGAGAAGTGTAAGGTCCTACACTTAGGTAGAAAAAATGGAATACAGAAATATAGGATGGGGGACACGTGGCTGGATAGCAGTATGTGTGAAAGGGATCTAGGGGTCTTCATAGACCACAAGCTGAACATGAGTCAGCAGTGTGATGTGGCAGCCAAGAAAGCCAATGCAATTCTTGGCTGCATCAATAGGAGTATGGTGTCTAGATCAAGGGAGATACTGGTACCACTCTACTCTGCTTTGGTTAGACCTCATCTTGAATACTGTGTCCAGTTCTGGGCACTCCAATTCGAAAAGGATATTGACAAGCTGGAGGAAGTCCAGAGGAGGGTGACCAAAATGGTGAGGGGCCTGGAAGCCATGCCCTATGAGGATAGACTTAGAGAGTTGAGGATGTTTAGTCTGCAGTAGAGAAGGTTAAGAGGGGACATGATAGCCATGTTTAAATATTTGAAGGGATGCCATGTAGAGGAAGGAGAGGGCTTGTTTTCTGCTGCTCCAGAGACCGGGACAAGGAGCAATGGATTCAAGCTGCAGGAAAGGAGATTCCACCTGAACCTCAGGAAGAACTTCCTGACAGTCAGGGCTGTCCGGCAGTGGAATCTGCTGCCTTGGAGTGTAGTCGAGTCTCCTTCCTTGGAGGTTTTTAAGCAGAGGCTAGATGGCCATCTGTTGGGATTGCTTTGAGGGTGTTCCTGCATGGCAGGGAGTTGGGCTGGATGGCCCCTGTGGTCTCTTCCAACTCTACATTTCTATGATTCTATGAACTTTCCTCATGTTCTTGAGCTGCAGTTCTCATGATGGCAGTTACAATCCAAGAACATCTGTAGGACCTCTTCTTCCCCAGCCCTGTTTTAAGATTGATTCTGCCTCTCCAAGATAAAACACTGAAAAATGCAGAGCTTGGAAAGTTATTTTTTTTTTTGGACTGCAATTCTCAGAATCCCCTAGGCAGTGTATGAAAGATTATGGGAGTTGTACCCTCAAAAAGTCATTTGGATCAGTTTGGGAAAAACTTCCTGTTGTGTCTGAGGTTCTGAAGAGTCCACAAATCTCCAAAACTCCAGAATCTCCAACTACTTTTGTTGCACAACATGGTTTAGTTCACCTGGATAAAATAGCTGGTAGGAGAAGCTACATCCAGGAGCTGATGTCTACAAGGAAAAAGCAACAGTGGTAAGCATGCCATGTACTGTATTCTATCCTTGGATCTATTCAAGGTGCTGAATCCTATGCTCAAAGGAAGTTAGGCACCTTGGATAATTCTTTAAAGTCTGAAATAAAATCCAGGGTGAATGCACCACACTCCTATTATGAGATCCAGTGGCTGTCACTGGGGATCAGATTTGTGCTTCTGATCATTGCTCCTGATGCAAAATGCCCAATGCGCCATGCATGAGAATAGCAACTAAGTTAACTTGAATCACCCTCTTGCATGAATGACTTCTGTCCCATACTGTTATACTTCACAAGGCGAAGGAGGTCCTTTGTCACTATATCTGCAGATGTGTCAGAACCATTTTATTCATATTCATTTATTAAAATATTTATATCACACTTTATACCATGAGATCTCAGGGCAGCATACAGTAAAATCAATTTAGCAAATTTAAAACAGTAAAAAATAATTAAAGCAGACTAAAAGCATATTGAATAATTTGACAAGTTAGAACAAGACAGTTTAAAGCCAGTTAAAACACTTTAAAACAATTTAAAATTAGTTCCATGTGCAAAATTTGTGTGAAATCAATTAGACCCCAAAAACTGTAGCAAAAATCTATGTTTTTCTTTGGCCAATATGACCCTAATATTGGGGTCAGCTGGGCCTCTAAGGAAAAGGTATTCCACAAAAGAGATGGCTCCCTCCCACAGTGTACTGTTTCCACTGGTGGGACACAGAGGAGGGCCCTTCCAGCAAACTTCAGTTCTTGAGAGGCATATATTAGCAAGAGGAGTTTCTTCAGTTACTGAGTTCCCAAGCCAGGCAGGCCTTTGGAAATTACCACAACTATCTCAAATTCAGAACGGAAGCTTACTGGCAGCTAGTTTTTTTAATCAGTATTTTACATTTTCTATGATATGTTCCAGTCAACAACAGCTGCTGTGTTTTGCACCAGCTGTAGTGATCAAGTTGTCTTCAGGGAAATGCTCACATACATTGCACTGATCTAGTTGGCAAGTTACAGGTGCATGATCTACTGTAACTAGCGCCATTTCTGCACTAGACTGTTATAGTGCTATTATTTCACTTTCAACATCCTATAGAATCCTGGGGTTTGTAGTTTAGGGAGGGGCCTGGCTAGGCTCCTCCCTAAACTGCAAACCCCAGGATTCCATAGGATGTTGAAAGTGGAATAACAGCACTATAACAGTCTAGCGCGGAAATGGCCTAGGTTTCCCTAGCAGGAAAGGTCATAGCTTGTGGATCAGCTGAACCTAGAGCCAGGCATTCCAAACCACAGAGACCACCTGGGCCTCTGGTGACAGAGACGGTTTTAGGAATACTCTCAAACTACACACCCAAGACCCCATCCAGTGTGCACAACTTACCCAGTTTCTAAACCACCAACATCAATATGCCAATCTTATCAGGATTCACCTTCAGTTTCTTGGCCTTTATCCATCTGGGCACTGGCTCCGCAGCTGTACAGTCCCAGTAGATTAGAACTGGAACTGAGTCTCATCAGCATACTGATGGAACCTGACTCTAAAGCTCCAGAATACCTCACCCAGCCACTTCACATTAAGCAGAATGGAGAACAAAATGGAATCCTGTGGCATGCCATAGTTTAATGGCAGTAAAGCTGAACAGGAATCCCCCGATGCCACTTTCTGGAACTGGTTCAATAGACAGGAACAGAGCCAAAAGTGCTTCCTAGTCTCATCCTGCAGAGCTGATCCAGGATACCATAATCAAAAGCCACCAAGAGATCCAGGAAGATCAACAGGATAGCACTCCCCATGTCTTTCACCCAAAGTAGGCTGCCAGTCAGAACTAAGCCTGTTTTAATACTCTACACTGGCCTGAAACCATATAATGTGTTTCCTCTGAAAATGAAGTTACCCAGCCACCACATACTGAAACAGTTGCCTGCAAAGGACGTGTTAGTAATGGGACGGTAGTTTTCACATAACTCCGGGTCTAAGGAGACCCTTTTCAGGAGAGCATCCACTACAGTTTCTTTCAAAGTGGTAGACACCTACCCTCAACAGCATTTACCATCCCCCAGACTTACACAATTGATCCATCTTTGCTAGACCTTATCACCCAAGAGGAGCAATGGTCAGGCTTACATGTTGTGGGATGGACAGATTGTCTACATAATCAGGCTGTAAAAACCTGATTCCAAGAAACCTCTCCAGATGAAGCACTGGGTACTTCCCCAGACTTTAAAGTAACTGGATGTCAATATCGGAAAACAAACAAGCAACTTTATCCAAATGCCTGACAAATTTGTCACTGAAAGTGATCAGGAGCTCCATTTCTATTCTCCCTGGGCCTGATCCCAACAGGCTCCTCATTACTTGGAAAGGTTCTGCAAGGCAAGACATTACAAATGCAACTGTAGAGACACAGTACAGTTCCTTCCCTTCCATCTCACTGTCACAGAATGTACGAAACAAAGAGTTTTCACTGATCTTTGATTGCACTTTGCAACTCTGTGACTCCATCACTTACATTCTAGCTGTTCTTCTGCTTGTGTAAACGAAATGGAATTACGGGCTCCAGAACATTGGAGCTTGACAAAAAAAAGTATCAATTCTTCCCGCAGGGGGATCATTCCACAGGGAGATCAAGGCCTTGATAAGATCACCAGCCCTATCAACCAAAAAACCTCCTAGTGCATTCAGAAATTCTTTGGATTCCACAAATCTCTGGAGCTGGATCATCTTGATTGGTCTCCCACCCCTACAGGGAGTATCTGCCACATACAAAACAAAACTTCACTAGAAAGTGATCTGACCATCACAATGGATTTGTTGAAATCCCTCAACCCCAAGACTGGACTGTCATCCATTTGCCCACCAACAGTTCCAGGATATGTCTTACATCTGTAGGCCTTGGGTGTCATCATCACCATGAAGGTCCAAGTCAGGCCTGTCAAGATAACCTCACCACCATGGTATTCTCCAGCATCACCACCAAGACCACTTTGGCCAGCTCAGCCAGGAAATTGCTGGGCAACAGAGTAAGTGGTACACCAGCAGTATCCCTATTCTATCTCTTTGATCAAGCACAAGACACAAATACTCAAAACTGATGCTATGGCAGATGGGTTTCCTTCTGAAAGAGAAACAGAATCCTTATGGAGGACAGAAATTCCTTCTTACCATCCACAGCCCTCCTGCCTAGGTTGGAGCTGCACCCAGTACCTATGTTGATGAAGCTGGGGCAAGTTGATCCTATACAGCTCATTCGCCCAAGTGTCAGTAACACCAGGTCATCCCTTCATCGAGCAGCAACTCACAGGTGGTGGCTATTTTATTGTGTACTGATCTGGTACTTAATAAGATTTACGTGGATTGGACTGCTCCCCGCAAATCCTAGTTGTTTACCACCAACAGTACCACAGGTAGGATTTCAGGAAATACAGGGGACAGAGTCAAGGACAGCACCAGGTCCCTTAGCTTCCTCCAGCCAGACCGTTTTGAGACCCACAGAGCCATCTTCCACAGGGCTTTGTCCTTCCATAGTATGGACTGTAAGTCCCATAATGCCTTGTTACTGATCATGTTGTATAGTGCTTCTGGAAGTTGGAGTCCCAAACATCCAGAGAGTCAAAAGTTCGCCAGTACAAATCTATGAGTAGCTGCCCTGGGGGGGAACACCCTGGTGACATATATTTTATATTGTTTCTTAGGATTTTATCAGAGCTTGGTAAAGTGAGGGTTTTTTTTTAAGTGTTTTTTTAAAAAGTAAATTTCTAGCTAGAATGACAATGGAAAATACTATCCTTCACCTCCATTTTTAAAAGTGAATTCTGGTGCCACCAGCATGGTCCGAGCAAGGAAAGAAATGTCCCCTGCCCATTTGGGGGCGAGCACCTCATTGCCACCCTGACTGATGGTGCATGTGGGCACCCTGGAAGGACTTGGTCACTGAAACATGGGAACAAATAACTGTAATACACAAATAGTTATACCTGGTTGACAGGTTGATTTATGATGTGGGTAACTATACATATGCAAACCATCACTTCATGCTGTATGTGTGCTGACTCAAGCATTGTGATTTAGCAACCCAGAGATCTGGAAGGTTGCAGGGATACATCAGTGAGTTTAGACAAAGGGCACCCATATTCAAATACATGTTTATTCATAAAGCTGTGTAGTGTTTAGTTTCTATATTAGCCAAATGTACTCCACAATGGCATTAGGATTCAGGGGATGATCCTGATCCTGAAGAGATGATTTTGAAAGGTGTATGTGAAAGACAGCTTGGATGGCAGATTTCAGCAGATATGGGGCAGAGACTGGCCTCTAGAGCAGTCCATTCTCCAAATGTTTCAGACTTCAGCCCCATCAATCCCACCCAGCACAACCAACAGTCCAGAACTGGCAGGATTGTAACCCAAAACGTCTGGGGGGCTTCAAAAATGAGGAAAGCTGTTCCAGATATTGTTCAACTCCAGCTCCCAGGCAGCCAGCATAGCCAATGGTCAGGACAATGATGCAACCCTGGGGCAGAATGTGGCCCTCAAACCCTGTAGGACCCATGAATGTTCCTTTCCTTCCCCAGTGAAAGGGTGAACTGTTTCTCCTGGAAGCCTCCATGTGTGGCAGTTGACCTTTTCAAACGATGGTAGGGGCTATTAGTAGTACATAATTTTTTTTACAAATTTTCAAAACTAGTAGTGGGTTTTCAACGACTTCTGATTTAACTTTTGGGGCCATTTTTGGGAATTGTGTAGCTGCTAGAGAGTCCCAGGGGCAAAATTAGCCCACAGACACACTGAAGTTGCCCAACCCATTGTAGTCCAACAACATCTGGAGGGACCACTGGTTCCCTACACCTGCTGAATCATGAACTCAACAAGGAAGACCCACATTCATTCTGATTCATGAAGCTCACTGGATAGTTTTGGACCTCACTCTCTCTCTTAGACTAACCTACCTTGCAGGGCTGTCCTGAGGTACATTTTAAGAAGGGGAGGATAAACATGTAAAAAAAGAAAGAAAAGGTGGACACCTAATAAACCAGCATTCCTGCAAACAAGAGTGGTGTTATGAGAAGCAACCACTATGGTAACTTGCTGTACTAATTGATCCATCAGGAACACTGAACTGGGTTGGCTTTGCTATCAAGGAACCCAGAGCTGCCCTGATTTCATGAGCCCATTCATCAGGTTTTACAAAAGGGGGTCATTAGAGGATGCTACTCAAACTTGAGAGAGAAGAAACAAAGGACCAATACTCATTTTCCATCTCCCAAACACCTTTTAGAACAAAGGAATTCAGCTTCCAGGAAATGGTGCCATCAAGGCTTCGGCTCAGAGAGCAGGCTGTAACATATCAGATCCTGGTGCATCCTCAAAAGTCTGTACTTTATTCAAAGGTGAACAGCCATACATATGACCAAGTCTTCATCAAAAAAGCATCACAAGTCTTTTGGTCAACCCAATTCCCTTCTGTTCTTTTAGAAATTTCTCAATATTCTTTATATAAATCCAGGAACATGCTGATCTTTTCTTTCTCATTCACTGACAGATTTTAGTTCACTGAACCTGGACCGCCAGCAGTTGAAGGACAACACAGTTACACTTGCTCTTCTGATCTACTTTGGTCCAGTCTTCTGACAGGTACCACCTGTGTGGATTTACAGCATCCAGCACAGATATATTTCAAAAAGCACAGGTAAGCGCTTCCAGAGATGATGACAGTGACGATGATGATAACGGTGGCACTGAAGGCTGGTGATATGGTGTCCTCTAACACAGAGTGGAGGCCAGCAGTTGCAGAGAAGGTGGGCAGTTCTGTCTTCTCTCCTAACAGCAAGAGAGAAGCACAGCAGAGAGTCAGGTGTGATTTTATACCACTAGTTTTCAAACTATAGCATAACTCTATTAAAGAAGCAGGTATGTTCATGGGCACTCCTTCTTTAACAAAGTTTGGAACCAGAATATGGAAAGAACAGGGATAGGTTCCTACATTAAAATATATATAAAAAAGAGCAGCTCAGCATGTTTCAGTAAACTTTTTATGAATAAGTACAAAAGAACACTTTAGACCTTCTAGAGACCACCTGAATGTATCAAGGGATGACTATCTTTCATCAGCTTCCACATTTCTTGTAATTCTATTTTTGTGGCCAAACTTGCAGATTTTTTTTTCTTTAATATGCTGGGGACAAGTTGTGAAGCAGGCTTATTTACTCTCCCCCATTTTCTTTTGTCTTGTTGGTACTTCCATGTTCATTCAGGAATTCTGGAGGTAGCTGCTGATATTCCTTCCTGTTGTAAGCAGGCACACATAGCTAGACTTGAAGACTAAGAGTAAGAGCACATGTAAATACTGTAGGACTGTCTGGAGTAGAACCTTACTTTTTCCCAGCTCAAGGTTTGTTTAGTGCAGTGATTACGGCAAGCATACATCAAAAGTCTGTGTTTCCCCAACTTTCCTTCACTATCCTCCCAATGCTGATGCTACTTAAAAAGCATCTAGCTAGAGAGAGGCAAAGAGGAAAAATAGAGGGGCAGGCTTTAAAAGACTTTTTAAAAAGGAGCTTTGCTGTCAGAGGCTTCGTTAGGTAGCCCTGTATGCTCTCAGAATGGCAGGTCATGTCCATATACCTCCCAACTCCGTCCAAACCCTGGATGAACCAGGAAGTTACAACTGGAATTCTATTTCCAGGGGGCAATTTTTCAGCCACAAAATGGCAAAGTAGATGCAGACTGGGAGTGGCCCCTTTGACCCTCTGTGTGTGCTTGCCTCTGTTTAACAGGATCACGCTGGATGACAGCATGCAAGCAGTAGCTGGCAAATTCTGTACAGAAGCCTTAACAGAATTATCAGTGAACTGTATAAACACACTGAAGACTTGAAAAATACTCAGTGAAATGTTCCATTATAAGCTGGGAAGATCAAGTGCTCTCAGCATTTAGACAGGTGATGAAGTTCAGGAGGGGATGGCGGTGGTAATTATTGCTTATTTTCATATATTGCCAAAGGAAAATTAAGAGCTTGGCAGTATCAGAAGAGACAGAGAATAGAAGCTTTTATAGGCCCCCTAAGAGGATTATAATATTTGGCAAGCAGAGAGAAATAGGAAAAAAGAAAAAAGAAAAAAAGAAAGGGAACATATCTAAGAAAGTACAGCAGAGAGCCAGTGTGGTGTAGTGGCTTGAGCACTTGACCACAATGCTGGAGACCAGGGTTTGAATCCCTGCTTGGACATGAAAATCCACTGGGTGACCTTGAGCAGTTCACACTCTCTGCCTCAGAGGAAGGTAATGACAATCCCCCTCTAAACAAATCTTGCCAAGATAGGTTCGCCTTAGGGTTGCCATAAGTTGGAAACAACTTGGAGGCACACAACAGCTACAAACAAAAATGATTCCACAAATCAGGAGGAAAAAAAATCATATTTCAATAGCAGGAAAATATCTTTCATGCTCTAATCACAGAATCATAGTTGGAAGAGACCATCCAGTCCAACCCCTTGCTATGCAGGAACACACATCACAACAGATAGGCATCAAGCCTCTGTTCAGAAACCTCCAAAGAAGGAGACTCTACCACACTCTGAGGCAGCATATTCCACTGTCAGATAGCTCTGACCATCAGGAAGTTCTTCTTGAAGTTCAGGTGGAATCTCCTTTCCTGCAGCTTGAATCCATTGCTCCTTGTCCTAGTCTCTGGCACAGCAGAAAACAGGCCCGCTCCCTTCTCAACATGACATCCCTTCAAATATTTAAACATGGCTATCATGTCCCCTCTTAACCTTCTCTTCTGCAGATTAAACATACCCAGCTCCCTAAGCTGTTCCTCATAGGGCATGGTTTCCAGACCCTTCACCATTTTGGTTGCCCTCCTCTGGACACATTCCAGCTTGTCGATGTCCTTGTTGAATTGAGGTGCCCAGAACCGGACACAGTATTCCAAATGAGACCTAGTGGTACCATTACCTCCCTCGATCTAGACACCATTCTCCTATTGATGCAACCCAAGAACTGCATTGGCTTTCTTGGCTGCCGTATCACACTGCTGACTCACGTTCAGCTTGTGATCTACCAAGACTCCTAGATCCCTTTTACACGTTACTGCTATCCAGCCACACGTCCAATAATTATGAATTCTTCAATCTGGAGAGAACAGTCATGGCAAACTTGTAGTGCACTTGCCAGATAAAGCCCACAGAGGTGTCCAACCTGGTCTCCCAAATCTTCTTCCCATTTCTCTCCTAGGACATACTCCTTTCTACTCAGGCAGGAAAACACTGTTATCTCTCACCATCAGCTGGATCAGGCTAACATAGATATCCCTCCTGATGTGTGCATTTGATTTCTGCTGACTGCATTTTAATTCCAGACTGTGTACAGGGAACCTTCAGGGCAATGACATCTTTTTCTCTCCCTCACACATACTGTGTTAATGTGCAGTAAGTGACTTGAGGCTTGAATTACTAAGTTACTGATTGTTTCCTCTGGGGCACTTGGAACATTGTGTGATGGATTTTCCACAAATGTCTGGATATGAACCTGACTGACCTTTGTCCCTGCTTAGCCATTTCTTCAAAGTCTCCTGTTCCACTTGGGCCTGCCAAACAACCAACTCTGGAATTTGAAAATATACAGCGTCATCCAGCACACTGTGCCAAATATTGAATGTCATGCCACTTGTTTGCAATATCTAAGGGCAAAGCCTGTTCTTTCTTCCAGAGTTGCACAACTGCAGCCAGATAACATAAGGTGCACTCCAAGGCCAATAAGTGGCCAGTGGTCAGAGGCTCACCTGTGAGCTATCAAGATGCTGTTGAGTATCTGTCAAAAAAGCAGCAGCCTTCATCCTCAAGAGATAAAAACAGCATCAGCTTTATACTCTGTCAGTAGTCTAGTAAGGTCAATCTCTCTTGAAACACTTTGCTTTACAACACACTTCCAGCTTTCATCCAGATCACACAACACTATTCATTCTTTACAGCAAAGCCTCAAGTGTCTCACCAAACTACAAATCCTACAATTGCACAGGATACAACAGTTATTTTTATTTATTTATATTTATTTATTTGTTTGTTTGTTTGTTTGTTTGTATCCCGCCTCTCCATATGGATCGAGGCGGTGAACAACTTACAAATAGCATGTATTTCAAAACATTTCTATACATGCCCCCAACAAGCTGGGTACTCATTTTACCGACCTGTGAAAGGATGGAAGGCTGAGTCAACCTTGGAGCCGGGCAGGATCGAACTCACAACCTTGTGGCTTGCAGTACTGGCATTTAACCACTGCGCCACCAGGGCTCCATTAGCTAGAATCACAGTGGTATAATTGTGTGGTGTGAAAGCGCCCTGCTCAGTCTTAGCAAAAATTTGTCCTCATTCCATTTTTTGGCTATCCAGCCTATATCGCAAGCCTATATCATCCAAACTCTTACTTTCATATCCCTTTTCATAACTGCTTTACTTTGCATATGAAGATGCAAATGGTTGTTATTGTAATTACACCCTCCTTCCCTTCCCCTTCCTATTTGTTCATGCATTTCTTCCATCTCAAAAGCTTTGCTTAATACTACTTCAAATAAGAATGTGAGGGCAATCAGCACGTTTCCTGAAAAGTGAGAAACCAACAGACGTAGAAGTGTCGTCTTTTGATTGCTCTCAAATAAACAACTTAATACTCACTGAATATGCGTAGACACACAAGGAACTGAAATGGGACATTTTATATTGCTTCCCTAGTGAGGACAGTAAGTGGCAGGACCCAGTCCCCACAGAATTTGATGCCAGCCATAAAGCCAGACTTCTAGGAAATCTCAATAAGCAGGATTAGAGCCCACCAAGAGGTGATGGGTCTTTTTTGACATGTCAGGAGAGGTCACCAGACTCTGAACCTGGATCAAGCAGGAAGACTTTTTAGGTGAAGAGACAGAAGAACTGGCTTACCAAACCTCAAGGATTTTCACTCTTGGAGGGAGTCACAGAGTTAGAAGTAACATCAAGGGTCATGGCCCAGTCTCTTAAGAGTCTCCACTGGAGACCATCAGCAGTACCTCCTATTGAACCTTCCTTTTAAAACTGTTCTGCCACTGTTTGGGGGAGGAGAGACGGACAGTGATCAATCTCTGCCTGGCAATATGACAAGCTTCCCCAGTTTGGAGTCTTCCAAATATTTTAGATGCAACTTCTGTCATTCCTGAGGACTGGCCATGCTGGTTGTAGAAGCTCGAAATGCAAGGACTCAGCCAGGTATGTAATTTTTTGCTTAGTTTGTTCTACCATGGGGAAACAAAAAATAGAATTCAAAAATTTTTTTCCCAGTGGGTGTAATTATGATTTTTTGTGTGTGCATTTTTCATGCTTTTTTAATACTGGGATTTTTGGGAAAAATTCATCAGAAAAAAGTGTTTTTTGTGCAACTATCCAGACTGTTTGCATAGAAATCATGTGGGGGTTTTGTGTGTGTGTGTAAAACACACGGTTTGTGTAAAAATGTTGCTTTTTGCACAGAGCAGGATTTTTTTTTTCAAAACCCAGATGAAAAGATTTTTTTAAAAAAAGGCTCTGGTGTTTTCATTCTCACAGTAGGATAAAAACTCTTGTGATGGTTGACAACGTTTTCAATGGTATGTCTTCTCGTGTTGAGAAATCCTTTCATCCTAAGAACGAGGAAACTGGAAAATATTCTTTCCATCCCTGGATCAAGCAGTGGACTTTGTCTGATCAACTTTGCTAGCAGTCTAATAGAATCTTGGCCAGAATTTCCATTTGAAATGGTTTGTTGCTTTACTATACACTTTGGATTTCATCCCGATCACACAAAACAAGTCATTTTGTCCAGTCAAGACCTGCAATATGACAATTTTTGCCTGGGGCTCTTTCCCACCATACAATTACAGTGCTATGACAGGAGTCTAAGCAGCCAATTAAAACGGTTCCTATCAGGCTAGATTTGATTTAAATCACTACTCAAAAAGACTCCAATTAATTACATGATTCACCTACCAAAAGAACACTCTTTCTTGCTATAAGCTTAATACGTATTTTACACAACTGGGAGTTACTGAAGACTCATTCTTGCTGGTAAAATCTTAATATTTACAATCAGATGAAGATTTAATTTTTAGAGTAACAGCTTTTCAGATTAGTTTTACAGTTATATATAAAAGAAATACTGATTTGGTTATACTATTAAAAACATATCATAGATAGATAATTATATAATTATTGTGAACTATCTCTGGTTTAATAGGTTAATCATTCATATTTGGACAACTTTTCTGCCGTACTTTATTGGAAGGAGAAAAATAATCACTACCTTAATAATAATTTAAATAGTTTAACTAAAACAGTAACATTATAGCCTATGTATTCTTGTTATTTGCTTAAACTTCCATGTTTGTTAACTGTAAAATATGTATTAAGCTTATAGAGAGGAAGAGTGCCCTTTTTTGGGTGGGGGAATCACATGATTAAATCAAGTCTTTCTGAGTAGTGATTTAAATCATAATTTAAATCAAATCCACCCTGAAAAAAGATAATTGATTTTTATCCACCCTGTTCTCTATTAATATCTCTCAGTTCCTGTTGCTGTTACCTTTTTTGCTCTAGACTTAAGGTTTCTCCCAAAGCTTGCTAGCAGCCCATAGAGTCTCTCAGTTGAGCCAAAACAGGACAGAAGGTACTTCAAAAAAGTCTCACTAGGAAACAAAATAATTAATCTGAGGCTATCACACTTTGGACATGACTAACTGGAGAAGATAATAGTGCTTGGTAAAGTAGGAGGCAGTATGAAAAGAGGAAGGCCACATTACAGAGGGATTGGTTCAATCAAGGAGGCCACAGCCCTGAGTTTGTGAGACCTGAGCAGGGCTGTTGAAGACCAGGACTCTTTCAAGTCTCTCTTTCATAGGTCACTGTAAGCTAAAGCTGACCTAAAGGCACTTAATGGCAAACTTCAAAGAAGACACAATTATTT
Source organism: Ctenosaura bakeri (assembly GCA_948474755.1). Lineage (NCBI taxonomy): Eukaryota > Metazoa > Chordata > Lepidosauria > Squamata > Iguanidae > Ctenosaura > Ctenosaura bakeri. Next base: position 228,427 of record CAOLHI010002064.1, read on the forward strand.
ACAAGATACCACTGTTGTTATTGCTGCATTCCAGTTCCTGTGGAGTCTACACTGATCCAGTCAACTGATGTGAAGCCCTTTTGTGCTCCACTGAATCTTGTAGTACCAGAAGGCCACCAACCATTTATTTTGCCAAGAACTCTTGAAGGGTGCAAGAGATTAGCAGATGATACATGAAGAGGACCTTGCCTTTCCACTATGTTCCACCAGCTCTGCAGTTAGTTTCCTGCAGTACTTTTCATGACTGAGTCATCTTCCTTTCCCTACCAAATGTTTCAGTTTTGTGGGATTAAATTATAACCTCCATTGAAAAAGATTCTGTCAGCGTGAGTCACCTTGATCTATCCTTGAGGTGAGGACAAAGAGGTAACCAGGTGCTCAAGCCATTGAAAGAGAAAGTCTGCTGCATCCTGCATTTATAGCACTAATTCTTAAATGTTTCTAAGTAGGACTAGTGACATCTGAAGTCAAAAATTCTGGTGCCTATAGTTGGTGACTTGGAGGCATGCAAGCACACATAGACTTATAAGTCCATCAGTCCATCTAGCAATAGCAATAGCAGTTACATTTCTATACCGCTTATCAATGCTAAGCACTCCCTAAGCAGTTTACAATGTTATAAGCTAACTGCTGCCCACAAGCTGGGTACTCATTTTACTGACTATGGAATGATGGAAGGCTGAGTCAACCTGAAGCCCTGCAGGATCAATGTTGTGGCTGCAGCACCAGCATTTAACCACTGTGCCACCAGGGCTGGGAATCATATAGCCCTCCAGATGCTGGTGGATAATGGAAAGGGAACTGAGAATTGCATCAGGAAGATGACAGAATTCCCACCCCTCACCTTGACCCAGAGTTTGGAGATCATTACTTTTCAGACACCATCCCTAATAGCTCATAGGCAGCACAGACACAATGCTAGCTAGAGAATTCTGAGAATTATAATCCAAAATTCAATGATTCCAAACTCTGCTTAGTGTACTCCAATTGGCAATCGCTCTCTAGCACCTCAAACAAAAGGTGTTTCTCAGTACCTACAATGATGGTAACTTGCTCTTTATCTAGTACCCCAGAAATAGACATGTTTGGCAGGAACAATTCTGATTTATCCCGTCATCCCATTTTTAAGCTGCTTTTGAAATGGCCCAGTTTCCCTTTTCTCCTCTCCCTTTGTCCTCAGCTTATTTCAATTGATGCATACAGATTTCAAACTGCAAAAGTAATTTAAACTCAACTAAGCAAGAGGAGATAACAGGAAGGGGTAAAATCTTGCCCTTCTCAGACAAAAGCAAACTGCTGCAGTCGCTTCCAGCTTCTGTGTTCTTCATCAATAGCTTTGGCCATCTTGACTATACTCTGATGTATCTTGGCCATATGCGTCCTGGTTTTCATTTGTAAAATGTTTAAGGGTATGCAAAGGCACGTGCACACACACACACAAACAAGCAGAACTGGCTGTCATTTCTTCTCCTTTTCCTTATATTAAAAGTAGCATAAAATTTCTAAGTCAGATTTAAGCCTTCCTAAGACTTGCTTTAGAATACATACCTAACAGTCTCTGAGATAAGCCATATAAATTCCACTTTCTCTGTCTGTGTGGAATCAAGCATGGAGGAGAAGCCAGTTTCAAGCATCTTTTGTGTTTTATTTAGCATGATGTCTTTCAAAATAAAGATTCTTTCTTTAGTTGCCACTGAAATACTGTATATATTCATCTGTAAGTCTGGAAATTTTAATAAAAAATTGACCCCAAAATCCTGGTTGACTTATTCACAGGTCAAAGTAAGTACAATATCTCAACCCCGTATCAAAAAAGGAACCATCTCTTTCTTTGAGCAGAGTAGCATAGGCCAAGAGCTTAAGCCAACCTGGGAGAACATAAAAGAAGCACATATCCCCTCTATTCTCTTTGCAGTGGTGCTGTCTGCTGAACTTTTTGGATGTGTAGGTGGGAAAATCGTGGCCGCAGTACTTTGGCACCTCGCCTCAAAGGAGCACCGAGAGAGAAGAGGAGCTTGATGCTTCTTTTAGGTTCTCTTGGGACCAACTAAGTTCTTACCTTTTATCACTTTACTCAGAGAAAAGGATGGTTCCTTTTTTGAGTAGAGTTAATACTGGGCCTTAACTTTTATTAAAAAAAAGATCCATCCCCTTCTCAGAGCAGAGTGGCAAAAGGCCCTTTTGAATGCTGGGGATGGAAAATGGTGGTGGCGGCAGCTAATAGCTTTTCCTCTCCAAGGAAGGACCCTTGACTTATCCACAGGTCATATCAAAATCCATAATTTTGGCTCCCAAACATGTTCTTGACTTATACATGAGGTCGACATATATAGGAGTATATACGGTAAAAATTTTAAAAACCAAGTAAACACAAAATTACAAAACTATGAAGTTGTGTCAATCATAGTTATTAGTACAACTCCAAGCTGTTGTTGCAGTAGGAACAGAGAGTTATCATATGTTGATGCAAGTCTGCGGTGGGGTAAAGTTGCATGTGGTCCCCAGGTCCCCCATACCCCAAAAAATTTTTTGAAGAAAGAAATAATCCTGTAAAATGATTTCAAACACCTCCTAAGACACATGGGGGCAATTCTGCCATATTATCATGCCTCTTGGGCCTCTTTTAGGCCCCAAAGAAGAAGAAACAGGAAGCAAAACAAAGATTAGCTTCCTGGTCACTTTCTGTTTTTATTTTAAAGGCTTCTCATAGGTCTGAAATGCCTCCCTAAAAATGAAAAAACTTCCCCAACACTCACTAGGCAACATTTGGGGCAAAAAAAAATTGTACGCACATGATTATAGGAGGTATACATGGGAGAAGATACTTCCCAAAGGAAGGCCTATGGATTCAATGTGGAGTACGGAGAGTAAAACAGGCAAGCAGACTGATTTATTGGCAAACCTCCTTCCAACATATTTATCAGTGTTCCAGTTCTTTTAGCAACAAAAGGAGCCCTGGTGGCGCAGTGGTTAAATGCCAGTACTGCAAGCCACAAGGTTGTAAGTTTGATCCTACCCGGCTCCAAGGTTGACTCAGCCTTCCATCTTTTCGCAGGTCGGTAAAATGAGTACCCAGCTTGTTGGGGGCATGTATAGAAATGTTTCGAAATACATGCTATTTCTAAGTTGTTCGCTGCCTCGATCCATATGGAGAGGCGGGATACAAATAAATAAATAAAAACAACAAAAAAACAAAAAAAAGATATGGAAACAACCTTCCAAATTAGTGCAGTTGCTGAAAAACTTTTTTAATAATAGGAATGCCTCCTAGTTTGTAGCTAAACAGCAAAACGCCACCTCCTTTGATAATGAAATAACCTATCTGGACTATTGTAATTAACAGAGAACACATCAGAGCACAGGAAAATGGATTTCAATGCTTTGGAAGTCTAGCAAATGCTCTCAAGATACCTGACCACTATGAAGACACCAGTCTAAGCAGGGCTGAACTAGCTACGTCCTACCTGAAGATCGCTGGTATTCTCTGTTAGTTTTTTATTCTTGTTCTCAGTAAGAGACCAACGGAGAATATCAGAGATCTCTATGTAGGACATAGCGAGAATCTTGCTTCAAACTCTCAAAAGTCACTGCCAGGTAGAATTAACAATACTGTGCTCGATGGATCCATGGTCTTACCCAAAATAAGGCAGGTTCTTGTGTTCTTGTCACATCATGTTAAGGAAGGAAAATAGATATGGACCTACTGGAGCTCAGATAGAAGGCCATAGGAGCTATTTATAAGCTACTGTTTAATTTTCCATAGCAAACTGGAAAATGATAAAATTAAAACCAGGAATTATTTTATTAAGGTAACACAGGTATTTAATATTAAATATCAGAATTGTCCAAACCATAGTAATTCCACCGTACACTTTTGCATGTATTTTTTTTAGTTGTGGAAGTTGGTATTCTCTTCTTCACTCCACAATGATCAGCAATAATAATGATAATAATGTCTTACCCGCTTCTACCTATAATAATGATAATAATGTCTTACCCGCTTCTACCTGTGGATGAGGTGGAGAACAATAACAGATTAAATACATAATAGGGGTTAAAAGAGCATATAAAACCAATACATACTAAAAACAAAGAATATATACATTAAAATTCATAATTTAAGCATCATCTGGTTAGGCCACTGGAAGAGACTAGTTTGTACTGCTGTTTTAAACTCAGACACTGTATCCAGCTGATGAATCTCCTCTGGCAGGTTATTCCACAATCTGGGGGCAGCTGAAGAAATGACCTCTGGATGACAGTTGTCAGCCTAGTTTTGACTGACTGAAGCAAATGTCTCCCAGATAATCTAACTGGATGCAGCAGATTACACAAGAGAAGAAAATCCTGTAGATAACCTGGACCAAAACCATGTAGGGCCTTGTAGTGTAATGTCTCTTTAAGTTAATTGTAATTCTGCTCCAGCTGTATGGTATTTAAGGAGCAGACGCTTCTCTGTTTGTTTGACTTCGTATTGAATTCTTGGCTGGAGCCTGTGAAGGGAATAAACCTTATCTTATCTTTTCTGGACCTTCAGTGGCATGTGATTTTATCCTTGCAACAGCGGGCATTACAGACCTTAAAGGCAGTAACCAATACTTTTTACCTTGCTTCAAAACAAATGAGCAGCCACTGGAGTTATTTTAATATTGGTACAACATGATCACTCCTAGATATACCCATGGTCAGTCTGGCTGCCAGGTTTTAAACTAATTGAAGTTTCTGAAACTGGCACAGAGGTAGCCCAATGCACAGTGTATTAAAGAAGTCCAGCCTTGAGGTTACCAGTGCATACACTACTATCTTTAGATTCTCCTGTTCCAGGAAGGGACAAAGCTGGTATAATAGCCAAAGCTGACAGTAAGCACTCCTGGTTGTCACATGGAGTGATGAATCCAGAAGTACCTCCAAGTTTTGAATGCAATCTTTCAGGGGGAATGTAACCCTATTCACAACTGGTTGATACATCTCCAAATGGAGGAGGGGGTCAGTAAGGGTCGCCAAAGGGTGCATAATGGGCCACAGGTTGACAATTCAAACCTCCCAACTATTCTCAACTCTGAACAGGATAAAAGTCACTGGCTGCTATTCAGCATTGCAGTTAACTGCTCTGTATTTACTAATCCTATGTAGTCACAGACCATCTTAAAAGCCAGCAGCTTCAAGCTCACCTTAGAAGCTAGCAGCAGCATCAGGTGAAGAGGCTTGTTCAGTGACTGATGGGGTGCAAGAAAGATGACAGAAGCCAGACTCTTGTTGCAAGTCCTTGTTGCAGCCTTGCTCATTGGTGGAAGGAATGCAAACATTATTGTTCGGACAACCAGATCATCAGTTGGATGGATCTCCTTTACCAATCCGGCAACTGGCTCTTAAGGTGGATTGGAGGGAGGCTGAGCCAGGGGATGTTATTTAATTACATCTCCTTAACTCGGATCTAGGATTCCAGTGACTGTCTTTACAATATGCCCCCGTTCAGAACCAAGAAGAAAGAGAACAATAACCTATCAGTTCACCAGTTCAGATGCCTGGAGAACCTATGCTATAGGCATTTTTCTGCATTCAAAGTTATAACTGGGGGAGAAATGAAGAAGGTGGAAGTGCTACAAGCAAAGTGATTTTGCTAACCAAGCAAGATTTAGATCAGAGGTAGCCAATCCAGAGTTTTCCAGATGTTTTGATGATAAACCTTTGTGATACTTGTTTCCGTGCTGGCACGGGCTTAAAGAAGGTCTGGTCTAAAACATTTGGATCCAGCTGCTCACCTCATTTTAAATACTGCTATTAATACTCCCTCTCTTTTAAAGGAAATCAGTGGCAACAACAAAACTCAGGAGAACTCTTTAACAAAACAGTTTTTAAAAAGTTTATTCCTTTATGCTTTTCAAATGTAATCAGCTAGAACCTACTCGTATTTTTGCTCCAATAACTTTGCTCTACCTGCATATTTTTTTCAAAAATTGTTACTTATCTCCCATGCAGAGCTAATTTGAATACTTCTCCATATAGTGCTCTGGAAGTTTCACATTTGCCATCTAGTTGCTATGGAGATTCAGGAAAAGCAGCCTGTTGTGTGTTATATCCCAAGTGAATATGACAATCTGGTACAATTTGTGCTAATAGCTACCAAAATCTGTCTTGCTAAACTGTGGAAAACTGCTACTGCTCCAGAGATTAAAAGTTTGCTATTCAGATAATGTTATCTAACAGTGACATGATGGGGGAAGAGAAATGTGAATTATATTCATTCAAGAACTAATGAAAACCAGGTGGCTATATTTCAAAATAAACTGTGTTCTTTTATTTTCTTATGCAGAGATCATAAACATATGCTTTAGAAAATATGGTCATGGAAGTTAATAATTTGCCATATGTCCCATTTAATGTATTTTGTCATGCATATTATTTAGTAACTAAAAAAAAAATTAAAAATTTGCTGCCAAAAGAGAAAAAAATAATCTCTGAAACATCTTCTTAGCCTTAAAAAACAAAAAACTGGTCTACAAAGTCTGCTGCATTAATGGTTTCAAAACTGTTCTATTATTGCCAGCTTCACATTTTCTCCTCAGACTACATTGAAAAAAATGTCAGTGTTAGAGATGTGATGTTCTAAGTGGTTTAATCTACTGGATTCATTAAAGTGCTTAGGAAAGTTGCTTTTTTGACTTCCAGAATCTTCCAGCCAGATGGCTAGTGCGGTAGGTCAAAAAGGGTAACTCTTCCAAGCGCAGCTTTATTGACAATAGACCCAACCTTCTGTACATGTTCACTACATCCCTCTCCTACAGTGGATTCATTTTAGAACAATGAAGTTAGTACCCCAGAGGACAGGATCAGAATCCAAAATGATCTTGAAAAATGAGAGAACTGGGCCAAAGCTAACAATATGAATTTTAACAGGAAGAAATGTAGAGTACTACACTTGGGAATAAAGAATGAAATGCACAGATATAGGATGAGTGATACTTGGCTTGAAAACAGTACATGTGAAAGAGATCTAGAAGTCTTAGTTGACCACAAGCTGAACAGGAGTCAGCAGTGTTATGTGACAGCTAAAAAAGCCAATGCGATTCTGGGCTGCATCAAAAGGATTATAGTGTCAAGATCAAGAGAAGTAATAATACCACTCTGTTCTGCTTTGGCTAGACTTCAACTGAAATACTATGTCAAGTTCTGGGCACCACAGTTGAAGAAGGATATTGACAAGCTGGAATGTGTATAGAGCAGGGTGACCAAAATGGTGAAGTGTCTGGAAACCATGCCTTATGAGGAGCAGTTTAGGGAGCTAGGTATGTTTAGCCTGATAAAAAGAAGGTTAAGATGTGACATAGCCACGTTTAAATATTTGAAGAGATCTCATGTTGAAGAGGGAGCAAGCTTGTTTTCTGCTGCTCCAGAGACTAGGATGCAGAGCAATGAATTCAAACTACAGGAAAAGAGATTTCACCTAAACATCAGGAAGAGTCTCCTGGAAGTATATGGCTGTCTCCAGTCCTTTTCTTATAGCACATCTTTCCTCCATGATGCCAACATGATGTACACAGTCCCCTCTCTTTTTTAGTTTCACAACAACCTTGTTGTTCACAACAAATTTCAACTGGTTCAGACAGCTGCAGCCAGATTGTTAACTCGGGTTGGCTAGAGGGATCGCAGAACTCCCTTGTTGCAATAGCTCCACTGGCTGCTGGTCCATTCCCAGGCACAATTCAAAGTGTTGGTGATGATCTTTAAAGCCCTAAAAAGCTCAAGTTCAGGTTATCTGAAGGACCACATTCCCCCCTGCCCCCATGAACCAGCCTGTGCTTTGAGGTCTGCTTTGAGATCTGCTGGAGCAGCCTTTCTCTCTGTCTCACCACCCTCACAGGTACACATGATGGGGACACTGGAGAGGGCCTTCTCAGTGGCTGCCCCCAGGCTCTGGAATTCCCTTCCCAGAGAAGTCAGACTGGCGCCCTCCCTATATTCCTTCTGCAATCAGGTAAAGACGTTTTTATTCAGACAGGCATTGAATGTGTGATTATATGTACCCTGTCTAATAAGTGCTGGATATGGTGTTCCTGATGAATATTTGAGTTTTTAATTAATTTAATAATTAATTATTTTAATTAACATTGTTTTAATTCTTTCAATTGCTTAATTATGTTTTAACTTCCTTATTCTATAAGTTTTAACTATGCATTTTAACTGTAACCTGCTTTGAGTCCCAACGTGGTTAAAAAGTGGGGTATAAATAAAGATGATGATGATGATGATGATGATGATGATGATGAAGGTCACAGAGGCAAGGCCAAAACTCCAAAGTCTAGCAACCAAAAATCATATCACAATCAAATGTCTGCCCAATCCTACTCTGGCACTAGGGGTGGGGAACCTCAAACCTTGGGAGGTCAAATCCAGCCCTCATGGGGCCCCAATCTCTCCCTTCACCCTTCTCACAGATGGCAATACCCACTTTCCAATTATCTTTTGATGGTTTTGAGGTTTTGTAGGAATTTCTTTTCTCATTCTAAAAGGTGTATTGACTCTCCTAACATTAGTTATTGGGAGCAAGTTTTGCATTAAAATGTGCTGGTATTGATGGTCCTATCCTTTTGCCTTTGTCCATACCTACCATTTACCCACTTATTATTCCTTGGACTAACCGAAGTTCCCCACCTTTGCATTTTATAGCAAGACTGACTCCTCCTTTACAACGGTTTGACTTAATAGCTAGAGACTCCTGACTGTAGTGGTATAAGGAAAAACCATATGCAGAACAAGACACAGTGTTTCTCATGCCAATTTTTATTTTTATTCTGATGCAGCCAAGGGGGCTGCTCCAGTTTTTACCAGAGCAGTAGCACAATGGATGTGATATTTTAGTCCTTCCCAAGTTACTTGCAACATTTTATATACAAAAGTTCTCAAATCAATCATCAGCATCTTTATTTTAAAATAGGCTAATGAAGCAGTTTATGGAAAAACCACTGGGAAACAATTCCACATGTTTCCTACCTGGTATCTTATTTGCAATGCTTCTTTTTTTTCTTCTTCAACAGTGTAGTGGCTAAGAGACTGAGCAACAAATCAAGAAATCCCTAGTATGAATCTTGGCTGTGCCATGAACTCACTGAGTGTTCTTAAGCAAGCTAAACCCCCACAATTCTAGATCTTCAATATGTATGAATGCAGTATCACCTTGGCCCAACAGAGGCGGGTGGCAAATCTGCTTTTTATTTTTGATCAAGATCTGCCCACACAGTTTGTGTCCTCATCCATTCCAGCAGCTGTCAAATCCTGGTGCTGCTGCTTATGGTGGTAGGGGAAGGGAGGCAAGTCAAAGGATGAAGCAGCTACTCTCTGATCTGAAGGAAGAATAAAAGATGGTGCACTCACAGACGTAGTGTACAGTCAACCCTTCAGGTTTGCAGTTTCACTTTTGCAGATTTGATTTTTCACAGATTATTTGCTGTCACCTCTGCTGCCTCCCTATGCCATTTTTAATAGGGACTGCAAGACTCGTGAGACAGAGAAACTGCAAACGAGGCTTGTAAGGCCCTATTAAAAATGATGTGGGGCAGCAGTAGAGGTGGCAGTATGCCCTACTAGCCACCCGCTTCTGCCTTGTGAAGGAGCCCTCAAAGGAATCCATGGTGGGTTGAATATGGGATCATATTTTTTATGTGTGTTAAAATATGGTTTGGGAGGGCCTAGAGTTATTCATGTCTTTTTCACTTTCATGGGGCTCCTAATCCTAGCAAATGTGGGATGACTGTACTCCCCTTTTCCTTCCCTAGGAGCCCAGACCAGCTATATCTCCACTGTATGAATTGCTTTCTCACTCTCCTCCCCAATGTTAATGAGCAGCGGTAGAGTTGTTCCTCTCAAAATTTCAAGTTGCAAGTGAAGAGGTTTTAGGTGGAGCACAAAGGGCTGTACCCTGTCCAAAAACAGATAACCCTGTCCAAAAATAGACATATGCATGTATAAGCCTCACTTATACATGCCTATGATGGTAATAGGTTGCTGCCTCTAATCTGGACTTTATGGGAGCTGTCCCGAGTGCTGAACCTTGCCTGCCAAATAGATTCAGCATCTTGGAGAGTTTAGGAGTATAGGTTTCCCCCACTTATCTGACAGGTTAGGGACCAGAGAACTGTCAGAAAACAGAATTGGTTGAAAAGTGGAACCCATGTACTGTACTCTAGGGAGCATGAAGGACTTACAGAGGCTCACCTGGGCCTGACTGCAAACGTGCTGCCTGCAAAGTCCATCAACCAGCTTAGCACCTTTTCCCCTCTCTCAGCTTGCTTTGCACATATGCAAGCAGTTCCAAGTGAGCCTCTGTAAACAAGAGGAACTGATTAAAGAGTGCAACTCTCATCAAATTAATGGAATTTGTCCTTCATTTGGAAGCATCTCAAGAGAGAGTCACCAGACAATGGCGTGTCAAAAGGTGGGGGTTTCCCATAAAATCTGGAGCAGATTCACCATCCCACTAATATTGGCACCCAGCCTTTCCTGTGTTGGGCTAAATGACACAATTTTACTGATATCATTTTACAGGAAGCCACAAGAGAACTTCCCTCCACAATTTGGCTCCTCTGTGCCACCTGAAAATCAATTCTGGAGGCTTCCCCAGGGTGTACTGTAGCATAGAGGGGAATGCCTTTCCTGATTCTGCTGCATCCTGCCACTCCACTAGGAGAACATCACTAGTGGAAATGGCCCTTATTTCACAGAACCATCAAATTGGAAGGAACCTCAAGGGTCATCTAGCCCAGCATCCTGCCATGCAAGAATACACAGCAAAACACTCCTGGAAGATGCCTGTCTGATCTCTGCTTAAAAAGAGAGTCCACAACCCTCTGAGGCAGCTTATTCCAGTTCTTATAATAAAGAAATTCTTCCTAAGCTTTAGGTGGAATCTCTTTTCTTGTAATTTGAATTCACTGATTCATGTTCTAGTCTCCAGAGCAGTAGAAAACAAGCTTGTTCCATTTTTAACATGACATCCTTTCAGATATTTAAAGATGGCTATCATACCATTGCTCTGTCTTCTTTTCTCCTAGATAAAAACACACCAGTGGAGATCTGGGCTAGCCAGGGCTAGAAGAGACCAGGGACTGCTTTTTTTCCTCCCTCCTTGGAGAAGCAGCACCCTTTTATATAATTACCACCCCCTGGCTCCCTCTCCACAATTTTATCACACCTCTAGCTTTCCCTAAAACCTGTAGAAAAAGGACAAAGTGTCTTAAAGGTACACCTAAGGAAAAGTATATCTTGTGGTAGCATGTTGCAAAATGTAAACTGAAGAAAACCTTATATTGAGGCTCCTCTTATAGAAAATATAATAAAATCTTTATTAAAAGAACTAACAAAGGAAAGGTACTGGGCAAATCAATATTTTCAAACAGCAAAGAACTTCCAGATATTCACAGACAAACATTTTCCTAGGCTAACCGGACCTTGGCTTTCCTCCCACTCTCTCTCTCATCTCACTGAAGGAACTCTCTTATCTAACCCTGTTTCTGGTATTTATCTGTTCTGCTGACTCACCCACATAGCTCCTTCCTCTGCCTAAACTGGGTTTTTCAGTCTGAGAACTAATCAAATTACATTATCATCTGTTGCTAGGGTTGCTCTGTGGGCCATGCCCCCCAAGGTTCATCACAATACCGTCATCCCTCCACATTTTCTAGGGCTAGGGGCACAGGACTTCCGTGAAAGTGAAAAAACCATGAATAACTCTAGGCCCTTCCAAACCATATTTAACACACAAAAAAAGTATAATCACCATATTCAAGCCACTGTGAATTCCTTTCAGACATCAGGGTTCCTTCATAAGGCAGAAGTAGGGGGCTCCTGGGGCTTACTGCCACCTCCACTGCTGCCCCACACCATTTTTAAGAGGGACTTAGAAGCCTCGTTCGCAGTTTCTCAGTCTCACATGGCTTGCAGTCCCTATTAAAAACAGCATGGATAGCAAATAATCTGTGAACAATCAAATCTACAAAAGTGAAACCCACAAATGTGGAGGGCTGACTGTACTAACCTCCCTAAGTTGTTCCTTATAAGCCTTTGTTTCCAGACCTTTGACCATCTTTGTCACCATTCTCTAGGCACATTCCAGCTTGTCAATATCTTCTTGGACTGTGGTTTCCAGAACTGGTCACAGTATGGTGACCTTTAGAACTAGTTTTCAGGTGGCACAGAACAGCCATCAGATGGCAGGGTGGTAGCCAGGAAGGACTGGGGGATGCATCCATTCTACTTCTGCCTGAGTGCAAGCCAGACTTGACTCCTCTCTCAAAAGTGGATGAGATCAGACAGTCATTTTTGATGTTTGGGAAAAAGAGCTACTTTGGCCCCCAAAAGGCTCCAGAAGGATGGATGATCCCTAAATAGCCTTAAAATACTGAATGTTATTTTTCAGTGATCTTCAAAAGCTTTGTGGGCTATGGTTATCCATGCTGGGGGCAATATTAATATCTGGCAATCAGAGCCTTAAAAGAGCCTGGGGGCCACACTAGGAACACAAGGTACGCATTCCCGACACCTCTAGAGGCAGGGGATTGTATATACATACGAAGGGTTTTGAGAAATGGTAAGACCTATATAAAAATCTAAATACTTGACTCCTTGATACTTGTCATTTGCATTGTTTTAAACAGAGATTCAAATCTGTTTTCATTTTTTTTTTAAAAAAAACTATTTTTGGTAAAATAAAGTATTTGTTCTGTAATATTTTACATAGCTATTTCCATAATACTTTGCAAAATACAAAACATTTTTGCCAAAAAGGCCCCAAATGCAAATTAATCTAATATACACAGTTTGTCTGTGTCAGGCGAAGACCTCATATGATTGGCTGCCTAGGAAGATTCTATGGAATCCTGGGGTTTGCAGTTTAGGGAGGGGCCCTTAGAATTCTCAGCCAGAGAGCTCTTGGGCCTCAGACAAATGTGTCTGTTTTGAATAGGCTGGTTGCTATGGAGATAAGGCCTAGCAGCAAGGAGGAGGGCAGTGTATTCCCTCAAGAACTGAACCTCTGTATGTTAATAACTCTGAATAAAGATTGGATTGGGGAATATGGGGAAGAGTTACAGGTACTGGACACAGGACACAGGATCTCAAATCTGTGTATTTCAACCACATCTACTTCCTCCAGAGAACTTTATACCTCAAGAAAAAGTATTGCTTAAATGGGGGGGGGAGGCCCAGCTTTTTAGACCTCATAGGAGAACATAAAATCCTGGGCAACACTGGGTATATACTCTAGTAAATAAATAAAAAATAACTAAACCAAGTATGAGAACTTATGTAACATATTGAGACTTCTTTTCTCATTGAGGATAAGAGAATTCACAAATGCACACATCCATCCCAACTTAAGATTCTAACTTAATAATGTGATGCCAATCTGCCCAAAGTACAAACCACTTGAGGTTTGACATATATGCAAACTGGCATGAGATCAACAACAGCTGCAGGAACATGCAAAGAAGGTCTTTAACCTAATGATCCAAAACTTACTTCTGAGTAAGTTTTATGCCCATATTGCACCTTTGCCTAAACCACCCTGATGCATGTTGGAGGACTGTTTGTGTTTATACCAGCATAGCTCTCTTATGGAGGGCTGTGATATGCTGAATCAAGAAGTCTCTTGTGATTGCTTTCAAGGTTGAACATTACACTTTTGAAAAAATTCTAACCACAACAAACTGACTAACTATTTTGACATGAATATGAAAAAAAAAATCTTCAAATGAATTTTGAATGCGGAGCTAGAGAACATGACAGAGGTGGTGGGATGGGAGATGGATCCTTGTGTCTCAGACAATTACAAGATTGCAGTAAAAGCTCAGGAGTGGGTGAAGCAACAAAACTGACCAAAAGAAGAATAAGAGCTTGGAGATTTATTTTTTTTAACTCTTGTATGTTACGTGGAAGGGCACTGTATTTAAAAACAACCTAAATGGAAAGCAATTGGGGATGCAAGGCAGTAGTTTGTAAGTAGTGTGTCTGCAACATATAGATATTAGAACACAGAAGATAAGAAGGAGAAAGAAAACAGGAGCTGCTTAAACTTATTTCTACTTTTGTCACGAGATGTAAAAGCAAGCTAAGAAAAGCAATGATCCATCACTGAGATTCTTTTAACACTCCAAATCATGATTTTCTTCACAATAAAAACGCCTTTGTTGGATGAAATGAAGGACTTATCTAAGCATTGCTGGCAATTCAAAAGCAGAGAAAGATGAATAAACCTATCTCTTCTTATTTTACCACCATTACCTGGTATTACATATAGTGATTCATTATTTCCTTAAGTGCCTGAGAAAGCTAGACACAATACAAAGTAAAACCAAAGGGTGATAGGTAAAACAATAACAACAAAATGACTCACAACCTGATGGTGCCTTTTGATTCTCATAGTGAATGTTGTTGTTGTGTGCCCTCAAACCATTTGTGACTTATGGTGACCCTAAGGTGACTCTATCATGTGATTTTCTGAGGCTGAGAGTGTGCTATGTGACCAAGATCACCAAATCAAATATTGTCTCCAGAGTCATAGACCAATGTTCAAATCACTATACCATGTTGGCTCTCTCTTATAGTGAATAGAAAGGGCAAACACTAGAGACCATGCAACTCCCGAAAAACTTGTCACTCCCTATAATTCATGTTGTTCCAGGAGTGTGCAGGAGCTATTTTTAGATTCTTTCATTGTTATCCAGTAAGCAGACAAAGTAGGGGCCATGGTAGTTAACAACAGGGCTAATTATAATAATGAGACATTTTGACAGCTTTCAAACAAGTCGGCATACAGCCTGTGTAAGGATAATCAAATAGAGACTTACCAGCATTACTGTAGATGAGGGGCTCAGAAAGAATAGCCTACACTGAGCCAAAATTTTTTGGTCAAATTTAATTCTAGAAGACTTGTGTTTTATATATTACCAACAATACATAAAGAGATAATTCCCCCTCCAGTTTGCCCAATCAGATCAGGCTGCAGCTCAGTCTTAGAACCATTTGCACAAAAGGAGCCCTGGTGGCGCAGTGGTTAAATGCCAGTACTGCAAGCCACAAGGTTGTGAGTTCGATCCTACCCGGCTCCAAGGTTGACTCAGCCTTCCATCCTTTCGCAGGTCGGTAAAATGAGTACCCAGCTTGTTGGGGGCATGTATAGAAAAGCTTCGAAATACATGCTATTTGTAAGTTGTTCGCCGCCTCAATCCATATGGAGAGGCGGGATACAAATTAAAAAAAAAATTTGTAGACTGTTTTAAAAAAATCTTTTGGCCCCAAATTCTCTCATACATATATACATATAATGTATACATATAATGTATCTTAATGTATTCTGTATAATATATGAAATCCTGTGGAATTCTGGGGTTTGTAGTTTACTGAGCCCAAAGAGCTCTCTGGCTAAGAATTCTAAATGTTCCTCTCAAAACTGCAAACTCCAGGATTCCATAGGCTGTTGGAAGTGGAATAATAGCATTATAATAGTGTAGTGTGGAAATGGCCGTTGTTTTACGGTGGTATAGTTTTAATGCATCTTAATGTACTTAATATTTCTCATTCATTTAAAATTTTATATTTACATTTTCATGGATGTTTTAACATGTTCTGTTTTAACCACGTTAGCTACCTTGCGTCTCTTAGTCAGAAGAAAGGTGATGTATAAACAAATAAATAATTTGCTACTTACCATGGATGTAAGATTTCTTTATACCAATAAAACACAAGAGTAAGCTTTTACCATCATATAATAAAATTTTGATAAGAGAGGAAAAAAAGACATCCTCCTTCTCAGATCTTGATCTCTCCGGCTCGAATAGCCTTGACAAACAATTACTTCAGGTTTGAAAACAACTTCTACTGGCAGAAAAAGGAGCGGGCATGGAATGCCCCTTGGCACTAGAAGTGGCCATTTTGTACATGGTGAGGTTTGAAAGAGAAACCATGTGTCCTGAAAATGGATTTTTAAAAACAACTGGTATTTTAGGTCAGATTTTTGGATGACTTTTTTATATTTGGAGATAGAATGCAACTGATCTCATGAATTCCGTAAATTCTAGGAAAACCAATATACAATTTGATATAGAATTTGACAATACAGAAATCCAACTTTGAGATTTAAAAAAAAAAAAGTAAGGGATCAATTCAGTCTCCCTATATAGAAAATCTACAGATGCCAACACTTATTTAAGACTAGTGTATTTATCCAGCATTGCCTGGGATATTTTTTTTTCCTCTTAAGAACTCACCAAACTGTCTTCTCAAGTACCTGTAATTTTTTCTCATATTCTCCAATCCAATCTGTATTCAGAGTTGTTAACATACAGAGGTTAGGTTCCTGAGGGAATACACTGTCCTCCTCCTTGCTCCTAGGCCTCATCTCCACAGCAACTGGCCTATTCCAGTACCTGTAACTTATCCCCATATTCCACAATCCAATTTGTATTCAGAGTTGTTTACATACAGAAGTTGGTTTCCTGAGGGAATACACTGTCGTCCTCCCCGCTGCCAGATCTCATCTCCATAGCAACCAGCCTTTTCCAGCCCCTGTCATTTATCCCCATACTCCTCAATCCAATCTGTATTCAGAATTGTTAACATACAGAGGTTAGGTTCCTGAGGGAATACACTGTCCTCCTCCTTGCTCCTAGGCCTCATCTCCATAGCAACTGGCCTATTCCAGTACCTGTAACTTATTCCCATATTCCACAATCCAATTTGTATTCAGAGTTGTTTACATACAGAAGTTGGTTTCCTGAGGGAATACACTGTCGTCCTCCCCGCTGCCAGATCTCATCTCCATAGCAACCAGCCTTTTCCAGCCCCTGTCATTTATCCCCATATTCCTCAATCCAATCTGTATTCAGAATTGTTAACATACAGAGGTTAGGTTCCTGGGGGAATACGCTGTCCTCCTCCTTGCTCCTAGGCCTCATCTCCATAGCAACTGGCCTGAGGCCCAAGAGCTCTCTATGGCTAAGAATTCTAAAGGTCCCTCTCTAAACTGCCAACCCAAGGATTCCATAGAATCTTCACAGCCAGCCAATCATACGAGCTCTTCTCGCCTCACTCAGCCAATCATATGAGGTCTTGGCCTGCCTGATGCAGACAAACAGACAAACTCACAAACATTGACTTAGCAGGGAAAAACCAGAGTCAGACACATCGTGTCTATACTAATCAGCTATTTTACTTGAGCAAAGCTAAGTACATGGTACAGACAAGCAGGCAAGCATGTGTATGTACTGCGGATCACAACCAACAGCATATAGTCTCGAAAGAACATACGGAGATCAGGGAAATATACAGCCTTAGAGCAATCCCATGTACACGTGATGTGATATAAAAATGAACATTTCAGTTCTAAGGGAGTGGAGCTCTGGCTCTCTTTCTCATGAAGTTAACACTCACAGCTGTGCTGTAAGGGCATTGTGACCTTTTACTACTCACAGCTTACTTCCCAAGGAAAAAACTTGCTCTAGCTTAACCCTTGCATCACCTTAAATCATCCAACAATATATTGACCAATCAATTAAGTGATAGCAGGTATCTACATGATATGGTAGTTCAGTGTTTACTTAAGCCAGCGGTTTTCAACCTGTGGGTCACGACCCCTTCACAGGGGTCGCCTAAGACCATCGGAAAATACATATTTCTGATGGTCTTAAGCTTCATTCCCTCCTCGGTGGTGGTTTGCAAGTGCGAGCCATGTGCTCGCGTCCTCCTGCCCCCTGTTCAGAAGGAACTGAAATCGCTCCCCTTCTCAGCTACCGGGAGAACCTCCTGTCTGATGGGCCAGTTTGGAGAGGCGGTGGCAGCACGGGGGGCAGGCCCCCTACTCGCCATGGCCCCTGCCCCACTCGCCATGGAGGGGGCGCTGCGGAAGGGCTGGGGGACCGCAAGGCGGCACTTTTCTGGGGGGGCGAGCTGCGCCTGGCGCAAAAGACAAAGGCGCTGGGATTCCTCCCCCCCCCTGGCCAGGGTCAACACTCTGGAAACTTTTCCCACACCGCCCCCCCCCCAGCAGAAACAAGAGCAAAGCAGAAGCAGAGCCCGGGGGGGTTCTCGGAGTTTTTCCCCGGGGGAGACACGCGGCTCCTCTTTCCCTCCCTGCCCCCCCCCGTTCCTGGCCGGTGAGGCGACCTTTGCCGGGGGGGAGGCATTGTAAATAATAAATAAATAATTTTATGGTTGGGGGTCACCACAACATGAGGAACTGTATTAAAGGGTCGCGGCATTAGGAAGGTTGAGAACCACTGACTTAAGCCATCTCAGAAGTCATGTTCTGAAGTACTAAAAAAAAAACAAGATAGACCACAATCCAACGGCACTCTTAACTTCAATCATATCCCCAACAGTTTACAAGGCTGCTTCAAAAAACAATGGCACATAATTCAAAACATACCAGGTTCTCAAGAAATGCCCCCACACTTTATTTAAAAGAACTAAAAGCATCAGAGACATTTTGCAGAGTGGATTTTAAAATTTAAATAATTCATTCTTGGAGGACTAAATGAAGAACTGGATCTCATCCTACTTTTGTAAATTAATTCTGAACTTTTTCTAGCTCGGTTGCACAATACGTCCCTGAAGACTATCTCATTCTCTCTTTTTTCTTTCCCCTCCCTTCCCCCCACCCCCGACCATCTGTTAAAACAGTCATTCCCAAATTTTGGTTCTCCAGATGTTTTGGACTTCAGCTTCCAGAAGCTCCAGTCAGTTTGACTAAATGTGATGGATTTGTGGCGCTGAAGTTCAAAATATCTGAGGAACCAAAGTCTGGTTCTCTAGTTTCTTGTTGGTCCAGCAAATGGAATGAGATTTTGTAGCTCCAAAAATTTATGCTGCAAAATAGCACACTGATATGTATAGGTTTTAAGCAATATTCACATATTGAAATGTACTATGATGTTCTATGCAGATAATATGGTATAATTACATGTTTTTCTCCTGATTTTTAATTTGACATTCTATGTCTATGAAGAAGGCCATTGAAACATACGCACAAGCTGAAACACAATGGGTTTTGTGATGGAGTCTGGGGGTTTCGTCATCCTGAATGACAGGGCTGCCCTGGCAACAGGTTGCCATGTAGCCCAAGTGGCTCTAGGTAAGAGAGAAACCCCAGCCCATTTGTGTGCGGGAGGGGCCGAGCCTTCTGAGGAGAAGATGATGACTTGCATTTTTGGAGCAAATGGAATGAGATTTTATAGCTCCAAAAATCCTTCAGAGGGAGTTCTGAGTGAGAGTTTTTCAGTCAGCTAAGGGAAGTTGTTTGGATAAGTGGGATTAAATGCCCAGGGGCCTAGTGAGAAGCAGGGAAGAAATCAATCCACTTTGAGTTTTATTTATTTATTTATTTGTTTTTATCCCACCTCTCCATATGGATCGAGGCGGTGAACAACTTACAAATAGCATGTATTTCGAAACATTTCTATACATGCCCCCAACAAGCTGGGTGCTCATTTTACCGACCTGCGAAAGGATGGAAGGCTGAGTCAACCTTGGAACTGGGCAGGATCGAACTCACAACCTTGTGGCTTGCAGTACTGGCATTGGGTCAGAAGGGGTGACCTAAACTTGGGAATTGAGCCTTAGAGCAGAAAAGGAAGCCAGAGGCCTGAGTGTGCAGGAAAGCTCTGAACCTGAATACTGTATTAAGCTGAAGAAACTGGTTAAATACTTTTGGAAATTCTATTTTGCCTGAATATACTTGTAGCGCCCAATATCTTTTCCCTGTTTGTTATTTTAATAAAGATTACATTCTATTTTTATAATTTCTGACTTAGCAGAGTACCTTCTTACCAGTTTTAATTTTTACAAAAACCCGTTATCATAGATTATTAAATTTTTCTGAATATGACCAGAGAGGTTTTACCCCTTACTCACAAACAAGGTGGCTTTAAAAGGGGAAAACAAGGGTTATATAAGGAGAGTGGAAAGGTGCTATAATAGGCTTGGATAAGAGCTGCCGTCTCCAGTCTGAGAGAAAGAAAAGCAGGCCTGCCCCCCACCTCCACAGGCTTGTTTCAAAATAAAAAATAAAATAAAAACCACCTACTGAGCACTTGCAGACATATCTTACAGTGAAGAGATTCAGAAAACACAATTGAAGTGTTATGTGTGTGTGTATATATATATACACACACACACACAGAGACATATATATATAGTTATAATGCCGTTTCCTCCCTTTTTCTCACCACTCATTTTCTATCTGTATTGTATCTCCTAAAGGGTATGCCATTCATATATAAAATGCACACTGCCTTGAATAGAAATATAGAAATACTGCAAAAAGATGCTGAACATGATTGATGGACAGAGCTGCTTGAAGTCTCTTCCTACTTTCAGGGCTGCTGGGAAGTTCAGAAGATGAGATCAGATTGCCAACATAATTTTTTCCTTAAATGGTTCCAGTCTGGCTGGGCATTGTCCAAGAGTCATCTCCAAGTCATGTCTGAACTGATGATAGCAGCATCAAAGCTAGCCTGATTCTTCTTTCATTTTACCTCTTGTCTTGGTATTAATTCCATCACACATTTTTCACAAAGACAATGCCTTTCATCCTTCCACAACTACAAGCTTAAAAAGAACAATGCATTTTCCACCTTGTATCCATCCACATATATTAACTTCTGATGCAGCATGCCAAAATACTAGACTGGGCTAGGAGAGAAAACAGTGGGGTGGGTGGTGGGGAGATAAGAGTAATAAGATAACAGTTGGGTCAGTGGCAGTCAAGGAGAATATCTTTAAAAAAAAAATAAATTTAGCAAATAAGCAAGCTGCTGGTGATGAACAGGTGTACTAACTACAAAAGAGAAAAAAAATAGCATTAAAAAGCTCAGACTCTTGGAGTGAAGGAAGTAGTGGTGATATAATGACCAGAAATAGTGACATGAGACCCAAGTCTGAATCAACTGCAAGAAGTTTTGAACCTCTGAGGTCATTTCGTCCCACACCGCCCGAGTAACACGGGTGGTGGTGGGGGACGGCCTTTGCCGCCCTCCCACGATGTGAGATTGTTTGGGGGGCCGATGGGAGGAGGCGGGGCCGAGCATAGTATTTAGGGCCACCACGCCTCTCTCAGCCTCTCTTCGGATCCAGGCAACCCACCCTCCCTCCCGATGGTTTCAGTGTAAGATAGCTAGTCGCTTCGGGGCTGGGTAGGAATTTTTTTCTCCCTATACGGTTTTTTTTTCGCCTACCCTACACTGCGCCTAGGGTTGGGTAATTGGCTTTACAGGGTGGTGTCTTAATTTGGTATTAATTAGGTCTCCACTGTCATACATATGGTCATCCAGGCCGGCATGGGGGGGTCTTAAGGTTCGGCATGTACCTATGGCATCCCTTTTTGAGTGTAGGATAAATCCTATCCTTGAGGAGGGCCCTGGGATCACCCCACTTGCTGCGCAGCGGGGGGTGGGCCTTGGGGCTCACCTTCCAGACAAGGGCTGGCCAAAAGTCATCATGCAACTTCAGCGGTTGGCTTTGGGGCCCGGTATTTCGCTCAACGGGCTAGGGGAGATGGTCGGGAGCTGCCTCTTGACCCTAGTCCGAAAATGCTGTTGACCCCCCCTTTTCTCCTCAGGTCATAAAATGCAAGTTCAAGTTCATGTTCAAGTTCATATTTAAGTTCACCCCTTTATGTTAATTAGGCATATTAATAAATTGCCCTAGTTCAACCCAGGCTCTGTCTGCGATCTCGTTATTTCGTGGGTTGGGCGGCAAAAGCTTTTGTTTCTCCCCCAGAAACAGACAAGGACATCTGAGTGATTGAGCTCAGTGTTGTGTGATTATTATACTAGCTTGTCATTCAAATAATGCAAGCTTTTAAGAAAAACGCATTAAAAGCATTCTAGCTTGAATGCAGCACATTTAGCTTGAAAGCCGTATATG
Organism: Ctenosaura bakeri; assembly: GCA_948474755.1. NCBI lineage: Eukaryota > Metazoa > Chordata > Lepidosauria > Squamata > Iguanidae > Ctenosaura > Ctenosaura bakeri. Next base: position 250,339 of record CAOLHI010002064.1, read on the forward strand.
TGAAATGGGTCTAGGGGGTTTAACAGACCACAAGCTAAACATGAATCAATTGTGTGATATGGCAGTCAAAAAAGTCGATGCAATTCTAAACTGTATCAACAGCAACAGTATACTATAGTGTCCAGATCAAGAGGAGAAGTCCCCACTCTATTCTACTTTGGTCAGATCTCACCTGGAATACTCCATCCATTTCTGGGCACTGCAGTTGAACAAGGATATTGACAAGCTGGAACATATCCAGAGAGGGGCAACCAAGATCATCAAAGGTTTAGAAACCAGCCTGTATGAGGAATGACTTAGACAGGGAGGTATGTTTAGCTTGAAAAAAAGAAGACTGAGACATGACATGATAGTTATCTTTAAATACTCGAAGGAATGTCATGTAGAAGATGGAACAAGCTTGGTTTCTACTGCTCCAGAGACTAGAACATGAACCAATGGGTTCAAACTACAAGAGAAGAAATTCCACCTAAACATTAGGAAAAGCTTCTTTATTCTGAGTGTTTTTTGACAGTAGAACAAATTGCTTCAGAAGGTGGTACACTCTCCATCTTTTTTTAAAAAAATTATTAAAAAAAGAAAAGAAACATTATTCTCTACATTGTTTTAGTATCCAAAAAAACAACAACCAAAAACCAGATGTCAGTGTCTTCACAAACAGAGTATGTAAACATGGACATGATACTATTAAAGACAATATGCTCAACTGGGTGCAAAATATTGGTCATACGATAGAATCAAGCGAAAGGGAAAAGACCTGGTCTACTAATTTAAAGTTTACAAAGTATACAGCACTGGTAGAAAATTTCTATAAAATGCTATTTAGATGATATTTAACCCCACAGAAATTAGTTAAAGTATATAAAAAAAGGTTTGGACAAATGTTGGAAATGTGCAGAAGAACCAGGAACGTTTTACCATATCTGGTGGACATGTAAAAAAGCTAAATTATTTTGGAAAAGCATACATAATTTGGTTAGGAAAACTATAGGGATAGATGTTCCTGTGTATCCAGAGTTATATTTATTAAATATGTGTAAGGGACTTAATGGTCCGCAGCAAAAGAAATATGGTCATTTATTATTATATATGGTTTCCGCAGCAAGGGTCTTATATACTTCTAAATGGAAAGATAAAGAGATCCCAATGATTGAGGATTGGTTGCTCACGTTATTCGATATGTTCCAAATGGATATTCTTACTGCATATATAAGTGATAATCGAAGTATAGATAAGGTGAATAAGGAATGGGAACCAATTAAGAATATATGGAAGGAAAAATGGGAAGAAGTTTTCATATCTGATATATAAGTGTAGATAATCGAAATAGACAAGTCTATAAAAAGGTTATAAAATAGTAAGTAAAAGTAATTATATAGAGCTAAATTGTGATAGTGTAGTTTCCATGGAGTGTTATATATTGCCGTTGAGATCATATAAAGATATTCTAATTAATAATCTCTGTAAATATATTAAGATTAACGGATCTGGTTATTAGATTATATGCCGATTGGTATTGGTATTATTGTTATTGTATTATTATTATTATTGTTTTTGTTTTTGTTGTTACCATATATTAGTTTAAAATTTGTTACCTGTCAGATTGATTATTAGATAGCTAAGAAAAGAACGAATGAAGAAAAGAATGAAGAACGAAGAAAGAAGGGAAGAACGAGAATGAAGAAGAGGGTTTGACGATTAGATAGATATTTTCAATGTTTAGTAACATATTTGAGAACTATATTCTGTACTGATGTAATCTTGAAATAAATGCAATAAAAAACAAAACAAAACAAAAACAAAGTATGTAAACACTATATTACAGTAGTTTACCCAATACTAGTACACTTTCCATCTTTGAACGTTTTTTAAAGACAGTTGGATGAGCATCTTTTACAAGTATTTCAGGTGCATATTCCTGTATGGAAAGGAGTTGGAGTAGATGGCCCTTGTCTCTTCCAACCCTAAGATTCTCTGGAAAATGAGAGATAGCTGACAATACTGACACTGAAGAAAATGCCTGAGAATAGAAGTAGGCTTACACTTACAGAGAGCTGGGTATGTTTAGTCTACAGAAGAGAAGGTTAAGAGGGGACACGATAGCCATGTTTAAATATTTGAAGGGATGCCATGTAGAGGAAGGAGAGGGCTTGTTTTCTGCTGCTCCAGAGACAAGGAGCATTTTCGCACGGGCCTTTGCGCGCGCGATAGCCCTGTGAGCCTCGCGGGAGTGGGAGCGTTGCTCCGCACGACGCACTTCCACTTCCTCCCGGCTCACGGGGCTGAAGCGGCGCGAGCGCGGGTTTTTTGATTTTCGCATACAAGCGAAAATCACCCCGCGCTCGCGCAACGCTCCCAGAGCCCACCCGCACTTACCTTTCGTGCGGAGCCTCAGGGAGCCGGCCGGGTTGCGCTTCCTTCCCTCCGCCCCTGTGGAAGGAAGGAGCGGGGAGGGGAGGTAGCATGATGGACGCGCCGCCCGCTTCGCGCACGCGCGGGGGGGACGCGACGCCGCCCGCTTCGCGCGCGCGGGGGGGAGGAATCCGGCGCGCGCGGGGGGAGGAATCCGGCACGCGCGGGGGGGAGGAATCTGGCGCGTGCGGGGGGAGGAATCTGGCACGACACCGCCTGCTTCGCGCGCGCACGTGGGGTGGGAATCCGGCACGAGGTCTCCCGCTTCGCACGGGGGGAGGGCGGCTTGCGCGGCAAGCCTCCTTCGGTGCCGCTTCCCCGCTGGTTCCTTCGCCTGCGGAAGGAAGGAGGGGGGAAGCGGCAGCCTCCCGGACGAGCCTTCTTGCGCTTGCTGGCCTCCCCTGCTCGCGCTAGAAGCCTCAGTGCGGAAAGGGCCTCGGACAAGGAGCAATGGATTCAAGCTGCAGGAAAGGAGATTCTACCTGAACCTCAGGAAGAACTTCTTGACAGTCAGGGCTGTCCGGCAGTGGAATCTGCTGCCTCGGAGTGTAGTGGAGTCTCCTTCCTTGGAGGTTTTTAAGCAGAGGCTTGATGGCCATCTGTCGGGAGTGCTTTGAGGGTGTTCCTGCATGGCAGGGGGTTGGACTGGATGGCCTGTGTGGTCTCTTCCAACTCTAGATTTCTATGATTCTATGATTCTTGGTGGCAGAAACACCCAACACTGGAAGCCCACTTAAACTCAACAGGGAAATCATTTCACATGGGAGACGCTACTATAGAGAAGTCCTTCCCTACATCCCAACTAAATAGACTTTACTAGGCCACGATACAGTAAGCAGATTCTTCCATCAATGCAAGGCTCCAGGAATGCAGTATTTCAGATGACTACACAGAACCCAGGGCAGACGGGGGGCTGCCATGTCAGTGGGACAATGAATCCATTCTAACCTGTAAAGAAAACTATACAAAGTGTGGAAAATATTTGAGGGATAGAGCTGAGCACCCTAGACAACTCCTTGAACAAAAAACTAGAAGCTGCCACTGCATGGAACCTTCAACACGAAAAGCAGCAAGTATTTCAATATCAGCTACCAGGAGGCAACAAAGAGAAAAGGTTATTTAATGCCTTCATGACTTCCTTTTGAGCTTCTCAGAGGCATGTGGGTGGCTGCTGTGAGGAAACAGGAAGCTGGAGTAGACAGACCTCTGACTTTTCTTATGCTCTTAGACTACAGTACTCTTAACAAACAGACTAGTCTGACCTTTTACCAGAAAGTCAAGCATTTGGAAAAAAATATTCTACAATTTGTCTTAAAGCATGTCCATCCAGTAAAAGAAGGTCAGAGTAACACATGTGCTTGTATGTGTTTCCAGAAAAACTTGTCTCTCCCCACCTCTCCCTGGCAGCTGTCCTGCTAATGATCCTCACCAACATCAGCTTGTGTCTTTCCCTGCTTCTGAGACTTCACAGCTACTTCTGATCCTTTCCCCTCTGCCTCCTTCCTTCTCAAGATGAGTTAAAGGGATGCAGTTAAACCCACTCTGCTGCTTCCACACACCCCAACCAGTCCGGGGGTTTTCTCAGAATTGTGGCTGTTACTTGAACATTTGCCTCTTCACTCCGCTCAATTGAAAGTAACTTGCTTACAACACCTAGGAAGAGGGTGTGCAGTCATGTTTTTGCTTTCTAAAAGCATGATCAAGAGAGGTTGAGACTGAGACAAAAAGATATAAAATAAACTGAAACAGAGTTACAGTCTGTCCTCAACTTTTGCAAGAGTTACGGGTGCAGGATCCCCACAAAAGGGTAAAAACCATGAATATTAGGAGCCTCCCCCTCAACATGCTTGCTAGTACTCCTTTCCCACAACAGCCCTGCCCATGCCTCCCTTTCCCACCTTGGTACCATAACATCTCTGCCAGGTTTTCCAAGCTGCTTTACCTCCTAGGAACTCAGCACTGAAGCCAATTTTAGCAGCAGCTTGTCCTGCTAGCTCCATGCCTCCTCCTCTTCTCCATCTCCTTTTCTGCCAACAGCCCTGGCCACACCTCCCTTTCTCATCTTATAATCATGGTATCATATAGCTGGAAGAGACTACGAGGGACATCCAGTCCAAATTCCTGCCATGCTGGGATACACAATCAAAGCAGTCCCAACAGATGACCATCCAGCCTCTGTTAAGAAACCTTCAAAAAAGGAGACTCCGCCACACTCTGAGGCAGTGTATTCTACTGTTGAACTGCACTTACTGTATTATGGAATCTCTTCTCTTGAAGTTGGAAGCCACTTCTCCATGTCCAGACCTCTGGAGCAGCAGAAAACAGGCTTCCTCCATCCTCTGTATGACATCTCTTCAAATATTTAGACATAGCCATTATGTCTCCTCTTAACCTTTCTCTCCTCCAGGCTAAACACACTCACCTCCCTAAACTACTCCTCATAGGGCTTCATGGTTTCCAGGCCTTCTACCATTTTGGTCACTCTACTCTGGACATGTTCCAGCTTGTCAATATCCTTCCTGAACTGTGGTGCCCAGAACTGGATACAATATTCCATGTGGTGTCTGACTGAAGCAGAATCTTGGCACCACAATGCCTCTGCCAGATTTTCTAGGCCCCTTCACCTCACAGGAACTCCTGTCCTCCTTGCCCCAGTCCTCCTCCTCTACCTCCATCTTTCTGGCTCCTTTCCTGCCAACACTCCTGGTCCATATTTCCCTTTCCTCCTTTGGCATCATGACACGTCTGCCGGATTTTCAATGACCCTCCACCTCCTAAGAACTCCTGTCCTCCTCATCCCATTTTTCCTTCACCACCACCTCTTCTTCTCTGTCTCCTTCCTTGCCAAGAGTACCAGATGTAGCAAAATCATAAATCAGGCTAAATGTACAATAAAAATAACATTGCTATCTGTATTTGGTGACCCAAATGCAGATGCACCATGTAACAAAATGTTGACATTTATTGTGATGGCTCCTGCAGAAGGCATAAGAAAAAAAAACTGACAAGAGACTTAGAACTTATCATTGACATTTTGGTATAACTACCTATGGAAAATAGCAATAGCTGAAAAGTTAAGATAAGTCAAAACTTCCCAGCTACACAAGCTAATATGTGGATGACTTCATTCTATAATGGTGCAGCTGGATCACCTACGTTAAGAAGAAAGGTGATAAAATGGTACCACCACCGTTACACAATCTGTGCTGGAGCAATGTATGCTGACAAGCCATTCCATGTACTTCACATAATACGACCCCAGACTATCCACAAAAGATGAGCATTCTAAATTGTTTGCCTGTGTTATAGGCCCAATGAAATGTATGTAGTTGACTGTTAAATATCTGCTATTTCAAAGGAAATAAAATTAGTAATAAATAACATGTACCAAAAACAAAAAACACACAAAAAAACAAAAACAAAAACCCTTGTCAATATATTTTTAAACTGTCAAATGCTGAGGATGGGGCATAAGGGCTCTCAAAATAAATCGATTTATCCTTTGTAGGAAGAGATGCTATTTTCCTCACATCAGAAGGGTAACAAACCACACAGTTCAGCTGAATGTTGTTTAGATTTGGCCTTGACCACACTTAGGGAAAAATCTTGTTGCTACTAGAAACTGGAACATTACTGAATCTTTGTGAAGATATCTTTAGACTCTTGCTTTACACTTCCAGTACTTTTACCATCTCCAACAAAAAGAGTTTCACAAAACAATAATATTTTACAACATGCTATGACAAAGTTGGGGTTTCTATGGTTTATGGGATGAACGCATCTCCCCTGAGGATTCTTGGTGAACCCCCATTATTTCCTCATCCCCAAACTCCCAGACACCCCAGCTGATTTTTCTTCCAGGCAATTCAATTCTCCAAATGGCTAGCTGCCTCCAGCTGCTTCTAAGAGTTGCAGATTATATTTAATACTCACCTCAAATTTCTCCAGTCTTCAAAAAGCAGGTGTAGATCCCCAAAATTATAACTCCATGTCATTTTCACTTGTGATTTACAGATGATTTATGGCACTAAAATGATGTGATACAGCCTAATTAGAGACAAAAGTTGCCACCCCCACATCCACTACAGCTGTCCACCCCTGCATGACAGGAACCTGAAAAATATCATTCTGTTTGTAGTGCATTCCAAGATGCCAGCTCCACACGACATGCTCTCAAAAACAGCATAAACAAATGTCATTTGATTCAAAAGTTAATTGAAAGAAATTTATGTTCCTGCCAGCTTAACAAAATTCATTCAAAGACACAGCATGATAGTCTACTTCAGCATTGTTGTTGTTGTTGTTGTTGTTGTGGTTACTGTGTACCTTCCAATAATTTCTGACTTATCACAACTCTAAGGACTTTAACAACTATAGACCAGTATCAAATCTTCCTTTTTTTTGGGCAGGGTGATAGAGAGAACTCCAGGCAGTCTTGGATAATACACATTTCCTGGAACCATTTCAACCTGGCTTCAGAGTAAGATACAGAGTTGAGACTGTTATGGTCGCCTTAGTGGATGATCTTTACCCGAGCATTGACAGGAGAATGTACCCCTGCTAATGCTTTTGGACTTCTTACTGGCATTTGACCATGGTATTCATCTGGAATGCCTGAAGGGTTTGGGAATCAGAGGTACTGTGCTTAAGTGACTCCAGTCCTATCTCTCAGACAGGTTCCAGATGCTGATGCTTGGTGATAGTTGCGCCTCAGAAAAAGGAGCTGTTATGTGGCATACCACAAGGTGCCATTCTATCCCCAGTACTGTTTAACATTTACATGAAACTTCTGAGAGAGATCATCTGGAGGCATGACCAGGGTGCTATCAGTATGTTGATGATACCCAAATAGTGTGGGTGGATAGGGTGTCTCCTCTGAACCTGGATGAGGAAAAACATCCTGAAGCTACATCTAGACAAGATGGGTCTGGAGGTTTATCAGCCAGTCCTGGACAGATCTGGGGCTCTTGCGCCAGCTAAGGCCTCCGGGCATGCAGAGACGTGGCTCTTGCCGGCCCTGCATGCCTATGTGGGCCTGATCCAGGGCACTTGCACCAGCTCAGGCCTCTGGGCGTGCAGGAAAGCAGCTCCTGCTGGCCATGCACGCCTGTGTGGGCCTGATCTGTGGGGCACGGGCCAGCTCAGGCCTCCAGGTGTGCAGGGATGCAGCTCCCGCCAGCCCTGCATGCCTGTGCAGGCCTGATCCAGGGCACCTGTGCCAGCTCAGGCCCCGGGGTGTGCAGGGATTTGAAAGATTCAATTCACCTATTTTGGCCCAGGGATTTGGATCTGCTAATCTTGAATCCTTCCCAAGGATCCGGTTGGCCCATCCCTAAGTTTTACATACAAGCAAAGAGAAGCAGGTAAACGTATATAGTGGAGGGTTTCGTCTTGGTCTTGTGCTTTGACATGGGTGCATCACCAGTAAAGTGTTGCAATAAAGAAGCCACTTAGTAGCTTGGATGTCAACTACTGTTTTAATATGTGTGCCGTGCTGAGAAACCATTGTCTGATTCCAAACCACTGCCAATGGACTGGAGTTTGTGGATATATCCTAATTCAGCTTTTTCTCTTTCCAAACTTTATTGGAATTAAGGAATAAGAAAGTATTTATTTCTTAACAAAACAGTTATTGCCATAACAATAGTATCCCATAGTTTAACAATAATAAATTTGCTTCAGTTTACTAGGATCTTAGATTATTTAAGTTGAGACAACCACTGGGAGAACTTTCTCCATAATGGCTGGAAGAATACGGGGGTGCCAACAGTTGTGTGGCAGGATGAGTCAAAGGTCAGGAATGCTTTGATTATGCATTCCTGCGTGGCAAGGGGTTGGACTCAATGGCCTGTGTGATCTCTTCCAACTCTACAATCAGCCAAACAATCCAAAAAGCTATTATGGTCCATGGTATCAAATGCTGCTGAAAGATCCATAAAGACCAACAGGGACACATTCCCCCATCCAATTCCCAGTGTAAGTCATCCATCAAGGTGACCAAGGCTGTTTCTGTTCCATAATCAGGTCTGAACCCAGACTGGAATGGACCCATGTAATCTGTTTCATCAGGAAAGCCTAGAATTGTGTTGCCACCATGTGCTGTAGGAACTCACTTAGAAAGGGGAGATTAGAGACTGAGCAATAGTTACCTATGGTTGGAATACCCCTCTACAAATTATGAAACAGCCCTATATGACTTGGAACCACATTATCTGAAAGATCACATTCTCCTATATGATTCTATTTGTAGGAAATGTCCTTTCCAGGTTTATTTAATCAGGCTGGCAAGGGTTTGTGGGAGTCTTTGTCTAAAAACAGCTGTACTGCAACCCACTACCTACATGGCTCTAGTTTCCCTTAAGAGTGAATGGAGATCATTCATCTACATGACTGAACATAAAGCATCAGTATAATGGCAAAACCTCTGTAGAAACCATCAAGTGGCAGGATGGCTTGGTCCCTTCCTACAAGTGGAGTACAATGTGCCCTACACAAGTGCTACTGAAAGTGGTGGTTCAGAAACCATTCAACTATCTACCTGTAATAAATTTCCAGGAAAGAAGTGCTAGCCAAAGGTGGTTACAGTGCTACGGTGATAGGGCACCACATTCCCAAAGACAACCTGGTAAAAAAAAGAGAAAGAAGAAGAGGAGACAGAGGAAGAAGAAATAATTATTCTACTGTATCCTGCAGCTGCACTACAAGACAGAATGATTTAGCACTTTAGAGTTCGTCTGTTTGCTTACAACCTGAGTGAGCTGGATAATGCCACATTTACCTTCAACAGGCTCTCCAGTTGCATGAGATGAGTGAATGTTTTCCCCAAACTGAAGTTTGTACTATGAAGCAACTACTCGGGGAGATCATATTCCCCTCCATTTGAAGCTCCTGCCCTTTATAAAGTGTGTTTGTGGTCTGGTAATGATAGAAAAACAATTGGCTGGGATGAGGCTTTAAGCTCTCTACTCTGTCTCTAGTGCTTTTTCATTAAGCCTTCTGAGAGTATGCTACTTTTGGCACGTACACTGCTGTTACAATTAGTACAATGATGAATGTTGGGTTTTTCTGATCTGAAGGGTTATGTACCTATATGACTGCAATAACATTTTAGCACAAATGTGGTACTGGTCTCCAGCACACTGGAATAAAAAATGCTGCTCCATCACATCAGACAACTCAAAAGGCACTGTCTTACATCATACAATCTTCTCCCCATTATAAGGATGGGCCTTTTGCTGCCCACCCCCCAAAATGAAGAGACCACACAAGAGGACTTGGGATGAACTATGGGCAATTTATTATTTATTGCCTATTTATACATGTACTTGAACTTGACCTTGGACGTAACACTGAACTTAAACTTGATGTCACAGGGGCTGCAAAATACCTGGTCCCAAGGGCAAACCCCTGATTCTGAGTTGCCACCTTGGTGACCCCCTCCGGAAGGCATGGCCCATGAAACCCACCACCTGTCACAGAGCCCAGAAGTGAGGGCATAAAATATGTGGGTCCACCCCAAGGATGCCCTCCTTCTTTACCCTTCATCCACTGCCTGATGACTGGAAGAGTGAGCTCCAGAGGCATGTCCTACACCACCTTGTGCCAAAGGTATATCCTGATGTGCCTCCCTCTTCACCTGTTAGGAGACCTATTTAACAGCTATTTAAGATGCCACCCTGAAAGCCAATTGCCCAGTCCCTGCCTGCAGTGTATGGTAGGCAAAACTGCCCCCCCCTCCCCGCTTAGGGAAGGAAAAATTCCTACCCAGCCCCAAAGCGACCAGCAGGCTTATACTACAGATGAGGGCAGGAGGGTGGGTTGCCTGAAACAAAGAAGAGGCAAGCAGGGGAGGTGGTTTAATGGTCCCACCTGCCCTACCCCACTCCCCAGCAGCCAACGCAACAATGGTAGTGCTGGTGACGTGGTCCCTCCTTGAAGGGGGGGAAACTGATCGTTACTAAGAATAACAACACTGCTCCAGTGAAAAGTGGCTTTGGCATCCACACTTGCCCTAGACACTGTTTATCCATTTCTCTTTAGCTGTCATTTAGTTTCAGGCATCTAATGTATAAAGCTGGTAAAAAAAATAAAAAATAAAATCTGGTTTTAGAGCTTACACTTTTCCTCAACATGTTGAGACTGTTCCTTGACAGTCACAGATCTACTGAGCTTATCTATCACATTCTGATGAGAAATTTCTGAAGCCCCATGGTACAAAATAAATGCTTTGAGGGAAAGAAGAACTGCCAATGGAATTGCTAACCTGGGTAGCTTTATGTGATGTATACATCCAGTTGACATATCCTATTCTCCTGTTTTCATCACTGGCAAAAGGCTAGTAATAATGCTTTCTTGCAATGGTTCCGATAACAAAGTTGTTCTTAAGAATATTCCATCAGAAAACTCAGTGCCAATGATGTGAATGTTGGCTTGATTCAGCGGTGGGATTTGATAAATAGCTTCCCTATTTTTGAGACCTGCTAACTCCTGGAAATGAACAACAACAGAATGCCCCATTAAGTCTGCACACTATAATCCTTAGAAACGTTAAATAGCTCAGGGCTATCATATATCAAACTCTATAACTGCAGATTGATTTTTTTCTAAAATCTCATTTTTCCTTTAGGCCTTTTTTTTTTTTTAACATGGGAAGATGGGTTTTTGTAATGAGTCATGCGTTGCAAAGATATCTCTTAGAGTTGAGTTATTTCCCCCAGACAGCTCGGTATTCTTTGGCCAAGAAAATTTTATGAAATGTATGGGGTCACCATAAGTTGACAGACAATATGAAGGCACACACACACACACATCTTATTTTAAGGAGGCACGCCGCAAGTCATATAATTTTAATCTTGCTGCAGATGGCAAGAAATGGAAAAGCAGAATTTTGGTCATGCCTGCTTTCCTCCAGCAGCAAACCCCGCCCCCATGGTTTACCAGCTCTTTGCTTCATGACCTGCTCCTGTCTCCTAGGATAATAATGTAACACATTCATCCATCACACTGGGTACAGCAGTTTATTCCATTTGATTTTTTGTGCTCTTCTTGTTTCTGTTTTAACTTTTGCTGCTAAATGACCAGTGTACATTCTTAATTGTTACAGCATGTAACACAAATAAAACACTGAGACAGGCGGAAAAGTTTCTGTTATTTGGGGCTTATATTGCTCATACCAAGACATCTTCTCCCTCTGTAGAATCACAACTGCATCCAGCATGAGGAAACTAAATGCAGCAACCAGCCACATGAGCCACAGCTCTCCGAATATTTGAAGAAACTGTTCCTTTGTTTAGGGACAGAATCATAAAACTGGAAGGGGCTCCATAGGCCACCGAGTCCAACCTCCTATTCAATGGAGGATCTTCAACTACAGAATCCCCAGTAGGTAGCTGTCCAGCCTCTTTTTTCTTGAAGACGTCCCATCACCTTTCTAGGTAATTGGCTCCAGTGCTGGAGCTCTCACTGCTAAGAAATTCCTTCTAAAGGTCCATCAAAATCTATACTCCTCTAACTTAAAACTTTTAGTTCTGGTCCTGCTCTCCAGACCAGCAGAAGAGTCCAGCAACTTATCTTTAACAAGTCAAAACCAGTGGCATATCTAGCATAAACAGTGTCTAGGGCAAGTGTGGAAGTTGCACCCCTACCTTCTTAACCCTAACCCCACCCCCACCCCTACCTGCAAGGTTTTTTTGACCCCCTGGCACTGGTGCCTGGGGCACGTGCCCTACTTGCCCCACCCTAGATACGCCTCTGGTTAAAACTGCTGATTATCCCATCATTCAGAAAGACTAACAGGAGCATGAGAAGGAATGACAAAATCTTATAAATTATAATGGTGACATTTGTTCTATTTTAAAGGTTGGGGAAGGAGGTTGAGGAAGTCTGAGATTTAACCCTGGCATTTCCAAGAAGGGTGAGGAAAGAATGAATACTGAAATTCTGGTGAATTGGTGGCCACTCTGTATAGATAATACTGGGCTCTGAGGCAGCTCTCATGATTATTCTTTTCCTCCTCATTGTTATTATAATTATCATTTTTAATCTTCAAGGCAGTCGGAACATTTATATGTTTTAATTGTAATCCTTTCAAATGCTAATATTAAAACCACATTAAACCATTAACCATATTAAAAACATACTCTAAAAAGACTTTTAAAAGGTAAATAATACAATCAACACTTGCAGCCCTTGTGCAAAAAGCCTTTAATTCTAAAAGCTTGCCTGAATAAAAAGGGGAAAAAAGTCTTTGCTAGCGAACAGAAGGTCAGCAAGAAGGGGGCCATTCTAGCTTCCTTACGGGGAGTGTTCCAAAGTCTTGGAGCAGCACTGAGAAGGCTTTCTCTCATGTTCCCACCAACTATACCTGTGAGGGTGGCGGGACTGAGAGAAGAGCCTCTCCCATGGGCTCAGGCAGGTTCATATGGGGAGATACAATCTGTCAGATAGCCTGGACCTATTTAGAGTTTTACAGCTCATCACCAGCACTTTGAATTGGGCTCAGAAACAGACCCCAGTTATCTCTGAAATCAACCCCAGTTATCACTCTAGCTGCAGTTCTTTCTACCACCTGAAGTTTTTAAAAACTCTTCAAAAGCAGCCCCATGTAGAATATGCTACAGCAATCTAAACGGGATGCAACCAGGGCATATGTCACAGTGGCCATATCAGGCATCTTCAGGAATGGATGCAGTTGGTGGACAACCTTTGAGGGTGCAAAAGCTTTCTTGGTCCATAGAAATATAGGCTTCTCTAAAGTTGAAACATACATAGTTGAAATGGGCATACAAACTCTTTCTGCTTTTCAGTCCAGTGAGGTATTGCTTGATTGGCAGACTTCCAGAATGGAGATCTAATCATCACGCAAACCTAAGGAATCCACAGCTGGAGGCTATGTTTCCTATTCTAAGCTAGGCATCAGTGGAAAGAAACCTGTACAAATAAGTAGAGATGCCTGAGGCATATGCTATTTAGATTCTCTGAGTATTTCAGGACACCCAGGAAGATACTTCCAAATTCAAAGTCAAGCTTCATCAAACATGGATCTCATGAGGCAGTACATGATTTGAATTGTGCATGAGCAAAAACCTGTACTAGGCATCTGTGAAGATCTCAGAGGCTCTTGTGCATGCATCATTTACTCTCACAGCCAAGGAAGGTAGGTATAGGCACTTTGCACATGTATCAGCTTGAATTAAAAGAAATAAATTAACAATCACAACCCTTCACCCAAGTAGATACGAGAAAACTGTAAATGGAGACATGTTGAGAGCAAGTTCAACATTATTTGGGAAGTTCCCATTGGGAATTTCCTTTGGATGAAGAGGCTACAACATCTCAGCTTTAGGGGTTCTAATATTTGAGACCTGGTGCCGTCGTAGAGGCACAGTATGCGATCTGCTTGCTACAGGCACCTTAGTAACACTACAGCCAAACCATCTGAAACCTTTTGCTATCTTTGGAGCAAGGCAAACACTAGATAACCAGAGGCTGATTCCTGCCTCCTTCTATAGTTCTATGTTATGAAGGAAGGTTGGTGAGACTAATTGGATTTGTTGGACCAGTAGAAGCTACTGGCTTCCATGTCTGTGGGGTAGTAAATCTGCTCCAGATTTTTGTCTGACCATTAAAAAAGATATCTCTTCAACACCATGCACCAGAAGGCCGTAATATGATCACTATGGCGAGGGTAAATGTGGAATCTTGGTTTCCAGAATGTTCTGGAAAGCATTATGTGTTTAGCACTAGCAACCAGCGCAGATAGCTTGAGATGCCCTCTGTGGAACATCAAAATTAATAGGATCCATCCACCCCCACCCCATCCTCCAATGTTTATTCTCTGAGACAGAATTGGAATCCATTTATTATTCTGCTTCTCCCCAAACTGCACATTTGCCATGCCATCTAGCAGACGTGCTTCTTTAGAGCGCATGTTGTTAATGACAGACATTAAACTGTACTTCTGTAAGGGAAATGAAGAAAACACAAGGTGATGGTTTGGATATGCTTGAAGAAAATACTCATCTGCAATTTTTGCACTGAAAATAAATACCCTGTAATTTGATGTTGGATCTGCATCATGCAGAAGCAACATTAAAAGGAGCATGGAACAAAGACTTAAGAAGCAAACAGCCAGCTGCAACTGTAAGTTATTATGGTTCTTATAATAGTCACAGCGCAGAAACTCAGCTGAAGAGTGGTTTTCAAAAGAAGAAAGGCTGACATGTTAGTATGACAAATCATATGCTGTGCACCACTGAAACGAGAGTTAAGGGTTCACTGGGTATGTATAAAACCAGATGTTCTAATTCTTTGACAGTTAAGTTTGGAAGGCTCTCATTTTCTTCTGAGTATTTTGCAGAGTTCAGAGTCATCCAAAGGATCTTCTGCACATTATTCTAAAGAAACAAACACGAGGAGGGATGAAAAGAATATCTGAAAATATCTGAATCACCAATAAGGCCAATCCTGGATGCTAACAGATTATTTACCTTGAACTTTCATCTGTAAAATTCTCTATGTAGTCTTTTTGTACCGCTCCCCCAAAAGTGAACTTGATTCTCTCCACATGGTTACTCTTTCTCTCCCCCTTTGTTTTCCTGTAGAAGAACCAGCTTCCTGTGAAGAAAAACTGCGTATTTGCACCTAAAACACACTCTTTTCACAGAATAAGTCCCAGCCTGCAAAATCTTCCATGAAAACTGTGCATTTTCAAAGAATCTTTCACAAAAGGCTGAAATTTGTGCAAGTTATAGATTTTTGCCGGTAACAAAGGATAATTGTGAAAATTATATCCCTACACAACCAATCAGTTGACCCAGATATTATCCTAAAGTGCAGATTTTGTGCAGTAGCAAAATGAAATGTACACTAGGAAATAAGGTTTTGTGTAGCTGGCAATATGGGCTTTAGTCAGGAACACTGTTAAACAAATAGATGAGGAAAAAAATAAAAAAAAACCCATAGAAAATGACAATGACTACTGCAGCCTTTCAGTTTGGAGATCGACTACTTGACTGCTGCATCTGTGACCAAGGAAGGTACAAGAATGAAAGTAGGTCTAGCTGTTTTGGCTTCAGGTGTGTTGCTACCAGTATTGTTACTGGCATCCAGTACTTTCCTACATCAGCTACATGGTTCACTAGTACCTACAAAATCCTGTTTTTCATCATCAGCTTTTGCTATGACTAACCATTACATAAATCTTCTCAGTTCTGGTTTGGTCCTTGGTGCCATTCCACCTCACAGATAGGGGCTTTTTTTGCTTTTTTTTTTTTTTTTTTCTTTTGGGATTTGGTTTTTTTTTTCCTAATTATTTTTATTAAGAGCAATGTTATATGACAAATCAAACCATAATGTCAAATATCAATAATTAAATTAAATTAAAATACTATTAGACAACCAGTGATGAATTCTATCCTGCAGTGTGCATTATAAATGACTCCATTATTTCTTTAATAAATAATAAAATGATACATGAACAGTAGCTTCGTCTTATTTCCACCTTAATAGAGTTATATAATTTTATAACTACACAAAGCACTAGACATCCTACATTATACTAAATATGTGCCTCTTTTCCTCTTCTGAATAGATAGTTTTAATGTATCTTCATCAATGACCTGGTAAGGCTGCCCTTTAATGTCTCTAGCACACCAGAAAGAATTCACAGTTATATTCAGTGGAATGAGTCCTCAGCTCCTTAGTTTTATAGGAGTCTTCATTTTCAACTCGCCTAAAGGAAGCCAATCTTTTTCTTTCCATCTCCTCCTCTTTTCCTATCCCTCCCCCTTCCCTCCTGTCAGTCTCTTAATTTCTTGATTTGTTTTAGTTTTCCTCTTCTTCTTTCGCAGTTTCCTTTTTTTCTAGTTAGAAAAAAAAATACAAAGCACTCACAAGAGTGGGGAATTTACATCAGCACTGGGATTTGAATAGAGGATGGGCTGATGATATTTGGAGCCCTAAATGTCTTGATAGCTTGATTCATGAAAGGGTGCCTCTTCCTACTTCCGCAAGAATTGTGATCTACTGGAGAAGCCCTCCTCTGAGTCCCACCAGTGGGGGTAAAGTGGCAGGACATGGGAAAGGGCCTTCTCAGTTGTGGCACCTTGACTGTGGAATGTCCTCCCCTTGGAAGTCTGAGTGGGGACAATGCTGGCTCCTTTCTGGCACCAAACATGCTCTTTATTAAAGCCTTGAGGGACTATTTTATTTCAAAGTGTACATACCTATGGTTTTAAATTGATATAGGTTTTAAAGTTCTTTTAGCTGCTGTCGGGTTTAATATTTTTTTAATCTTGTTCCTACTATTTATGGCTGTAATCTGGAACCGCTTTAAAAATTTTATATAAGTGGTTCTTAAGCTTTTCTTTACCACAGACCCTTTTTGCATTTCGTCTGTTGCTGTGGACCACCAAGAATTATCTGCATCAAATATTTATTTCAAGTGACTCATCAAGGGACTTCAAATTTGGACCTACTCTAAATCATTCATTTGCACTTTCTCATCAGGCCCAGAAGTAGCAAGCGCCAAGTATTTTTTATTTTTTTTTGCGATCAAACAGTTATTTTCATAACTTATGAACAGTTTAATGTAATGAAACTTTCTACAAGTGATATCTATCACTTGTAATGATAGATGTAATTAATGTAATGAAACTTTCTACAAGTAGTATCTATCACTGGCAAAAGACTCCTGCCCTCTGTGATCAATATACAACCATCCTTCTGTCTGTCTTCCTTTCATTCATTCCTCCTTCCTTTGTTGCAACTATAAAATCTCATAACATTTCTTTGAGCCTTTGTGTGCATGCCTTGTAAGGACATCATGGCCACCCCAGGGATCCACAGACTGCAGGTTAAGAACAGCTGGTTTATATTATATGCCACTCTGAGATCTGAAAAAGGGTGGGATAGAAATAGTTTAACAAGTAAGCGAATAAATAAATACTTCCCTGCCTCCAAATCTGGCACCATACATTTGTATTTGCTGGCATATAAGACATACCATTTCCCCCCAAAATAGCCTTTGAAAGTAGGGTGCATCTTATATGCCAGATGCATTATTGTGAGCTCTCCTTTTGCCCTCCCTCCACACTAAGGCAAAATGCATAGGAAAGGGAGGAGGTGAAAGGAGGATTCCTCCACCCCCTCTTCCCTTCCTTTTTCCTTGGTGGGTAGAACTCCCCACAGAAGCAAGATGTTTAGGAAAGGGAGGGGGAAAGGAGCACTCATGAGAAGCTTCCCCCTCTTCCTTTCCATTTTGCTTCGGTGGGGAGAATCCCCATCGAGGCAAAATGCATAGGAAAAGGAAGGGACGGTCTAGGGAAGCACTGTGCCAGCAGTGCCTTCATCCCCTAGACCCCCTCCTCCCTTTTCTATGAATTTTGCTTATGCACAGGAAAGAGAGTGGGAGGTCTAGGGGGCAAGGCTTCCCTCAACTCACTTTCCTTCTGTTCTGCCTTGGCAGGAATTGTCCATGCCAAGGCAAAATGCATAGGAAAGGAAGAGGGAGGTCTAGGGGGTGAAAGGAACACTCACTCAAGGCTTCCCTAGAGCTCCCTTCTCTTTCCTATGCATTTTGCCTTCGTGGGGAGAACTCCTGCCAAGGAAAAATGGAAGGGAAGGAGTGTGGGGGAAGCCTCACTGGCATATAAGACATACTGGTACTAATTTCCCCCCCAAAAAATAACCTTTGAAAATGGGGTGTGTCTTCTACACCAGCAAATATGGTATTTTGGATGGCTATAGCCTTGCACCCTAGAAGGAGAGGAAATCAAGCCTTTTGTGGCTGTAACAGATGAAAGGATGACTATCAGAATCACCTTTCTACAAATACTACTGATGCTCCCAATTCCAATAATCCAATTGCAATAATCACTCCACACACACTACAGCAGCCCCTCCACTTTCACAAGGGTTTGGGGTGCAGAACTCTTGTGAAAGTGGACAAACTGCAAATAACTACCCCCCTCTCCCTCCCCTCCCACTCCGTTTCAGGGCTCCTCCCATCCATTCCCTTGCTGTTTGCCTGGGTGTGCATACCTTCCTTCTCTGTACCCAGGCAAAAGACAAGGGAATGGGGAGAGGCATATGCATGTTCCTCCACTTTCCTTGCCTTTTGCTTGGGTATGCCTGTCTTCCTTCTCTGCACTTGGGCAAAAGGTAAAGGAATGGGGGGAAGCCACGTGTGCCTCTCCCCATTCCTTTGCCTTTTGCCCAGACATGGAGAAGGAAGGTATGTGCACCTGGGCAAAAGGTAAGGGAATGAGACAAGGAAAATGGGGGGAGGCAAACACACATCTAGCATACAATCTAATTCACAAAAGTCAAAGCTGCAAATGTGGAGGGAGGACTATACAGCCAGAAAGTATCCCAATTTCTCCAGCTTCAGGATGAAGGCTACAACCTGGGTGCACAGTCCTGCAAAGTAACATGTGACACTGCAGGGTGGATGAAGAAGATGCCTCTCTTTGGTACTAGTTCTCTGGTGGCTTATGCAGTGTGGAAAAACCCTTAGAATAAATGCTAAGCTGACCCAAACAATAGCTGTGAGAGGTGACCACAGAATGATGTAGAAATTCACCTGACACTCTCCACTGTGTCAAGCTCGTACCCCTTGCATCTGGCTTAGGCAGTTTTTGGGTACCCAGAGGCAAGCATCTCAGAATAGAACTGCCTCTGGCTCACTGGGGAATAAACTTGGCAGCCTGGAGTTCATTAAAATATACACTGGATGCACAGTGGAAGAGATTTCTCTCTCTCTCCATATATACATGTACACACACACACACACATATATATATAGAAAATCACGTACTACATGGTGATAAAAGAATATGACAATAATTGTCTCTTCACTGACCTTGAAGACACAATGTAATATTTATTCTACTAGCTCTATCTTAGAAAAGCCAGGAAGATGGAAGAACTCCTGGTTATTGGCTGACTCAATGGTATGGGACTAAGCTATAAGTCCACTAATTATGCCCAAACCTCACGGACTGCTTGGGGCACTATTCTACACTTAAGCGCCCCCTATCTCCAAAATATGCTTACTACTTCTGCAAATTTTAGGTTTCCTTCCAAATCTATTTATACATTCCTACAATGGCCCTAGAAAATAGGGTAGCCTGATTAGATATAGAGGAAGGGGCACAGAGGCTGGAAATGTGTGTATGGCATGTGTGTGTGTTCTGAGACAAAGAGTGCTTTACTTAAAGCCACCTATTGATTTTATGGCAGAAATATGATTCAATCCATGGACTTTCTAAATGGAGGCTCATTCTCCTAGATGATACACTAGCTCCTGCTACATAGATAGTAGCACAGATTGCTTGGGAATGTTACCTTTTTAGACTACAGCTTCCAGAATCCTCTAGTGAGCAAAACTAGTGTGGCCATACTCTGGGAAGTTTTTTTTTTTAAAAAGTAGCTTTTCCAAGCTCTGGCACCACCAGCACATGGGAGCCAACCTCACCTGCAGCTGCTATACTTGAAATGTAGTCTTCAGACACTTGAGTGGGCCTAATTTTGGACCTACCAGAGCATGCCAACACCAGCTATTTTCGGCTAGCTTCGGCAATGTGCTCCTTGTATATCATTAATGTGAATTATAATATGCATTTTCTTTCTTTTACTTTACTCCACTGCAAGGGAGAGTTGTAATTAATTTTAAAAAGGCCAGTGAGATTGCTGTGGGATTCCACGTCACTTCACTGACATGGCACTTCAGAGTCTAAAAAATGATTCTATTACCATCAGTTTCCAGAGAACTTAATGAGGTCAACTGCATTGTAACTGGCAGTAGCTGTTTCTTAATATACTCCCATGTTTTAATGAAAAGGATAAACAACAAAGCAGCTCAATTTCATTCTCTAAACTGAGTGTGCATTATCACATTTTCACTCACAGGACAAAGGATACTGACTTCCTGTAAATTATGGTGTGATGAAGAAAGAGAAATCACCTTCCTCCCTTTGAGCCCACTTATCCCTGAAATATTCTTTGAAGTTTAGGAACAAAGAGGGACCAAGGGAGAAGGACAGCACAGTTCATTGTAGCAAGAATATTGAAATACTACCCATATGCAGAGAACACTTTACTCAGCTTCTTGACATATCTCTTCCACGCAAACCCACATGTTTGAATGCCTCTTTGTAATTTCTACTTAATTGTTAAATGGTCCTTGCAAAGTTGACATGGTCAAGATTATTAAGCTGAACATATTCAAAAATTTCCCTCCCAACTCCTCCATCTTATTTTGTCTTTCATCTATTGACAATGTTATCCTCCATTCTATACAATATTCACAAAGTTTTAATTTCCACACTGACTTCTTTCTCTTTCCTTTGTCCCATGTATTCAGTGCATTACTAAATCAGATCCCTTCTGTCTACCTACCTACCTATCTACCTAATTTATATTGCACTTTTCTCCTAGGGACTCAAAGGACTCAAGGTGGATAACATCAAGTTAAAGTGAAGTTCAGATAAAAATCTTATACAAAAGTTTAAAAACAGCTAAACAATTCAATTAAGAGCACAAAGTTAAGATAGTTTAAAACACAAGTGGAGTCTCTGTCCTCTGGCAAAATACTTTGGACCATAGTTTTAATCCAATCACAGATTTTCTGGCCACCTTTTGGGGAAAACCTCTTGTCTTCAACACACTGAAATCTTCTCTTCTGTGGTTTTCCATTGTCTCTCTTTGGTATCTGCTTGAATGCATCCAGCACTCTGCTCCCAAAATCATTCATCACTCACATTTCTTAGGGTGCATAATACCTTTCCTTAAATACTTATGGTGGTATTCCATCTCCTCCAAGATATTCCACAAGCTTAGCTTCTCATCCTTGTCCCTGCTGCTCAAATATCTCATCATCTATGTCACTTTGGTTCTTCAAGCATAATTCTCTCTTACTGGTTTTTATGTCTGGAAAGGCCCTTAAAACATCTCTCTCTCTCTCTCTCTCTCATACATGCGCACACACTTTTTCTCTCTCACGCTTCCTTCAAAACCTTTCTCTCATTCCATCTTTCCCATGAAACCACAGTTATTCCAACACCTTGTAACCAAGACCAAGTTCAAGTTAACAGACATAATTGTTTTGTTTTTATCTCTGCCTCCATGAGCCACCTCTTCTTCCACTGTTCTTTTGTGTGCATTTTAAAGTACCAAATCAGGGTCTTATGGATTTATATGCAGCTGCCAGGTGTAATGAATAACCAAACACGTGGTAGGTCTCTCAGTGAGGCACTTTCAAAACCTGACATGATGAGATGCAGGCTGGCCACTGAATCTTTCTGTGCAGGAAAGATGACCATTTTCCTCTTCAATCTGAATCTTGCTTGGGCAACTATGTCCACCTGAGCTTTGCACTATTCCTGTACCCTTGCTTATTTATAAGTTCTGGTTTGCACCTTGGTCTCTTCCTGCAATGTAGTGGTTTGAGTATTGAACTAGCACATTGGAGACCAGGGTTCAAATCCCCACATGACCACAGAAATCCATTGGGTAACCTTGGGCAAGTCACAGTCTCTCAGCCTCAAAGGCAAAATCCTTCTGAACAAATTCTGTCCAGAAAACCCTGTGACAGGTTTACTGTAGTATCAATCATAAGTTGGATGTGACCTAAAGGCATAAAACAAAAACAGCAGCTCTTCCTGACTCCTGAAGGGGCCACAGGTGTCCCATTCTGCATGATGATCTGTAGCTGGATCTGAAAATCCTGTCCCATATGGGAGCATTTTCAAGTGCTCCAAGTCCTGCTTTTTGTTTTGTTTTTTTGGTAACACCACACACCCCCACTCTGCAGGATATGCTATTTTCATAACTGGACATATTTCATGGCTGAAACACATGTTTGAAAGTGTAATGGCTGTATGCATATGCCAGGTCAGGATGACATCAGACATGATCATGTCATGAGTTCAAAGAGCACTAGGCAGGGAAGTCCAACGCTAATGGGCTTGAGATAAGCCTTTCTAAAAACTGTAAATTGTGAGCACTCCCAAGAACAATGGCAGGTGAAACTAACCAGGTGAAGTACTCAGGACCTCTACTGTGAGCATATCCTACTGAGACTTTCCCCATTCACCTTATCTGGCCAAAATATTAAAAGAGATTGTTAGGACTGCCATCAATGTTTTCTAACCTAAAGTTAAAGCAATCAGCTCACTCCAAACTCCTTTGTCAGTTTTGTGGGAAAGCCATTACAGCTTTGTCCACACACCCTCCTTCAGGGTAGGAAATAAGGTATAAAAACCCTAGCTCCAACCCCAATAACTTGTAGGACATTGGCCATTGCACTGCTTATGGTCCCACAGATTCTTGTTCCTCTGTATTACTCTGAGACTCTTGTTTGAGCCATTCTGCTTTGATCTTCTGCTTCAGGACCAGTAAATATCACTTCTTCCACCCAAAACCTTTCTCTACCCAACCTTCCTTGCCTTTCTCTTTAATAGCCTTGTATGATTCATGAGACTGCTTGATTTCTTGTGTGTGTCTATTAATTTCCAATAAAATACTCTGTTTAATTTCAGCTGGAGTCACCTCTGCTGTTAGTATTGGTATACTCTGGCAAAAACATCCTGCCATTATCCTCCTCTGGCACGCCTCCTTTGAGCTAATAATTCCCCATATCCTAAGGAGACACTGGCACTGCTAGTGGACCTTAAAGTCCCCCACCTTTTAGAGTAATAATTGATCTGGTGTGAGTGAGGAAAGCAGACGCGAACTGCACTCACAGTAGCCCAATCCTAAGCAGCTAGTATGAAGAATGGCCTCAAAATTACATACCGAATGATGTGAGGATCCACCTGCTGGCACCTGCTCTTTCTGCTCCTAGCCCAAGTAACTAAGGTGTGTGGCATTTGAGATAGCCCTATATAAGGCCCACTTCAATTCATGTAAGAGCAGGGCCTCTCATGAGATTTCTGGGTTCTTCTGAGATTTTAAGGCAGGCCTTATACAAGTTTTCCTCATTTGCTCTGGACAGTCTTGAGCTAGCCTTGCAGCTGTTTGCAAAACCAAGTCTCCAGGGGCCCTTACACAGCACACAATTATAGCAATATAGGTTAATTTGAACTGCCATGGCTGCATCCTCCAGAATCCTGGGGTCTACAGTAAATGAGGCACTAGAGCTCTCTGGTCAAGAATTCTAAACACTCTCTCTGCCCTGCAAAATAAATCCCAGAATTCCACAGGATGTGTAGGATAAGCACTATAATTTATATATATAATAATATTTTATATTGGTAGATTTATTTTATTAAACTTCTGGGTATTACTAGAGACTTAACTGTTATTTTAACATTACTAGGGATAGCTACCAGTTATAATGTTTGTGCTTATTCTATGAGACGGTTTTATTGTTTAAAACAGAATATATTACAAGCAACAAAAAATAGCTTAGATGGTAGTGGTTACTTTTAAGGGAATGTTGAGTACAAGTATTATAGTAGGAGCTGTTTGAAGTAAGGGTAAGAACCTTTTTTAAAAATTATTTGTTTGTTAGTTTTGGTTAATTTAGTTTAGTATAGTATAGCAATAAATGGTTGTTGTATTGTCTCTTTTATTGTTTTGGCTGTATGTAAGATCTTGGTATTGTGTGTTATTTTTAATTGCTTTTTTCATTTTTGTTCATCTGTGTTTTGCTTTAATGTTTAATAAAACATATGGATTTTTTTAAAAAAAGGATGGAACCATGGTAGTTAAACTGGAATCACAGCACTATACAACATTTGCAGGTTTAATATTCAATTCAATTCAATTATTAATGCTTGGGCCATAGGCCATTCGCATACATAGTAATAAAATCAATAATTACAGTTTCAAAATACAACTATAAAACACACCAGTATAAAGTGGAGCATAAAATAAAGAGAATATTAGTCTTGCATGTTATAATTAAAAAAAACCATCTAATACAATTAGGATACATTAAATATATTAAGATACATTAAATATATATCCATTAAATATAAACAACAGCTCTAAAATTAATGGGAATCACTCCCAGAGCAACTGACTGCAATACCCATGATGAATCTTGCCCTAATTTTCACTGCTGTCAGGACAAAAAGAGAAACCTTGCGGGTTGCCATATAATCAATATCAGACAGCAAATAGAAGATCTTTTCTGAGACAGTATTCGTGTGTAAGGAAAACAGAATTGCTCCAAAAAACTTGGTAATATTCAGGGATTTGATGATTTGTGAGTTTCTCCAACCCATCCCCCCTCCCCACTTCAAGCACGTCTTTTCTGGGGGAAGCTTCTCCTTTGACATCTCCAATCAGGCTGCACAGCCCTTTAAAAACCACCTGAGATCCTCCTCCTTCTCCACCAGCTACTGCTGGGCCAGCTAGGGATGGCTCACACTTTGATTTCTTGGCACCTCTCCTGATGCACCCTCGCACCCAAGGAAGGATATGGGGAAGAGAAGAAGTATAGGGTTCCCATACTAATCCACCCCCTTTCCCTGACTTGGTTTGGACTGTGGGTGCCTGCTTTCCCCATCATATCTCAGCCCCCTTCTTCATTTGCAGTTTTTCCAGTTTTGTAGGGGTCCTAAGTCCCTAGTACCAGTGAATCTGGAGGATCAGCTGTAATTTACCATTTATCCTACATTAGTAACAAAGTACAGTACAAGAAAGAAGATTGTTTGTTTATACTGGATTATTTTTAACAAGGCTTTTGCAAAGTCTGCCCCGATTCACATCTAATTACGTATAAATAATTCTGTGGTTGTGTGAAATAATTCTTGATGCTGGATCTAGGTGCAGATCTGTAGCTAATTTTTTAAAAAGGTACTCATGACATACAGTTGGACCTAAGTGAGTATTGGACCACAAGAACCTGAGTGCATCTGAATCAGTGCATGCAAGGAAATCTGTTTATCCATGCTGATGTCCCATGATACAACAAGATGTCCCTCTTTGTACATTACACACCACATCTGAATACTTGACTGAACTTAAAAGGCCTACACCCTGCCCATTCTCTCTGCTCTTCTCAGATAAGAACCTCAGGTTTAAAAAGTCACAAAGATACTTTGATGTATATTTCTAAACCAGTTAGAAAAGAGAAGCCAAAAAGGCATAAAAGATAAAGTTTTAAGTATCTACATGGGGCATGTCCAGTGGCATTTTTAATCTTGGTTCAATTAGTCTTTTTTCTGGTTTTAAAGGCTATTTTTGAAAAGGGCTTATTTGCCTCAAACTGTGCTGACTACATTTTAGAATTTCAAATGAATGGAACAGCCACAATAGATACCTGTGGACCTAATTATTATTTAATTATCCCATGTTAAATTTAAAAAATTGCAGCACAGAATGAGGTGTTTTTTGTACAACTGTTCAAGTTTATGTGCAAAATTTGAAAAACTGAATAATGCTCTCCTACTTGTCTACTTTGCTTCAGTAACAGAAATCTTGCCATAGTGAATAGAAATCAGAATGCAGGACACACAATCACATGTGTGTTCAATGGCTTGGATCCTACGTTTCTGTATCCAGAACTTGTTTGAATGATGCCCCTAGGGACAGAACGGGGAGGCATCTCCACCCCCTCCATCTTACAATGATCTATCCAAACAGCTGAGGGATCTCTTGAACAGCATGCAAGGGAGTGTGGGAAATCAGTAAAAATCACCGATGCCATCCCTCCACTTCTGTCACTGGAAACCACCACTGGAGTGCAGTCCTTACTATGAATGTAAAAAATTAATCTGCTTATGGAAGAGCAACTTATTTACCAAGAGTGTGAACTTCACTCAGCCTTTTCAAATCTTGGATTCCCTCGATCATTCTCAACCTTTGATCCTCCAGCTGTTCTGGACCTCAACTCCCAGAAGCTTCCACTGGCCTGGCCAATGAGGATAAATTCTGGAAAGTGAAGTCCAAAACAGCTAGAAGACTAAAGATTGAAAATGGCTGCCATAAATGATGAATTATAACTCTTATAACTCACTGAGGCTGACTGGAATTGGAATTTGATGGCTTGGAAGAAATCTTTGTGAGTGCAATTAAACCATTATTTTGGTGCAAGTGTGGAATCTCTGGTTAGCTGGCAGAGGTCATTTTGGAACCGCTTGCTATAATCTTTGAGAAATCTTGGAGGACAGGAGAGGTTCCAACAGACTGGAAGACAGCAAATGTTATCCCCATCTTCAAGAAGGGAAAAAAAGAGGACCCAAACAATTATCGCCCAGTCAGCCTGACATCAGTACCCGGAAAGATCCTGGAGCAGATCATTAAGCTGTCAGTTTCTAATCACTTAGAAAGCAACGCGGTAATCACAAGAAGTCAACATGGATTTCTCAAAAATAAGTCATGCCAGACTAATCTTATCTCTTTTTATGATAGAGTTACTAGCTTGATAGATGAAGGGAATGCTGTGGATGTAGCATATCTCGATTTCAGTAAGGCCTTTGACAAAGTTCCCCATGACATTCTTGCAACAAAGCTAGTAAAATGTGGGCTGGACAGGGCTACTGTTAGTTGGATTTGTAATTGGTTGACCGACCGAACCCAAAGGGTGATCACGAATGGTCGCTTTTCATCCTGGAGAGAAGTGACTAGTGGGGTGCCACAGGGTTCTGTCCTGGGCCAGTGCTGTTCAATATTTTTATCAGTGACTTGGATGAAGGAATAGAGGGCATGCTCATGAAATTTGCAGATGATACCAAATTGGGAGGGGTTGCTAATACGCCTGAGGACAGGATCAAAATTCAAAATGACCTGGATAGATTGGAGAGCTGGGCCAAGGCGAACAAAATGAAATTCAACAGAGAGAAGTGTAAGGTCCTACACTTAGGTAGAAAAAATGGAATACAGAAATATAGGATGGGGGACACGTGGCTGGATAGCAGTACGTGTGAAAGGGATCTAGGAGTCTTCATAGACCACAAGCTGAACATGAGTCAGCAGTGTGATGTGGCAGCCAAGAAAGCCAATGCAATTCTTGGCTGCATCAATAGGAGTATGGTGTCTAGATTGAGGGAGGTACTGGTACCGCTCTACTCTGCTTTGGTTAGACCCCATCTTGAATACTGTGTCCAGTTCTGGGCACGTCAATTCAAGAAGGATATTGACAAGCTGGAGCAAGTCCAGAGGAGGGCGACCAAAATGGTGAGGGGCCTGGAAGCCATGCCCTATGAGGATAGACTTAGAGAGCTGGGTATGTTTAGTCTGCAGAAGAGAAGGTTAAGAGGGGACATGATAGCCATGTTTAAATATTTGAAGGGATGCCATGTAGAGGAAGGAGAGGGCTTGTTTTCTGCTGCTCCAGAGACCAGGACAAGGAGCAATGGATTCAAGCTGCAGGAAAGGAGATTCCACCTGAACCTCAGGAAGAACTTCCTGACAGTCAGGGCTGTCCGGCAGTGGAATCTGCTGCCTCGGAGTATAGTGGAGTCTCCTTCCTTGGAGGTTTTTAAGCAGAGGCTGGATGGCCATCTGTCAGGAGTGCTTTGAGGGTCTTCCTGCATAGCAGGGGGTTGGACTGGATGGCCCCTGTGGTCTCTTCCAACTCTACATTTCTATGATTCTATGATTCTATGGTTCTATGTGCACTCACTGCCCATAGTACAAGGTCCATTCCAAAGGATGGCCACCTTCAGAGTTGCTCCGTGTACAAAGAAGGAAGGCAGTCACTTCAGCAGCAACCCTAAAAAAGGCTTTGTATCAACAATCTAGATTATTTTCTAACTGCAATGAAAATTCCTGTGTATTGTGGTATATAAAAATGGCCCACAATTAGAGGAGTATTGACTGGTACAAAATCAAGGATATGCCACAATACTTTAACACCCAGAGCCAGAAAACATTTTTTCACTTGAATGAAATATTTTTGTGTAGCTGTTAAATCCTCCTCTCCACTTGTTTGTAAAATGGTACCTAACCCAATTTTCATGTCTTTAAAATGGTACTATTTTCATCTCTTAAGAACCAGTGATGGTAAGTGGCTGAAACTCAGAGACTGTTCATAACTCTTCAAGTAACAATAGCATTGTAAAATGCTCACTTTGTAGGCCTAGTTCTGTGTAAACTTTGCAATAGAATATGATTCTGAGGACTAAAATATACTGGCTATTTGGATGAGGGTTAAACAAAATGCTATCCAAACAGATTTTTCAGAGAATGAAAAAACTTCATACAAAGTTATGATGCAGTGAAGAGAAATGTTAAAAAGCAAGTGTTCCAAAGGAATGTTGCAAATGAATTTACATGTAAAGGAGGTAGGTTGCCACTAGTTATATCAGAAAAAAACTTTTTCTAACGTTTGCTATTGCAATCACTCATGTGATGTTTTCCATCTTGCCATCCCATAAACTCCAGTTACCCAACCATATCAGGAAAACAAGTGAATACAAACCTCACTAATCTCATAAAGGTCAGGAAATATCTAAAGTGCTCCATGTTCCTTGTGCACCGTGAACACCTCCAGAAGTTCATAACCTGGATGAGAAAACTGACTTTCCAAAACTCCACTAAACACAGGAAGGAATCTTAATGAAGTGAAAGTTTCCTAAGAGGTTAAATCATTCACATAACTGCCTTGAGCAAATATCCACATTCTTGATGAATTTTAAGGAACAAAGAGAAATACCTTTCCTGCCTTCAGTGGACAAAATTTAACCATCTAGGTTAAATAATAATTCTTCATGTGAACAAAGGCAACATGAATAAGCTACTCACAATTGTTACAGTGCTTTATATAAAGAGGATTACCATTTTGGCTTGCAACCGCAAGATAACACCACCGAATTGGGTTTCTATGGGTTCTGTACCTTACTATAGTACTAGGAATCTTCTAAAGTTGGCAGCTGACTTGAAAGCACACACACACAAAAGGAGATCAGTGCGGTAGTGTGATTAGAGATCAGGACTAAGATTTCAGAGATCCAGATACAAGTCCCCATCATGGCTCCTCATTCTATCTCAGCCTGACTTACCTCACAGGACTGTTGTAAGGATATTATAGAAAAGAATAGATCCATGTCCCTCCAGCTCACTGGAGGAAAGGTGAGACATAAATACGACTAAAAATCTCAATGAAAGATAATAATACAAGGATCCACAGCTCCCACCCCCCAGGACCACAAACAACCAGGGCCTGAGCTCAAGTGGCTTGAAATTTAAAATCCCTTGGAGAGTGATCAGTCTTGACTTCTGTAAGTGCAAGTGGTCCTTCTATTTGCAGGCTGACAGGTGAAAAAGGAGGAAGAAACAGGGAAGGAAAGGTGTGAGCTCATCTTCTTTGCTCAAAGCCCAAAAACTGCTATTCCTGTACTGCGTACCACCAGCACACAACCCTGAACAGGTCGTCCTTGAAGGAACATGGCCCTCCCCTTTGCTTTAGTTGAACAAGCTTCCCATTTTATCTAAACTACAGCACCATAATTACTAGATTTCAAAAAAGCCAGACTGTTAAACCATGTTGGTATTTTAAACTGTCTTGTTCCAAAGTTCGTACTCACCCGTAATGTCCTGGCTCAGAAACCATGGTTAATTATCAGGTTTCCGGTTTGTTTTCTTGTGATGTGAAGAGTTTAAATGTCTAGATAAAACATTAAGACTAGATGTTCCAAACATACAAACTGACTGGGGGTGGGATTCAAAGCAATGTATTGCTTTACTGTATCTGTCCCAGCATACTTGTTAATTTAATGAAATATTCATAGCTATCTTAGTTTTTCACTTTTTTTTTTGTTATTGTTTGCCTCAGGCCAGAAATGCACATCACTGCCAAAACCAACAGCCTTGTACCGAGTTCTCTGACTCCTTTTCACAGTTATAAGCCAAACCTAATTATTATATATTACATAAAACAATTAGGCAGATTATGGGTTGGTTATAAGAAAATCCTACCTCACAGCAGCCAAGAAGGTGAGGAAACATACACGACAGCAACAAAACTGTCACAGAATGACAACCATCTAAGCTAGGATTAACATACGTCCTCTCTTACCCAGATATCCTCTCTTTTTCAGAACTAAAATTCCCATCCTCCACCCGCCAATATCCCAGGCATGTCCTCTTTTTCAGAGTTAAAATTTCTCTCTGGACAGACTCATCTATCTATCTATCTATCTATCTATCTATCTATCTATCTATCTATCTATCCATCCATCCATCCATCTCCATGTTTTCTCATAAGGTCTGCACTGTGGAAAGTGGGTGATCTAGGAGAACTAGAAGGAGGACGAAGAGAGACATGCCAGGTTTAAGCAGGGTGAGACACGACCCCAACACAGGCAGGCTCAGCTCTGTTGAGGTTACCTATTGGCTTCCAGTTGGGTCAGGGCTGCTGCAGCTGTTGTCATCGATGGGGCTATCATCTTCTTCCATCCTGAGGGGAAGGCCCGTCAGGAGGAAGATGTTGAAAAAGAGAAAGGTGCCCTGTTACCAATGCTGGGGAGGTGTCTGGCCACAAGGAGAGTCTGGCTTCTCTGTCGGACTAACTCAACTGAGGAGCAGTTGTTCCTCTTACAACTGCCCAGAGCTTATAGAGTATTTAAAATGAGAATCATCATAGTGACTGGTGGTTTGATAGTCATTGGGTAAATGTGTCCTCTTTTGTTTTTCAAAATACAGTAACCCTTACCTAAGCACTGGAGTGGTGGTGGGTTTCAACCTGTGGCTGCTGTTTCAATGGCTTCTCATCCACATACAGACTAAATGTCTTTTATTTCATTCTGGAATGCACACTAGTCCAAAAGACAGCACAGCGAAATAAATTCAAGACAGACCAGTTCATTTGAAACAAAAGGGCTTATAGTTTTCATACTTATTCATATTGTTCAAGAAGTCACAGACAGGAAAATTTCTCAGGGACTATAGACCACATTTCCAGTAATATAATTATGAGCTCATTTGCCTGAAGTGGAACAGTGAAAGAAACATGCTGGTGCACCATCTCTCTGCTCCACCTACCAGTTCAACAATACTCAGTCCCACAATATGCTGTTCTTGCTTTAGGGACAGGATTTCTTCCTGCTTTCTTACTTTAGCACTAAGTACTTCGGTCTCCCATGGAGATATGCTTTTAAGCTTGTAAAGAAGATGTCTTTATGCACCCAACACCCAATGGCAATGCACCCAAGAGATAAGTGGCAAATATACTTCAGATTCACTGTTTACAAAACCAATGAGAGCTAAAAGAACAGGAAATACAAGACAGAAGTGCAAAAATTCTTCTAGAATGTTAGGAAGATTTCTGGATGGAGCACATATATGTGCCCAAGAACTCTGTGGAGCGGCACAACCTTAATATTATCCTAAGATCTTTTGTCTCTGCAGAGTTTCTAAGTTAATAACCCATCTCCACTTCAGTTTAATACAGGGAGAGTGATTCTTCGATGAACAAGGAGCTAAAAGAATTGCTGACAGCTTAATTGGAATAAAAAAAGAGCAAAAAACAAAACAGACTCTTCAGCCTCTTTAAATTTAATCATTTCTTCCATTGGGTGAATACTGTAGTTTGAGTGAATGCCACAAATATCATGCTGGTTACTTCACAGTGAGCACAAAATAGGTGACTGAAGGTTAAGCAATACAACTCACCTAGAAGTACTCCTCTTTCGAACAGTTATTTTGGCACTGCTCTAATGCATTCTCCTTTCCCTCCAATACAGTTGCTAATGACAGTTTCTCCAATTAACAATCTTCTGTAGAGCAGGTATAGGAAGTACCGACATTTTGATATCTCCTTAGCTGACAACTTGTTCTTCTGATACTTCCAAATTAAGGGCAAGTTCCATTAATTCAGTGGGGTTCTGCTCTTTCACCAGTTCTTCTTGCCTAGAGAAGTTCACTTGGAACCACTCGCACATATATGCTATTTGCAAAGTGAGCTGAAAGAAGGGGAAAATGGTGCAAACCAGTTGGAGGACTTTGCCAAGCTGCATGCATGCGGTCAGACCTAAGTGAGCCTCTGTAAGTCCTTCATGCTCCCTACAGTACATGCGTTCTGCTTTTCAATCTATTCAGTTTTCTTACAATGCTCCAGTCCTTTAGTTGTCAAAAAAGTGTGAAAGCCAGTAAGTATAGATTGAGCCTTCCTTATCCAAAATGCTTTGGACCAGAAATGTTCTATATTTTGGATTTTGGGAAACAGTACCTTTTTGGAAATCACACACAACAGGAAGCCAATGGCAACCCCACCCTGAATAAATCTTGTCAAGAAAACCCTATGACAGGATTACCATAAGGCTGAGTTGACTCAAAGGGACACAACAATAAGCAAATAAAGCAACTTTTCATATTACAGGCTTCAATAAGTCTACTAGGAAAAGCTGTGGATATTTATAACAATTAAAATTCATTTAGTGTAAAGATGAAGAACCTCTGGCCCATGAATCCCACCCATGGGTCCTCCACGTGGCCTAAAAATTAGCCTGAAAAAATTTTTTTGGGTGTGTGTTATATCTAATAACTCACTGGAGAGAAGAGATTATTTAAAGATAGGAAACTGTTGCACAGAAGTGGCATTTGCTTTGAAGCTCCATAACCTGTTGCATGGGATTGAGGTGTACTTTAGATGGTGGGAACTTGTTGCATGGAAGTGACCTCTGCTTTCCATTCTGGAGAGGGGTTGTACTGACGTGTACTCTTTGGAAATCACACACAGAAGTGAATGTTAGTGAGGCAATGGAAGTTATAGAGGAAATGCAAGGTAGCTTTAATATACTGGTTAATATTATTTGTATTAGTTTTGCTGAAATAGTTAATAGGAGCTTAGCTGAAATAGTCAATACTGAAACTCCAAAGACAGGTTCACAGAAAGGCCATGAAAAGAGGAAAATGAGTCAACAACTAACTAAGAAGTTAATGAGCAGTAGGCCAACAGCTGCCAGGAACCTTAATGAGCTGAAAGGCTTAAATCATAACCTAATGAGGAAGATCAAAGAATTCATAGTCAGTAAAGCCAAACTGATATAGTCTAAGAAGAAGCAGCAGCCAAAGTGTCAATATGACCTGTCACACATTACAGGTATGAGCCAAAGGAAGAAAGGTGTGCCAATGAGGTAACAGACTTCTAAATTAACCAATCAGGTTCAGCTTTGGGGAACCAATAGGATAATCAGAATTTGGTTTTGGGAAACCAATCAAGTAGTGGATCCTAAACTTGTAACCAGTTAAAACTAGCAACATGTATTTAAAAAATTGTAACCCTTTGTCTGGGTTCTAGATTTGCATAAGGGACCAGAACCTTTACTGCACAGTAATAATAATCAATAAAAGCCTCTGTTGGAAGACACTCTACTGGGTCAGTCTTTTGGGTGTGCCAGGCACGAACTTAGAAAGGTCCTTGCCTGTTTGGTGTGACAGTATTTTGCATTCTTGAAGGGGGAAAAATGTCAAAACACGTAAGAATTACCTGTAACTCCCCACTATAATTCGTTTTTCCCTTGGCCTTTGTCATGGCCAGAATGTATCTCTCAAGAAGATTTTTCTCAAACTGGAATTCAGTCCCTAGGACAAAAGAGGCTCTCTCCCATTTTAGTGCCTCCAAGCATGCAAAGTGTTCAACATGCATCGGTCTAGCAGAGAGTGGAAATCATGTGACCCTGGAGAAGTTGCTGCACTGTAATTTCCAGCAGTCCTAGCCAGCAGAGATGATAGTGAAGAATGCTAGGAGTTGCCATGCAAAAGTCTCTGGAGATCTCCATGATTCTCATATCTAATCCAACTGTATTAATAAAAATTCTTGTATGAAAATGGAAACATTTGTACAACTAATAAAAATATCTGGGGAAAAATATCCTGTAAAGTCAGAAATGAAGAAGGGGGAATCTTTTGAGGGGAAGGAGCTCCAATGCCTCTGTGATACCAGGTTTTTTTGACATGCTCTTAAAACTGAGTCCTTGGCAGTTGAAGCACCAGCTGGACCTTTGGCCAGGGATAGTTAGGTTTACTTCTCTGAATTTCTCACAAGTGTAAACTGGAGAAGGAGCATTTCTAAGAGCCAACTGAGTCCTGATCTCAGGACTCAGCAGACCCTGGAAGCACCAATTGAGCATTCAGTTAGCTTAGTGGTGAAGCTCCACTTCCTGATTGAGATGTTCCCTCTCCCTGCTCACCTGGAAAGAGGCACAACATTCCAAGACCCAACCAAGGAACCAAGCCAGTATGAAATGTTGCTATTACCAATATTGTGGAGGTGGGGCTGAAGAAGACCAAAGCCTATCTAGTTTATATTTATGGCCAAGGCAGGATTTGAAATAAGACAACTTCATTCATAGCTCAGTGCCTTAGCTGCTATGTAGTTTGTTGTTGTTGCTGTTGTTGTTGTAAGCCTTTAAAAGTCATTTCCAATTAATGGTGACCCTAAGGCAAATCTATCACGTGGTTTTCTGGGGCTGAGAGTGCATGATGTGCCCAAGGTCACTCAGTGGTTTCCACAGCTGAGAATGGAATGGAACCCTGGTCTCCATCATCGTAGTCCAATGATCAAACTCCTACACCACACTGGTTCCCAGTATATAATACCACCTCTTAAAATGTTATTTTACTGAATTTATTAATCTCATCCTTTACATGAAAAAAAAAATCAGGAACGCAGTATAGAACACTCAGTTAAATGCAGAAATAACCTCCCCAATGCAAAATAACTCCTCAAGCAGTATAAAGTAGTTTCAGGCCATTTTATAAAAACTTGACATCTGCTTTGCAGATGCACCTAAACAAGAATCTAATTCTGTTCCCTTCTGTTTTCCTTCTTTTTAAAGAAGTTCTTATTATCAAGGGTTTATTATCCTACAGAATTGCTCTGTGCCTAGAGTGTGATATTAGCTCAACAGTTGCCAAGTGAAGAATTATTAACTTCTCAGCAGCATCTACAATTTAAGGATCAGGTTAAGAGAACATCACACACATACAAGAATACCTTATACATGCTATATAATCAATATACCTTAACTTTTACGAAATAGTAAGCTTCTCCTTTTAGGCTTTTACCCTTCTTGTTTCAAACGTACATATACAGTGCACCCACTGTATTGTGGGGAGTTCCACTCCAGGAACCCTTGTGTAAAACAAAAAACATGAATGTCACATCCCATTGTAGTCAATGGACACAATGTGTGCACCCACACACAGGTGCACATCCATTAAATCCATTGACTATAATGGGAGTGGCGCTTTGTGTGACCGCGAATCCATGTAGGCAGAGATTGTGCCAGAAGAGGGCACACTGTAGCATTACCCTCCACAACTGTGAGTTTGACTTTCACTGATTTAATTATTTGTGAGTTTCTCCAGTCCTATCTCCCCCACCTCAGGTGCTTCTTTTCTGGGGGAACCTTTCCTCTTGGCAGCTCTGATCAGGCCATGCAGCCCTTTAAAAAACCAGTTCTGGTCATTGTCATTGTCACTGTCCTCCTCCTCCTCCTCTAAGCCCTTGCCTGGCCAGCTGAGGATGGGTCAGAGCTGACAAACCTCTCCCAATGCCACCCAACACCCAAGGAAGGAGATGTAGAGAGAGAAAGTACAGGGCCATCATGCCAGCTCGCCCCCTATCCTTCCTTTTTCCTGACCTGGTTTGGATCCTGGATGCCTGTTCTCTCCATCAGGCCTCAGCTCTCTTTCCACAGACACACACAGACACACACTTTGTGATTTTTCCATTTTTGTAATGATCTTGCACCCCTAACCCTAGTGAATGTGGAGGGCTGAGTGTAGTAAGATCGTAAACCATGATTTACAGGATCTTGTTCCACTGTTGCTCTTTCTTGCTACCTGTAGATTTAACTTTATTTTGAAAGGAAGCAAAATTTGACAAAAACAGGCAATTCCCTGAGAATGGGAGCACTTCTCACTTACCATCCTTGACTGACTGGTTCTGTCCTACTCTAGCAAGTCTCCCTGTGAGTTACACATGGCTCTTAAGCAGTGGGGACAGTTGTGCAGTCCTCCAGGATTCTTCACCATAGCAATGGCAACAGCAGGTACATTTCTATATCGCTTATCAGTGCTAAGCACTTCCTAAGTGGTTTACAATGTGTTTAGCTAATTGTCCCCAACAAGCTGAGTATTCATTTTACCAACCTACGGAAGGCTGAGTCAACCTGGAGCGCTGCAGGATCAAACTCACAATATTGTGGTTGCAGTGCCAGTATTTAACCACTGCACCACCAGGGCTCTGTTTTTACCACTGTGCCACCATTGGCTACACAGGCTAGGGCTGGTAAGACTTGAAATTAAAAAAACCAGGGGGCTGCACTATTCCTACCCTTGTGTTTAAGATTCTATGGCTTCTCTACCTCTTGCTTTGGTCTCCAGCCCATTCAGATTCATGAGACTTCTAACACTACACTGGACCTGCGAATCATCATAAAAGAGAAATACTATTTAGCCCACTGATCCAGACTGGCCCAAGATATTTGCTCTCTGAGGGGGAGTAGCAAATTATGCCTCCTATCCACTTACCCACCCAGATTACTGTGCATAATGCTCAATGCCTTGGCATTAGAGACAGCAAATCCTACAAATACCTCTAACTCTCCGTGGAAGTAAAACTGATATTAGAAATGTGGGCCTCTTTGGACCTCACACTAGGAGAAAAGTAGCATTTAAATGTGATAAATAAATAAAACACAAAGGAGATAACTTAATCGTTGCCCTTTCATGACACACCTAATATCAGTCTGCCTTATGGTAAGGCTGGTCATGCTGCTGATCAAGTCAAAAAATCTCCCCCTAGTACACCTTAGCACACTCAATCCAAACTGCAAGTTTATTTCTTCATTTTAAAGAAATGCTTGGAAATATCAGACTACGTCGACTCCTTAGATTTTACGTAGTGGACATGTAATAAAGCTGAGCAGTTCTGGACGAAGACAGAAAAAATGATGCAAAAGATTTTAAAGTCTCAAGTACCTAAAAAGCCTGAATTTTATCTGTTAGTAATCTGGGAAGAAGATACAACAGTGGATAAAAAGCAACATAAACTGGTACAATATATGCTGTTAGCAGCAATATTGGTATATGCAAAATACTGGAAAAAATCAGAGTTAACAACAGTGAATTAATGGCTAAACAGACTGATGGGAATTGTTGAAGTGGATAAGCTTATGCACAGGCTAAAAGGCAGAATACAAAATGAATTTTTGCTTGAATAGATGTGGTTGATTGATTTAAAAAAAAAAAGAACGAAGGAGATCTGATGACAGTAGGTTTTGATATTTAAAATTAATATTACCAAACCAGACGTGTAAAAGTGCTTTTAGAAGATATAGTCTGTTTCCTGTTTTAAATTGTTTATATATTGATGATTACTATTTTTAGATGATTGATCATTAGTATAAAGTAGTATGGAATAAGTTAACAATTAGTTATGCACTTAAGAAATTAAGCAAATAATTAAAATAAGTGATAAACAACAATTGATAACTATGGAATGAAATGCATGACTTAATAGTTTGGTGTAAATGTTGAAGTAATACAGACTGTTTGCAACAAGGGCGGGAACTAATTTTAGTTAGGTTTTGTTAGTATTTGTCTTAGATATGTGTAGATTATGATGCCTGTTGATCTTTGTATCTTTGTTGTTGTTGTTTTGTTATTTAGTATGCTTGGATTGTGTTTTTTTTTCCAACTTAATAATTTTTTTAAAAAAGGGAGAAAAAAAGAAATGCTTGTGGGAGGCTGGAAAAAAATCATCCATTTATATTCCCTCCCTTCTCTGTAAAGATCTCCGGCCAGCTCCAAAAATCAAGGATGAAAATACATGGCTACATTTTCTGTTTCAATAAACACCACATCCAGCTGTTTCTGGAGCCCATGTCACTCAGAGTGAATACATAGCGATAAAGGGAGAAGAGTAGAGATACCTTTGTCTCTCTGTGTATTTGTTTCTGTTAGGATGAATGGCAGCTTTGGAAGACAAATGGAACAAAATTTCATGGAGGATCCAGCCTCTGAGATGGAAAAACTTGCCCATTATTCTTAAGTGTGCAGACCTTGGAAAAGATTTTTTGTTGTTGTTGTTGAACTATGACTCCCCAAATTCTCCTAGCTAGAACAGGAGGGGGATTCTGTTAGTCCAAACAAGTAACTGTTCTGAGTTCTGTCTGTGTACAAGTTATGTCTGTTAAAGAAAAGCCAGACTCTAAATCCTCAAAGAGAAAAGGAGACCCCATTTTCTTTATTCTTCATGTTTTACACTTGAGCCATATACAAAACTTGCTTCATAATCAGTCAGAGCCATGGTACATCTAGCTCACTATTGTTCCCACTGACTGGTAGTCATTTCTCATTAGGATTCTGGCAGGATTATTTCCTAGCACCATGTGGAGAGGCTGTGAATTGAACCTAGGAGCTTCTGTGTGCAAAGAAAATGATGGGAAATTATGAATATACAGGGCCACAGTTGACTCAGGCTGCACCACTAGCTTATTGAACCCCACAGTGGCCAAAGAACTCGCAGTAAGGTTAAAAAGCTGTCAGTTTATCTCAAATGGATGGCTCACCCATGGCCAGGGGCCCAGTAGGGGAAAGGACCAAACCCATTCCTGTTCAAGTGGGGAACTTACAGGGGCAATTACAATTCCTAGTGCCAAACAAAATTGGTTTCCAAGTAGTTCTTGGGTACAACTGACTCAAGAAACATAATCCCCAAATTGACTGGACCCAAGGCTTACACAAGCATACTGAAGATGTCAATCTAGTGCCCGAAATAACAACTCCCAACACGGCACTCAAATTGAGTCCTGAGGAACTACAGAAAATCCCGCTAGAGTACTGGGATCTGCAGAAAGCATTTGAAGACCACGAAGCAGACAAACTGCCCCCGCACGGAGACTTTGATTGCAAATTGAGATTGATAGATGGAGCTAAAATTCCCAAACCCAAGATATATCCAACCAAGATATGAACAACCAAGAATTAGAGGCTCTAAAAAGATTCCTAAATAAAAACCTGCAACGTGGCTTCATTAAGCCCTCATCAGCTCCCACAGCCAATCCCATATTTTTCCACAAGAAAAAAGATGGAGGAGAACTGAGGCTCATTGTGAACTATAATTTAATCAATCAGGCAGTATTGTCTAATGTGTACCTGATTCCTTTGACTACGGATATTTTAAACCAATTGGTTAAAGGCAAATTTTTTACCAAATTGGACCTCAAAGAAGCTTTCCACAGAATGCACATTGACCCTGAAAGTGAATGGTTGACCGCATTCTCAACCCCCCTGGGTAACTACCAATGGACTGTTCTTCCCTTTGGATTACAAGCGGGTCCAGTCGCATTCCAAACGTTCCTCAACTGTGTGTTACAAGACCTCCTCTACAATGGTGGTGTTGTTTACCTGGATGACATTTTGATCTACTCAGACAACCTTGAACAACACATTAAGCTTGTGTGTACTGTCTTACAAAGATTCATAGACAATGAACTTGTTAAACTTTCAAAATACAAATTTCATGCTCAGACTTTTGACTATTTAGGGTATAGAGTTTGCAATAATACCCTAAATGTGGATCCCCCCAAAACTGCTACAATTTTTAACTGGCCTGCCCCCAGAACTAGAAAACAACTGCAACAATTCCTTGGCTTTGCAAACTTTTATTGTAACTTCATAGAAAGGTTTGCCACAATTGCACTCCCTCTTACCAACCTGTTAAGGAAAGCCCCCGATGACAAAACTAACTGATGCAGATGCATCCTCTCGACTGAAAAATGCCAACAAGCCTTTGATGCTCTCAAGAAAAAATTTATCTCTGAACCTCTACTCTTATTCCCTGATACTAACAAGGAATTTATAATTCACGCTGATGCCTCCGACTTCGCCATGGGAGCCATTCTCCTTCAATGAGACACAGATGACCACCTTAAACCTTGTGCCTTCATCTCCAAGAAATTCTCTACACTGCAACACAACTGGCTGATCTGGAAAAAGGAAGCCATAGCCATCTATTTCGCATTCTCCACATGGCGACACTTCCTTGAAGGAGCTAAACTTCCTTTTCAGGTATGGATGATGTCACCTTTGAACTTTCTTTGGCTGACACTTATAAACTTGTTCACCCTGTTTTTCATTCCAGCTTACTGAAACCAGCTCCTTCAAATTCTTCTTCACAGAGCGACCCAACTTGTGCTGCAGTTCCTTCATCGGCAATGTCACCACTTCATGTTTAGCTACTGCTTTCTACATTTGCATTGCATTTATTGCCTCCCTTCTTTCCCTTTCTTTTCCATATTACCCTACCTTTCCCTTTTTTCCGTATGCTTTTCTGGTTCAATTTTTTTTCTGGTACAGGCAGAATGTTGGGTAGCCCTCCATATTATAGTAATGAGATATATAGTAGGAGTTAAGTAGCAGCTTGCTTGTAACAAGGTATGGGAACCAGAGACCGTTAGATAAACAAAAGCTAGGAATGCATGTCCAGGCTTCACCAAGGCTTCAAGGTCTCTTGCAGGTGGGAAGATGTACTCTTGGTATGTTATGCTTTGAACTTTGCTAATTGCCTTCAGTTCACTCAACTGAAGTCCAGTACGATGTATCACACTCCTAATAAATAGTGTTTATACACTATATTATTTGTGTGTGTGAATTCAGTTCCTGATACTTCAAGTTTTTTTTGGAGTTCAACTCCCAGTAGACCCAGACAGCTTGGCCAACAGTCTGGAATTGTGGGAGCAGAAGTCCACAACATCTGGAGGAAAAAAGTCTGGGAACCACTCGTGTAGAGTAAGCATTACAAAGGAGATTCTGAGTGAGGGGGGGAGTGGTTCAGGTTTCTTTCTTTCAAATCTGCAGCAAAAACATATGGAAGTGCAGAACTAGACGACCCTAGCTTTGGCAACTTGTCAACAGAAGGAAATCAGCCAGTGCAGGACATTATCCGGTAAGGTAATCTACAAAGATATCTTGTTTAATCTGAAGGGCAACAAAGCAAACCAGTCTGAAAGGCTAAAGGGATTTTTATGCCTTTCCCTATCCCCTTCTCTCACACATCTGAGTTATGCAGTACAAGCTTCAACTGTTCCATCTGTCAGTTATTAAGATGGGATGAAGTGGGTGGACAAGCACGTTATTTTAATCTGGCCCATTTAGGGATCAAGCATGGCTGTTACCTTCCAGTGGAGGTAACACTAGCAATACCATACCTTGCAAAAGCCAATACTGAGCTTCTCCCATACCTCTCACATTATTTTTTTAAAAAATACCAACCAAACCAACATGCCAAATGTCTGTGTACACTTGCCAATGTTTTAACCCGTTCTTGCAGTTGATACTTTTAGTTTGGGTCTGAAATGCAGCAACCACAAAGATTATAAATGTTTTATCTCCATACACAAGGTCCACTTGATAATTTCTGCAGTTTCAGCTCCTGTTTAAGGCACAAATAAGACTATTCCCTGCTGCCTCAACAGTTAGTCAACAAACAGCTTTTTCATGTTCTGATCTCCTTCTCCTCAAGATAATCAGATTCTAAGAAAGGCCTAACAGTCATACAGAAAAGTACGGATTTTGGCAACTCCCTCTCATCACATCACAGCATTACAGGGAAGAGAGTAAAGCTGAATGGCCTTAAATTTGCTTCACACAGACAACTGTGAAAAACAACAGGGAGGGTTAGGTCATATAAGCAAGATTTTGGCAAGTGCAGCTTGTCATGCAGTGATGCAGAAAACCTGCATTTGCTGAAATTTTGCTCTTTTATACATCCATAAAACATAACAGTTTCTTGGCTTTCCTTTGTACTTCCATCACCATGGCAGGAAAGACCACATTCCCCAAAGGTTTTTTTTAGTTCTCACATGTTAAATTTATCAGGGCAGAAAGCTGCCATTGTACAAACAGTGGGAAATTTTGATGAGTCTAATTCCAACAATAATTCATTTAAAAAGCTTATATCCATAGAATAATAGAATAGAAAGGTATCACAAGTGCCATCTAGTTCAATTTCCTGACATGCAGGAATATGCAACTAAAGCACTCCTGAAAGATGGCCACCCAACCTCTGTTTAAAGAGCTCCAAAGAAGGAGACTCCATAATCTCAAATGGCTTACTGTCAAGAAGTTTTTTTTTCTTTTTCAAGCTGAACATTCCCATCCCTCTAAGCCAGAGCTTTCCAAACTGTGTGTTGTGATATATTAGTGTGTTGGCTGCAGTGTGTAGGTATGTCACTACCACTCCACGTCAAGAAATACCAGGCTTGGGTGGAGGGGCTGCCTTTCCTATCACAACTGCCGCTGCCCTGGGCTGAAAAAGACCCTGGGGAGGGCGGCGATTATTTAGTTTAACCTCTGATTTGCTAGGAACTGAGAAAACATACATAAATTGTAATACCAAAATGCATGGGGGCATATCTCATGAAAACCTTTCATTTATATTTTTAAAAATATGATTTATGCTTTACGATTTATTTATTTATAATACATAAAACTGAATTTCTGTGTCGTGAAATGACGCATGTGTAAAAAGTGTTAGTTAATTATGCATTGTATCCTATGTATTGTGTAAAAAGTGTGTCACCAACATGAAAAGTTTGGACAGCTCTGCTCTAAGCTGTTCCTTATAGCATATGGTTTCCAGACTCTTTACCATCTTGTTCACCCCTCTGGCAACACATTTCACCTCGTCAATATCTTTCTTGAACTGTGATGCTCAGAACTGGACACAGTATTCCAGGTAAACTCTGGTCAAAGTTGAATAGAGTGATTTCCCTAAAATACTGGCACAGTCGCTACTGACTCACCAAGCCTACCATCTCCACCAAGTAGCAATAAATCCAATCTTGGTACTGGATTGATTTACAGACCCCACGGCTTAAAAATCTACCCAAAATATCTACCCAATTTTTTGAACTTCCATGTTTCTTCCCCACAATGTTTTCCCACCTAGCTTGATGTTTGGTAGAACTGGAAAGCATGCACACTGTTTTGAAATTATAGCTGGTTCTAATAAATGTATTGCTTGCCTTTGGAAGAACAAATATTGGGTTTCAAGCCATACATATACAGGGAAGAGTAAACCTAATTTGCAAAGCAGAATTTATTACTGCATGAACATCTGTATACCTACACTGATAATAACAATATTACTATTTCAATA
The DNA here is from genome assembly GCA_948474755.1 of Ctenosaura bakeri. Taxonomy (NCBI): domain Eukaryota; kingdom Metazoa; phylum Chordata; class Lepidosauria; order Squamata; family Iguanidae; genus Ctenosaura; species Ctenosaura bakeri. Next base: position 293,816 of record CAOLHI010002064.1, read on the forward strand.
ACAATAATGTACTATTGTTCATTACTGCTGCTGCTACTATTTCTTGGTGAGGGGTTTTAGCCCAGTAATACAGCAACCGCTTTCCATGGAAAAGATTCCACATTCAATTGCCAGAATCTCCAAGTAGGTTTCAGCCAGGAATAAGGAAAAACTTCTCCCTAAAATCATGGACAGCAACTGCTGGACCATGTTGACAATACTGAGCCAAATGTACCACTGAGTGATAGACAATATAAGGCAATTTCCCCATCACTTGCTATCAGTTGGCTCTCTATATTTATGGATTCCGTATTCACAGATTCAAACAACCATGACTTGAATTTTTTTTAATAAAATCCAAAAAAGCAAACTTTGATTTTGCCATTGTATATAAATGATGTCATTTTGCAACACCATTATACATAGTAGGACCTCAGCATCCACAAATTTTAGAACCCACAGAGGTCCTGGAACCAAACCTCAGTGGATACCAAGGGCACATTATACTCTCATTAGTCTTACTATTACATGATGATACTCTGGGCAAGTCTTCCCCCGACTCCCCAAAAGGTCAGGAAAGAAATCTTTATAATTAAGAACAGAAAAAGAGAAAAATCATTTACTGCAGGTTTGAGGGAAAACAAACTAGCAGATGGTAAAGTTTTCCCTACCCAACCCATCTTCATCCTCCAAACCAGAATCATAGAAATCACCACTACTACCACCTTGTCAACGTTATTCCATCTCTCAGCATTATTCCATCCCACTCACATGGACCCCAGAACAGAGAGGTATGAGCACCCCTTGAACTGATCTGGCAAAAACTGGGCCATTAAAACTCCAATGCAAGTTGAGACTCCTCAGGCATTACCAATCAGAAGACATTACGTGATCAAGTAATGAGAAATACCAAGAGAGAGATTCTTTTGAGACCTCTTAGTAACCATAAAAGCTGTCCACCATCTATCCAATGCACACTTACTTGGGAGTGAGCTACACTGAGCTTTTTACATACACATGAGTCTAGAACAGAGGATAAGGGGGTTGAGTCCCTCTCCAGTCCAGGTGTGTGTGTGTGGCTTGTTCCTCTCCCCTCAAAATGATAGAGCAAATTGGATCTGTTGTTTAGTAATTATCCATCAGAAATTTACTAACTGATCAAACATACACACAAATATTAAGATAGCTATTATCCCAGAGCTTTCCCAGTGGGGGAAAAAAAGAGTTTGCCTGCCATCTAACCTAGGTGTACTTACCAGGGACTTAAACACTGAAAACTACTTTTTCCTCTCCTCCTCCTTCACCTTGGTTCCCCCTCCCCAAATACTCAGTGGGCTGTAATTAGTTAACCCAGGTGGACTCCAGCCTTGGCCATCCCAACTGGTTTGGGGCACGGACCCCAGAACAGGAGGATAGGGGGCTCGAGACCCCCCAACCAAGCTGAGGTGAGGGATCCTCCTTTCCAATAAATGATCACACTCGACCTGTTGCTGGCTCTCCTTAAGAATGATCCATCAGCGATGTACTCAATGACCGAGCACAATGCACACAAATAGCTACGGTTGTGGAGTCCTTCCTTCCAGGAACAGAAGAGGCTGCCTGCCACCTACGTTAGGAACCCTTACTTGGGAGAAAGCTACCAGGAAGGCACTTCTAAGGACGCATCGTGCTTTTCAGAGGCCATTTCCGCGCTAGCCTGTTATAGCGCGACGATTCCACTTTCAACCTCCTCTGGAATCCTGGGGTTTGCAGTTTCGGGAGGGGCCGGACGGCCCCTCCCGAAACTGCAAACCCCAGGATTCCAGAGGAGGT